>PQFF01000096.1:52593-100745 GCA_003547095.1 Diversispora epigaea | reverse complement strand
ATGTTCTATATTCTCAAATTGATCATAATTAATCCATTCAATGACAAATTGGGGCGAAACAGTTTTTTGTTGACATTTTTGAATTAATTTGTCAATTTCTTCATTTCCAGATGTCCAATTTCTAAAATTATTTTCTAAATATTTTCGAATACAAAATTCACAGTATTGGGTTGCTTGATGCCAATTCTGACAATTGTTGCATTGTTGTTTTTCTATTGAATTATTACCAATTTTTAATTTATCATATACCATCTGCAATTCATAAAGTAAAAATTTCTTTTCATTTTCTGTGAGAGATGAATCATTTTTAACCATATTTTTTCGAAATTCTTCTTGTTGAGTAATTGTTTTATGAATATTGATGTCTAAATATATGTATGTTTTATCCCAAACCCTTTCCAATTTATCATTCCAAACAATTTTTTGAGTGGCCATTTCCTATTTCATTCAAATTTAATATAATTGAAATGAATAATTAATTAAAATGTAGTTTATTGGTTGATAATTTAATTGACAAGTAAAATATAATATAAAATTATCGTGGGGTTTTATTATTTATTTATTATTTAAATTGGATTTTTTATGTATATTAATTTGCGCAGAAAGTTAATAATGTGCTAAGCAAATAATATTTAAGTATATTCATCCAGTGGGACAAATTTTTTTTGTGCAATTCCAAAATAAAATTTCTATTAGCCTATTACACGAATAACCTATTTAAAACCGAGAGTGTTCATTATTTATAGAAAGGAATCATTTTATTATTAGTTAAGCAATTTTTCAATATTTAAAATAACAAATAATATTAATATTATGAATTTTTACTGCGGCATTATTATTTATATGGTTTCCAAAAATCGAATAGTAATTAGTTAATCACCGAATTAGTTAAGCATAGAAATAAAAGCAGTAATCACTTTATCATAACATGATATAAAAAAAAAATATCAATAGAAAATATTACTTAACGCTTATAAAAACAAAAATTGACGATAATTTTCTTGATAATAATTAATTTGTCAATTTCATCATTTCCAATTTCTAAAATTATTTTCTGGATGGTTTTGAATACAGTATTGGTTGCTTGATACCAATTCTGACAATTGTTGCATTGTTGCTTTCTACTGAATTATCTCTAATTTTAAGTTTATCATATACTCTCTGCAATTCATCAAGTAAAAATTTCTAAAGATATGTTTTTTTCTCATTCCAAACAATTTTTTGAGCTATTTGTTTCAAATTTAATGTAATTAAATGGATAAATACATTATTAAACAATATGTAATTTATTGTTTAATAATTTAATTGCAAAAAATATATAATGTAAAATTACCGTGGTTGATTATTTATTAGTGTTTTATATATATGTACAGAAAGATATAGTAGGTAATTAAAGTAAGGTTATATTAATGCATAACTTCCATATATTTAATTGATAAAAAAACTTTAAGTATAATATTACGTGAAATAGAAAATTTTAACATGTACTTTTAATTGCAGAGTTGATAAATTATCACCATATGTGATTATCGTGAAAATAATTGTTTTAAAGAATCCGTTTTTAATTTTTATACATTATAAAAAAATAAAAAATAATTAAATAAAATAATAAAATGCAAATAAATTGAATAATAAAATAATTGAGAATAAAAAATAAAAAATTTGAAAATAACAAAATAAAATAATAAAATACAAATAAATTGAAAAAAAAATAAAAAATTTGAAAACAATAAAGAAAATTGCTAAATGTCACCGTAGGTGATTTTCACCACTGGGCAAAATTAAATTTGCATGGGCAAAGTTAGGATTAGGGCTGATTAAGGAATTATGAAATTTTGCCTAGAGGTGACAATCACCTGCGGTGATATTTAGCAATGCCCAACAATAAAATCCAAAGTTTAATAAGATTTTTCTTTAATCTTAAAATTGTTAGCCTGAACCAGAAATACAATGACGAAATAATGAAATATTATTAATTACCACATGATCTATTGGAATTATCAGCTCCAATACTTTTAGCAATACTTTTAAGATACAGTTGTTCCATTTCTATAATTGTATCATAAAATAAAATAATTAAATTTCATAAATAAANTGATAAAAAAACTTTAAGTATAATATTACGTGAAATAGAAAATTTTAACATGTACTTTTAATTGCAGAGTTGATAAATTATCACCATATGTGATTATCGTGAAAATAATTGTTTTAAAGAATCCGTTTTTAATTTTTATACATTATAAAAAAATAAAAAATAATTAAATAAAATAATAAAATGCAAATAAATTGAATAATAAAATAATTGAGAATAAAAAATAAAAAATTTGAAAATAACAAAATAAAATAATAAAATACAAATAAATTGAAAAAAAAATAAAAAATTTGAAAACAATAAAGAAAATTGCTAAATGTCACCGTAGGTGATTTTCACCACTGGGCAAAATTAAATTTGCATGGGCAAAGTTAGGATTAGGGCTGATTAAGGAATTATGAAATTTTGCCTAGAGGTGACAATCACCTGCGGTGATATTTAGCAATGCCCAACAATAAAATCCAAAGTTTAATAAGATTTTTCTTTAATCTTAAAATTGTTAGCCTGAACCAGAAATACAATGACGAAATAATGAAATATTATTAATTACCACATGATCTATTGGAATTATCAGCTCCAATACTTTTAGCAATACTTTTAAGATACAGTTGTTCCATTTCTATAATTGTATCATAAAATAAAATAATTAAATTTCATAAATAAAAATCATATATTATATAAATTCATTAACCAAATAAGAAATAAACATAATTTTACCTTCAGAAATTTCAAAATCAATTTGTCCAGAATCGAATGCTGAATGTAAATTATTTTTAATATGGATTAAATAGAGATTTATTTAAGTATATATAGATTGAGTGAACTTACCTTGTTGTTCTTCTATGAAAAAAATTAATAAAAAATAATTAATAAAATATAAAAATAAATCAATAAAAAAAGGATAATATATTTACCATCGGTGGCATTCCTAGGTTGAATGGAAAAATTAATTGTATATACTTTACTGGTTTGAATTTTATAAATTTTGCTTCCTTTGTTTTCATTGGATTGAATATCTTTAATTGCTTGTTTATCTTCATTTTTTATAGAACTTGATTTAAAGAATTTTTTGATTCTTGATTTGAAATTTTTAGATTGAATAGTTTGTTCTTGTTGTTTATCTATTTCTTCATATAATGACATAACTAATAATCCCATTTTATTGAATATTATATTTGCACCGGGTCTATTATCAGGATTAGCATCCCAACATCGTTTCATTAAGGTTGCATATTCTAATGGAATATTTTCGTAGATCGTTGGTCGATATCCTGAGGCTATAGCAAAAGCTAAATCTGAATCATGTTCATGGTCACCATAGGGAGTTTCACCAGTTATTACTTCCCACATTAAAATACCAATACTATATATATCTGATTTTATTATATAAATTTGTCCACAATAAACTTCAGGTGCAACATATGGGAGATTCCCATATATACTATTTAATGGTTTGTTAACTGGTCCGCTCAATCCTAAATCACTAATATACCATTGTGAATTATGTGCATTATATAAAATATTTCCTGAGTGTAAATCTCTATGCATTATGTTTTTCTTATGAATTTGAATTAACTTACTTGATATACTATAAATAATTTTATATTTTTGTAATAATGTAAGAAAGTGATAATTATCTTTTAAAAAATGTCTTAAATCATTATCATAACGCATTAACACCAACATATAATCATTTGTGCTTGGATCTTTAGTTAATCCATCACATACAACAAGTCTTTGAAAAGTATTATCAAGTGTAAAACTTAATGTCACCTAATAATTATATACAATCATATAATTAATATTTATGAAAATTAAACAGAAATTAACAAATATAATAATAATAATTAAACTTACTTCTTGGAACCAATGTACATTATTGCTATTTGAATTATTTAATCTTTTCAGAATAACCTTTTCTCTTCCAAATCTTTCTAATATTTGTTTTTCAGAATTCCATTTTTTATAGCGTCCAAATTTCCAAATTGCTGTATAAATGGTAGCACATCCTCCTTCTGTTAAATGTTCTATATTCTCAAATTGATCATAATTAATCCATTCAATGACAAATTGGGGCGAAACAGTTTTTTGTTGACATTCTTGAATTAATTTGTCAATTTCTTCATTTCCAGATGTCCAATTTCTAAAATTATTTTCTAAATATTTTCGAATACAAAATTCACAGTATTGGGTTGCTTGATGCCAATTCTGACAATTGTTGCATTGTTGTTTTTCTATTGAATTATCACCAATTTTTAATTTATCATATACCATCTGCAATTCATAAAGTAAAAATTTCTTTTCATTTTCTGTGAGAGATGAATCATTTTTAACCATATTTTTTCGAAATTCTTCTTGTTGAGTAATTGTTTTATGAATATTGATGTCTAAATATATGTATGTTTTATCCCAAACCCTTTCCAATTTATCATTCCAAACAATTTTTTGAGTGGCCATTTCCTATTTCATTCAAATTTAATATAATTGAAATGAATAGTTTGCGGTTTATTGGTTGATAATTTATTTAAATTGATTATTTTTTATGTATATTAATTTGCGCAGAAAGTTAATAATGTGCTAAGCAAATAATATTTAAGTATATTCATCTAGTGGGACAGATTTTTTTTGTGCAATTCCAAAATAAAATTTCTATTAGCCTATTACACGAATAACCTATTTAAAACCGAGAGCGATCATAAGGAATCATTTTATTAATAGTTAAGCAATTTTTCAATATTTAAAATAACAAATAATATTAATTCGTGATTCGCCAGAAACGGAAAGGATTTACATAATGGATTTCGGGGCATTATATATAAAAATTTATTTTTTTATTGTTAAAAAAAATGGCATATCTCTTTATTTTATTGATGTTGTCTCTTGAAATTAAAAATATTTTTAAATNATTGGGGCGAAACAGTTTTTTGTTGACATTCTTGAATTAATTTGTCAATTTCTTCATTTCCAGATGTCCAATTTCTAAAATTATTTTCTAAATATTTTCGAATACAAAATTCACAGTATTGGGTTGCTTGATGCCAATTCTGACAATTGTTGCATTGTTGTTTTTCTATTGAATTATTACCAATTTTTAATTTATCATATACCATCTGCAATTCATAAAGTAAAAATTTCTTTTCATTTTCTGTGAGAGATGAATCATTTTTAACCATATTTTTTCGAAATTCTTCTTGTTGAGTAATTGTTTTATGAATATTGATGTCTAAATATATGTATGTTTTATCCCAAACCCTTTCCAATTTATCATTCCAAACAATTTTTTGAGTGGCCATTTCCTATTTCATTCAAATTTAATATAATTGAAATGAATAGTTTGCGGTTTATTGGTTGATAATTTATTTAAATTGATTATTTTTTATGTATATTAATTTGCGCAGAAAGTTAATAATGTGCTAAGCAAATAATATTTAAGTATATTCATCTAGTGGGACAGATTTTTTTTGTGCAATTCCAAAATAAAATTTCTATTAGCCTATTACACGAATAACCTATTTAAAACCGAGAGCGATCATAAGGAATCATTTTATTAATAGTTAAGCAATTTTTCAATATTTAAAATAACAAATAATATTAATTCGTGATTCGCCAGAAACGGAAAGGATTTACATAATGGATTTCGGGGCATTATATATAAAAATTTATTTTTTTATTGTTAAAAAAAATGGCATATCTCTTTATTTTATTGATGTTGTCTCTTGAAATTAAAAATATTTTTAAATCAGAACCATTGCTTCTTATGATATTAATCGAGAAAGGGACTTTTATAAGATAGTTCTTGTGATATTCTTATTCCGGAATGAGATTATGGTTCCTATATGTAGATCTCTTTCCATTTATCGNTAGCCTATTACACGAATAACCTATTTAAAACCGAGAGCGATCATAAGGAATCATTTTATTAATAGTTAAGCAATTTTTCAATATTTAAAATAACAAATAATATTAATTCGTGATTCGCCAGAAACGGAAAGGATTTACATAATGGATTTCGGGGCATTATATATAAAAATTTATTTTTTTATTGTTAAAAAAAATGGCATATCTCTTTATTTTATTGATGTTGTCTCTTGAAATTAAAAATATTTTTAAATCAGAACCATTGCTTCTTATGATATTAATCGAGAAAGGGACTTTTATAAGATAGTTCTTGTGATATTCTTATTCCGGAATGAGATTATGGTTCCTATATGTAGATCTCTTTCCATTTATCGGGAATCACGAATTAATATTATGAATTTTTACTGCGGCATTATTATTTATATGGTTTCCAAAAATCGAATAGTAATAGCGTTGTAAATTCCAATATGATATTTACATATTAGTTAATCACCGAATTAGTTAAGCATAGAAATAAAAGCAGTAATCACTTTATCATAACATGATATAAAAAAAAATATCAATAGAAAATATTACTTAACGCTTATAAAAACAAAAATTGACGATAATTTTCTTGATAATAATTAATTTGTCAATTTCATCATTTCCAGATGTTCAATTTCTAAAATTATTTTCTGGATGGTTTTGAATACAGTATTGGTTGCTTGATACCAATTCTGACAATTGTTGCATTGTTGTTTTTTACTGAATTATCTCTAATTTTAAGTTTATCATATACTCTCTGCAATTCATCAAGTAAAAATTTCTAAAGATATGTTTTTTTTATCCCAAACACTGTTTAATTTCTCATTCCAAACAATTTTTTGAGCTATTTGTTTCAAATTTAATATAATTAAATGAATAAATACATAATTAAACAATAATTATTTTTTGATAATTTGGTTGCAAAAAAAAATATAATGTATGGGTTGATTATTTACTAGTGTTTATATATGCGTGCAGAAAAGGTATTATATAATAGGTAATTAAAGTGAGGTTATATTCCTGCATGACTTCCATATATTTAATTGATAGAAAATTTAGGTATAATATAGCGTGTACTTTAATTGCAGAGTTGATAAATTACCATCATATGTGATTAATTGTGCTGAAAATTTTAAAGAATCCGTTTCGATTTTTTAAAATTATAAAAAAAAATAAAACAATAAAATATAAATGAATTGAATAATAAAATAATTAAGAATAAAAAAAAATAAAAAAGTTGAAAATAATAAAATACAAATTTTAATAATATAATAATTTAAAAATATAATGATGTAAATATAAAATAATGAAATATTATTAGTTATCAACATGATTTATTGGAATTACCAACTCCAATACTTTTAAGATACTGTTGTTCCATTTCTATAATTGCATCATAAAATAAATTAATTAAAATCTATATTATATAAATTCATTAATCAAATAAAAAATAAAAATAATTTTACCATCAGAAATTTCAAAATCAAATGCTGAATGCAAAAACATATATATTATTATTTTAATATGGATTATAAATAGAGATTTAATTAGGCATATAGAATGAGTTAACTTACCCTGTTGTTCTTCTATAAATATAAGAAATTAATAAAAATCATTAATAAAATATTAAAATAAAATCAATAAAAAAAAGGTAAAATTTGTAAAATATATTTACCATCAGTGGAATTCCTAGGTTGAATGGAAAAATTTAATGTATATACTTTACTGGTTTGAATTTTATAAATTTTGCTTCCTTTGTTTTCATTGGATTGAATATCTTTAATTACTTGTTTATCTTCATTTTTTGTAGAACTTGATTTAAAGAAATTTATGATTTTTAATTTGAAATTTTTAGATTTAAAAAATTTTTTGATTTTTGATTTGAAATTTTTGGATTGAATAGTTGGTTCTTGTTGTCTATTCATTTCTTCATATAATGACTTTACTAATAACAATATTTCATCAAGTATTATATTTGCATCGGGTCTATTATCAGGATTAGCATCCCAACATTTTTTCATCAAAGTTGCATATTCTAGTGGAATATTTTCAGAGATCGTTGGTCGATATCCTGAGGCTATAGAAAAAGCTAAATCTGAATCATGTTCATGATCACCATAGGGAGTTTCGCCAGTTATTACTTCCCACATTAAAATACCAACACTATATATATCTGATTTTGTTGTATAAATTTGTCCACAATAAACTTCAGGTGCAACATATGGGAGATTCCCATATATACTATTTAATGGTTTGTCAGCTGGTCCGCTCAACCCTAAATCACTAATATACCATCGTGTAGTATGTGCGTGATATAAAATATTTCCTGAGTGCAAATCTCTATGTATTATATTTTGACTATGAATTTTACTTAAACTATATGCTATAACAGAAATAATTTTATATTTTTGGAATAATGTAAGAAAGTGATAATTATCTTTTAAAAAATGTCTTAAATCATTATCATAATACTGCAAAACCAACATATAATCATGAGTACTTGAATCTTTAGTTAATCCATAACATACCGCAAGTGTTTGAAAAGTATTATCAAGTGTAAAACTTAATGTCACCTAATAATTGTATGCAGTCATATAATCAATATTTCTCAAAAATTAAACAGAAATTAACAAATATATAATTGTGATTAAACTTACTTCTTGAAACCAATGTACATTGCTGCTATTTGAATTATTTAATTTTTTAAGAACAACACTTTGTCTTCCAAATCTTTCTAATATTTGTTTTTCTGGATTCAATTTATCATAAGATCCATCTTTCCACATTGCTGTGTAAATGGTAGCACATCCTCCTTCCGTCAGATATTCTATATTCTCAAATTGATCATAATTAATCCATTCAATAACACATTGAGGTGAAATAGTTTTTTGTTGACATTCTTGAATTAATTTGTCAATTTCTTCGTTTTCAGATGTCCAATTTCTAAAATTATTTTCTAAATATTTTCGAATACAAAATTCACAGTATTGGGTTGCTTGATGCCAATTCTGACAATTGTTGCATTGTTGTTTTTCTACTGAATTATCTCCAATTTTATGTTTATCAAATGCTTTCTGCAATTTATCAAGTAAAAATTTTTTTTCATTATTTGTAAGAGATGAATCATTTCTAATCATATTTTTTCAATATTTTTCTTGCTCAATAATTGTTTTATGAACATTAGAATCTAAAGATAAGTATGTTTTATCCCAAAAACTGTGTAATTTCTCATTCCAAACAATTTTTTTAGCCATTTTAAATTTAATATAATTTAAATGAATAAATACATAATCAATTAATATATAATTTATTGTTTAATAATTTAATTACAATTATAATGAAAAACCACTGTGGATTAATTATTTAATTAATAATAAATAAGGTTATTGTCATTAATTATGCAGAACTTCTATTGATAAAAAAAAATTGGGTAAATTATTCCATATACAATTTTTTTATATCTCTAAAATATTTTTTTTTACAAAAAATAAACTGAGCTTATGATCGATCTTTTCTAGTAAAGAGTTATAGTGTTCACACAGATTGATATCTGTTCACCTGAATCCAAATATTTGGTCACAAAATATGAATTGCTCATGTGTTTTTTCACGAGGTAGATTGATTTAATTAGTGGATTGGATTTGTTTGATGGGAACACGATTTGTGTAACTTTAACAAATCTAATCTGCCTTCTAAATCATCTGAATTTATTGTGTAACAACACCATATATAATTTTCACCGTGTGCTGAAATTTTTAAAAAATCTGTTTCGATTTTTATATATTATATAATAAATATACATTGAAATGAAAAAATAAATATATTTCGTTTCACATATTATTTTGAAAAATAAATAATTGATAATAAAAAAAATAAAAATGAAAATAAAATACAAAGTTTAATAATATAAAAAAAACCCCAAATTTTTCTTTAATCTTGAAATTGTGAGCCTAAATTCGAAGGATCAGCAATTCCACATTCTTCATCAGCTAAAATAAATAAAAAAATTTTAAAAAATATAATGACGCAAATACAAATAATGAAATATTATTAATTACCGCATGATTTATTGAAATTATCAGCTCCAATACTTTTAATACTTTTAAGATACAGTTGTTCCATTTCTATAATTTCATCATAAAATAAAATAATTAAATTTCATAAATAAATATCATATATCATATAAATTCATTAACCAAATAAAAAATAAAAATAATTTTACCTTCATAAATTTCTAAATCTAATTGTCTAGAATCGAATGCTGAATGTAAATTATTTTTAATATGGATTAAATAGAGATTTATTTAAGTATATATAGATTGAGTGAACTTACCTTGTTGTTCTTCTATAAAGATGAAAAAAATTAATAAGAAATAATTAATAAAATATAAAAATAAATCAATAAAAAAAGGATAATATACATATTTACCATCGGTGGCATTCCTAGGTTGAATGGAAAAATTGAATGTATATACTTTACTGGTTTGAATTTTATAAATTTTGCTTCCTTTGTTTTCGTTGGATTGAATATCTTTAATTACTTGTTTATCTTCATTTTTTATAGAACTTGATTTAAAGAAATTTTTGATTTTTGATCTGAAGCTTTTAGATCGAATAGTTGGTTCTTGTTGTTTATCCATTTCTTCATATAATGACTTTACTAATAATTTCATTTTATTGGATATTACAATTACAACAGGTCTATTATCAGGATTAGCATCCCAACATTGTTTCATTAAGGTTGCATATTCTAATGGAATGTTTTCGTATATCTTTGGTCGATATCCTGAAGCTATAGCAAAAGCTAAATCCGAATTATGTTCATGATCACCATAGGGAGTTTCACCAGTTATTACTTCCCACATTAAAATACCAATACTATATATATCTGATTTTGTTGTATAAATTTGTCCACAATAAACTTCAGGTGCAATATATGGGAGATTCCCGTATATACTATTTAATGGTTTGTCAGCTGGTCCGCTCAATCCTAAATCACTAATATACCATTGTGAAGTATATGCGCTATATAAAATATTTCCTGAGTGCAAATCTCTATGCATTATGTTTTTCTTATGAATTTTAATTAATTTATCCGATATATTAAAAATAATTCTATATTTTTGCAATAATGTAATTGAGCAATGATTATCTTTTAAAAAATGTCTTAAATCATAATCATAACGCATTAACACCAACATATAATCATTTGTACTTGGATCTTTAGTTAATCCATAACATACAGCAAGTGAATAAAAAGTATTATCAAGTGTAAAACTTAATGTCACCTAATAATTGTATACAATCATATAATTAATATTTCTGAAAATTAAACGGAAATTAACAAATATAATAATAATAATCAAACTTACTTCTTGGAACCAATGTACATTATTGCTATTTGAATCATTTAATCTTTTCAGAATAATCTTTTCTCTTCCAAATCTTTCTAATATTTGTTTTTCTGAATTCAATTTATCATAAGATCCATCTTTCCACATTGCTGTATAAATGGTAGCACATCCTCCTTCCGTCAGATATTCTATATTCTCAAATTGATCATAATTAATCCATTCAATGACAAATCGGGGTGAAACAGTTTTTTGTTGACATTCTTGAATTAATTTGTCAATTTCTTCATTTCCAGATGTCCAATTTCTAAAATTATTTTCTAAATATTTACGAATACAAAATTCACAATGTTGAGTTGCTTGATACCAATTCTGACAATTGTTGCATTGCTGTTTTTCTATTAAATTATTATCAATTTTTGATTTATCATATACCTTCTGCAATTCATAAAGTAAAAATTTCTTTTCATTTTTTGTGAGAGATGAATCATTTCTAATTATATTTTTTCGAAATTCTTCTTGCTGAGTAATTGTTTTATGAATATTGCTGTCTAAAGATAAGTATGCTTTAACCCAAACCCTTTTCATTCTATTATTCCAAACAATTTTTTTAGCCATTTTCTATTTCATTCAAATTTAATATAATTGAAATAAGTTACTGTGGGGTTATTTAAATTGATTATTTTTTATGTATATTAATTTGCGCAGAAAGTTAATAATATTCATCAAGTGGGACAAAATTTTTTTGTACAACATATTTAAAACCGAGGGTCATTATTTATAGAACAAGGAACAAAGAACAAAGGAGAAATACTTTATCATTTTATTATTAGGTATAACAAGTGAAGCGATTTTTCAATATTTAAAATAACAAATAATATTAATAAATACTATGAATTTTTTCGGTGGTATTATTATTTATATCCGAAAATCGAATAAAAGTGTAAATTCCAATATGATATACTAGTTAATCGAATTAGTATCTTAATGTTTATAACTCATAACTTTTAAGCATAGAAATAAAAGCAATCAGGTTAGTAATCACTTTATCATAACATGATACGTATAAAAAAATATCATAAGAAAATATTACTTAACGCTTATAAAAACAAAAATTGACGATAATTCTTTTGATAATAAAGTTTACATTCTTATTTACATGATATTGATAAAAAAGGATTATAACAAATTTAATTAACTTTATAGTTAATGTTATTATTATAGGTGAAACGTGCAGTTGTTCAATTATTATTGTTTTTATTTATTCATTTAAAACAAATTTTATAATAACTACAATAATAAATTATATAATAAATATATACATTAGAATGAAAAATAAATAATTGAATAATAAAATAATTGATAATAAAAAAAAATAAAAAATATGAAATTAATAAAATACAAGTTTAATAATATAAAAAAAACCAATTTCTTTAATCTTGAATTCAAAGGACCAGCAATCCCACATTATTCTTCATCTAAAAAAAAAAATTTTAAAATAATGAAATATTATTAATTACCACATGATTTATTGGAGTTATCAGCTCCTATACTTTTAAATTAATTAAATTTCATTATGCGAACTAGTGGTTAAGGACAAAAAGGGAAACATGATTATTGTATATGCGGGGCTTTATTTGAATGTGCCGAATATATTTGGATTTTGTTTTATTTTATTTTATTAACAAGCGAAATGCATATAATGACCTGTCGAAAGTTAACTCCATATGCAATCCGATTTGTATAAATTGTCCTGAATTAAACTTATTTTTTTAAAAACTTTATGTACGAAAGCGACTAAACATCTAGAAAAAGACAAGAAAAATAATTATGCCTTCTCGCTTATCTATAAGTTAAAACCAACACATATTGCTGTATAAATGTCACGAATATTGATAAAGTATTCGTTTGTTTTTATATCGGGTTTGTAAGAATGTTGAATTGTATATAGTTAGTGACTGCGAAGCAAAAATGCTAATATAGCATATACAAACTCAAAATGGATATAACTCGATAAACTTTATTATTTACAAATAAAAAATATTTGACCGGCCAAGATAATATATACATAGTAAAGAAATGGGCATAGCTAAACCAAACAAATATAAAATAGCAAAAGTTGCTGACCAAATAAACAAAGACAAATATTAATTATTGTATTTTACTTAATATTTTAATTATTATTATTATCAGCAATTAGTTGCACTTGCACGTAACATATACATAGATAGATATTATGTGAACAAGAAAGAATACGTATATTATGTTAACAAATTTGAAGAAATTGCAGAAAAACTATTGATAATGATAACTATAATCATTATCATTAGATTAGGTAATCGTTTATTATTATATAGTAAATCATCGCAACTTCCTTTTCAGGAATTAAGGAAACGATTTACACAGACTAATCTTCTTCAAGATGGCCTAGTCCACAATCAACCTCTAAATGTCACCGGATTTCTTATGGGATATCACAAAATCCGTAACACATAACGAATACGAACACGCACTAACCACATACCTCAAATGAAATCTCTAAAAAAACAAAAATATGATTTTTTTAGCCAATCGAATCGCAAGACCAATATGTAATTTATTGTTACATGACAGTTCTGGCTGAAAATTTTTTTTAGTAGGTTTGTCATCGGCCTGTATCACTACTAAATTAATGGAAAATTTTTTTTTCAACTTTAATTACGCCTACAGGTTGGTGCTGAAATTCAAAAAAGGATATTAACAATAGCATTTATTGTTAATATTTCCTTTTTTGAATTTCGGCACCCAACTATAGTCATACATTAAAGAAAAGTAGTTTCTAAAATTAGCAACTTGTTTATAACCAAGATTTTTTGAACGATTCTAATTTTATCGCTATTAAAGGGCTATTCACAAAAACAGAAGCAGAGCGAAACATCAAATGATGTGTGTATATTTTCTGCTGTCAATGGTTTTATTAGGAAAGCTATTATATATTATATCTGACTATATAAATTATTAAGATTTGATTATACAAAATTTTGGGGTTTTATTTGTAGATGAACACCAAATGAGGTATATATGTGTGTGTGTGCATTTTCCGCTAATGAAGAAAATACTGCAAATGGTTTTATTAGGAAAACTATAATATATTATATCTGACTATATAAAGTCACATTTAATTAATAAGATTGATTATGTAAATTAAAGGGACACACCAAAAGCGCCACACCATTACACAGTAAACAAAATCCTTAGTTACTACACACTTCGTGTTTTTTTCATATACGCGTATACTTCTGAAAGTCAAAAGATATAAATATCCATTAAAATTTTCATACGAAATTCATGAAATTTTAATCAATATTATTTCACTAAAATGTATTCCAAGTACAATAGTCTTTTTGTTTTTTTAATGCTTTTAGTTTTGCTGATCAATCTTAGTCCTGAAGATGTATTTGCTATGAAACGTAATAATAAATATCGTCGTCATGGCGCACATTGTATCGGTGACAGAATTGGTACTATAACCGGTAAGCATTTTTATATATAGTGCAAAAGTTTCATAATATTAAGACTAATTTATTCTCTATCGTACCTATCGTACATGCAGAGGAACCTAAAGATATCACGATCCCAGAAAAAATTCAAGTGCCTAGTACTGCTAAATTTAAATTTTTATTATACGCTATGGGAACATCCGAATACACTTGTACTAAATTAGATAACGTGAATTATTGGAATATAAGTAAGTAATATTAATCTTGATTCTTAGTTCTCATGCCAACATTTTTTCATGCTCACCATATTATTACACAGCAAATTATGACACATTTCTTGTAAACGATATTCCTATCGGATTTGGACCTGATTGTTTTGTTGTACGCCATTACTTTTCAATTCCACGTATGTATCTTTTGTGTCAGTTTTTGTGATATAATTACTTTCGTTATTAACTTTCCTTATAGCTTATAAGGGTGGAAAGGCTATTTATGAGTCACTAGTTCCAGGGGATACTTCTTTTGTGTGGGAAGGTCCAGATGCAGTTGTCCCATCACCTGATGGTCCCGAAAATCTCGCTTGGATTCGGATTCTACCTCATGTATGATAACTTTTTTAAAACTAAGGTGTTATGTTATGAATTATCTATTAACAAATACTGTAAAAAATTTCAATAGGCGACCAAAGGTAAAGGTGCGCTTAATGATTTCAAATATGCACTTAGAGTCGCTACTGTTGGAGGCAGCGCTCCTCCAAATTGCACATGTAAGTTTTTTATTTATATCATATTCAAGTATATGTATAGATTTATATATTAATTTTCTTATATTTTTAATGAATAGGCGGTACAGATTATAAGGAAGGTGATACTGTTCATATTCGATATACCTCACAGAATTGGTACTATAACTGAAAATTCTTCATATTTGCATATCGCAACCAAGAGGATCAGAGAATTAAGCAAAATATTAAAATTAAACGATATTGTATCACTTTAAAATCATTGAATATTTTTATTATAATTGTAAAGTAAATGATGACTTGACTATTTATCAGGATAACAATGACTACCAAAGGATATAGAATGTTCAAACATCTATCACATATCTTACTCTTTTTGAGATAAAAATAGTTTAATCCCATCTCTACAATGAGATTACCTACTTATAACAGTAAGACAAAGGGTATCTAAAATGCCATATTTGAATTTCCTTTATCATATTGTAACATAAAAATCGCAAAATTTTGATCATAAAAATATAATATGGCTTTTAAAAGAAGGTTTTCAATACTCAGGTATATTAACAATATATGCATCCTAATTCCAGGTTGACATATGCACCATGTATGGTCGATGTAATAATTTTTGCCATTTATGACACTTGTATCATCTTCGTGTCAATATGAATATTTCGTGAGAAAAAATTGTTTGGAATTTAATTAAAACCTACTCAGGAATTTAACATCAATTATTCTTTAAAACCAGTTCCCTAGAAATTGACCTAATTCTGCAGATATAATTTTTATATAATTTTATATATATATAAAACTTTTAAAAAAAGCCGAGTTAGTTTTAATATGTACTTTTAGTGATTTGATTGGTCAAGTCCAAGCATCGTGATCGTGATCGTGATATGGATATCATTTTAATAATTACATATTCGTTAACGAAGTATGGCATATTAATCCCAATATTGCGAAAAAATGTCATTCATACCATCAACTAATCATTATACCTCTCGATTGATGAAAATTGACGTAACAACTCTATCAGTATAAATTTTACTTCCAAAGTTTGTACTACATAAAAATTTCTATATTTAGCATAGTTTCTTTAAATTTTGTAAGTAAATCTTTCATATACAAAATTGTAGAGACGATTTTTCTGGTTCTAACGGCGGTTAAATAATCAAAATTGGACCGATAGAACGTGAGATATTCACATTCAAAGAAGAATCGGCAAAGTTATCTTTTCACGGTTTCGAATTGAAGTAATTGAGGTCGAGAAAAAATCTTCAAAAAAATGAGAAAATATAAAAGAAGTCTAACACCGCTTAAGAACATCAATATATCCACATATCTATCTACATTGCATTTTTTTCATTTTCATTTTTCCAAAAAAGTTTTTTTTAGATCAAATTTTAGAATTTCAAATTTCAAAATTTTTTTTCAAACTCTAAAAATGGTGACAATCGCTTCTTCTTTATTTCATTTATCTCACAAATGTTCGCACAAATATACTACTACTGCACAACCACCAAACCTCATTATTGACAACAAATGAGTTTAGAAATTCACGCACAATTATCTTCGAAGACAAAATTATTTTCTAGTGTGTTGCGTGCATATCTTTCTAAAAAAATAAAAATAATAATAGAACAATAATAATAATAACGATAATAATAATAATAGACTCGTCCACTTCATTCCAAAAACGTATCAGTATTTGATGTTGCATTTCCAGGAGTTAACCAGTATTTTATCATTACAAATTGTATATTTGAATTAAAATTAATTAATCAAAATTAATTATATTGAATTAATTAAAATTATAAAATTTATTTTTGTTTTATTTTTATTTCATTTTATTTTTTTACCAGAAATTAAATTTCTAAGAATGAAATTAGCACAAATGATTTCAGGTGACACGTGCTAGCTTCTATAATTGCTTGAAACAAATTAACAATACAATATTACAGAATTAGAAATAATTTGTCAAGATATTGTGATGCAAAATACTGAAAATGTATTTTATTAATCTTTATTGTTTTTTTCTTTGTTATCATTATCATCATCATCATCATTAAAGTTTATTATTATTATTATTATTATTATTTTCAATGCAAAACTAGTTCTAATAATATAATATAATATATTTTTTACTATAATGATGATGATGTTCGAAGATGCTTGAAATATATATTCATTCGTATCTCATCAAATGTTCAGCTCACCATCTCTACTCTGGTAAAATAAGAATTAATAATTACCTTCCCAGAATGACTGGTTCTTCACCTCGGTTGCATTCAATTTGTAAACTCCTTTTTTATTTGAAATTATATATGCCTGATATGAGGTAGCGAGCATCTATAACAGATAAATTAATATATATATATTGATAAAATTTCAATAAAAAAATTTAAGTGGATTTAATATCAATGATTAGATCGAATGCAAACGTTATCTATTATATTCAAGATCAAAAAAAATAAATTGTTTAAGATAAAAACCTATAACCAGAATAAATTCAATACATAAATAATGAAGATATTGTTCTGGGGGAGTTGAAAGTATGTAAAGAATTTTTCGAAACAGGCATATTTTACATGCATAAAATCAACATTGTCATAATTAAAGATACTTGTAATTATTTACAAGAGTTGCGCCATAAGGAAAATTTAATTACGCAATTAATTACGACAGGTATCACTAGCCATAATATTTCTAAGAATTTTTTAATTTCACAAATTTAACAATTTCTTTCTGTAAAAAATTTGTAATTCAAACAATCCAATCAATATTATCTTTATTAATGAGTTAGAATCATAAATAAGCAAATGAAAGAATATATGCAAAACTTTTAATTCTTTTCTTAAATTATCACCGTATGAGATTATTGTGAACAGCAGTACTTTGTGCTGAAATTTTTAAAGAATTCGTTTCGATTTTTTAGAAATTATATAATAAATATACATTGAAATGAAAAATAAATATATTTTTTTCCATTTTTTCGTTTTGCATATTATTTTGAAAATATAATAAATTTAATAAAATAAATAATTGATAATAAAAAAATAAAAATATGAAATAAAATACAAAGTTTAATAATATAAAAAAAACTCAATTTTTCTTTAATCTTGAAATTGTGAGCCTAAATCGAATCCTAAATAAATAAAAAATTTAATGACGCAAATATAAATAATTATTAATTACCACATGATTTATTGGAATTATCAGCTCCAATACTTTTAAGATACAGTTGTTCCGTTTCTATAATTGTATCATAATAATAATATAAAATAATTAAATTTCATAAATAAATATCATATATTATATAAATTCATTAACCAAATAAAAAATAAAAATAATTTTACCTTCAGAAATTTCAAAATCAAATTGTCCAGAATCAAATGCTGAATGTAAATTATTTTTAATAAGGATTAAATAGAGATTTATTTAAGTATATATAGATTGAGTGAACTTACCTTGTTGTTCTTTGACGTTGTAATATTTACTTTTTTAATCATCTTAATGTTAATTTTCACACAACATAGAATAAAAATAAAAAAAGCAAATCAGTAATCACTTTATCATAACAAAATAAAATATCATAAAAAAATATTACTTAACATTTAATGGAATGAACTTTTACGTATATATAAAAACAAAGATTGGCGGTAATTCTCAAAATAATGTCTTGATAAAAGAGTTTACATTCTTATTTATATAATATTGACAAGATAAAAAAAAGTTCTAACAAAGTTAATTGACTTTACAAGGTGAACGCGTGTTTGTTTAAATATCTGTAAACAATAAAGTAATAATAATTAGTAATTTTTTTCGATGTACGACATAGATTATAGATTATGCAGAGTATGTAGATTAGTCACATGAAATATGCTAAGCCATTTTAGGATTAGGTAAGGATTAGGTAAAAATTCGCGTCCCTCGTTGTTGTTATTGTTATTGTTATTCGACTTTGATTTATTTAAAATGTTTAGTTTTGAAATTCCGATTCAAAAAAGTCATGAGTCAGAAAATATTCTTTGGCGTTATCAGGAAATGTTCAATTTATTTTATCATTCGATCGGAAACAATATTTTATCCAGATTTACTGGCAGGTTATCAAATCACTCAACATTATGGTGAGATAAAAAAAAGATTTAAAAAAAAAGAACCGTTATCAATTGGTGGTAAAATTGCTTTATCTCATTTGGATGGCCTCAAATATGAGACTGAAGTGAGAATCAAACAGATTCAACTTGAACAGGTGATTCATCTTAGTAAATTTTAACAGTATATTTAATATAATGAGAATTCTTATATGAAAGAGAGATATTATGATGATAATTAATATATATTTGATTATATTGAACACAGTAGGATACAGGAAAAAGTATTTATGATATAAAACCAGGGTTTGCTTTGATGGATTTAAATAGAGCCGGAACTGAAATTGTGACCGAACCTGATATAAGGTATTTATTCATTCTCCTTATAATTTTTATAATATTTACCTAATAATATTTTAATTATTATTATTATTATTAGAAGTTTAAAGGAAGCAGGTTTAAATCTTCGAAAATTACAAAATATTCTTTGTGCCGTTGGATCTTCAGATGGAAGAGGTTAATCTTATATTCTTTTGTCGATCAATATAGTTAATATAATTTAATATCAAGATTTGTCTTTACGTTGTGACGTTGATGTTTCTGTTAATCAGGTTGGAACTCCAGATGTGAAATAAAGAATTTGAATAGTGTTAAATTTTTGATGGAAGCTATAGATTTATATTTATTTATTTATTTATTTATTTGCTGTTTAATTTCTATAATTTTATTAATATTATAATATTATTCAATATTATTTGCTGTATAATTTTAGAAGTTGAAATTAAACGACAAATAAATGAATTACGAAATGGAAATCATATCAAGAAACGCGACGATATTTTATTTTATTATAATTTTACTTTATTAATTTTATTTAATTTTAATTAGATTTATGCCAGAACCAGATTTATCACCATTAATATTAACTCGGATATAATTATAATTATATATTTTATTGTAAATATTAAAATAAAATAAAAAACTCTCAATATTTAATAACATTTACAAATTATAATTATTATTTAATGAATTATTATTATTAACATAAGGAATATCTTGAACGTATTTTAAATGTACTTAAAACAAGATTAATTAATAAATATAATACATATTTAAAAGATCAAGACATTGATGGGTAAAGAAGGAGAAGTTGAATATTTTGAAAAAGTAAATCTAATTTAATCTTAAATAATTCTTGTGCAGTATCGTAATCAAAAACTGGTAAGGAAATTTAAAATTCATTATTATTATTTAGATTTATTATTTTAATATTAATTTTTTTACGATTATTTGTTTTAATAATTTTAATGATTCTTAATCATAAAAATATAAATTTCCAAGAATGAAATTAGCACAAATGATTTCAGGTGACACGTGCTAGCTTCTGTAATTATTGAAGAAAAAGGCTTGAAACAAATTAACAATATTACAGAATTAAAAATAATTTGTCAAGATATTGTGATGCAAAATACTGAAAATGTATTTTATTAATCTTGTTTTTTTCTTTATCATTATTATCATCATCATCATCACCATCATTAAAGTTTATTATTATTATTATTTTCAATGCAAAACTAGTTCGGGAAGGTAATCAAAATGTTTTCAAAATGGTTTGTAGGACAAGTAATAAGAATTACAAAAGGAATGAATTATTACAAAATTATTACAATTTTCTTGATTAGGGATCGAATCACGTGATACGAAACTTCCGTTAGGTCCACTTTTTGGTAATCGATATTGTTTTTCATATTAATTAGTTCTAACAATATAATCATAATATAATTTATTTTTTTGCATTCAATTTGTAAACTCTTTTTATTTGAAATTATATATGCCTGATCTGTTTTACGATGAGGGAGCGAGCATCTATAATTACAGATAAATAATATATATATATATATATATATATTGATAAAATTCCAATAAAAAAATCTCTTAAGTGGATTTAATATCAATGATTAGATCGAATGCAAACGTTATATCTATTATATTCAAGATCAAAAAAAATAAATTGTTTAAGATAAAAACCTATAACCAGAATAAATTCACTACATAAATAATGAAGATAAAGTATGTAAAGTATTTTTCGAAACAGGCACGCATAAAATTTTCATAATTAAAGATACTTGTAATTATTTAAAAGAGTTGCGCCATAAGGAAAATTTAATTACGCAATTAGGTATCACTAGCCATAATATTACTAAGAATTTTTCACAAATTTAACATTTTCTTTCTGGAAAAAATTTGTAATTCAAACAATCCAATCAATATTATCTTTATTAATGAGTTTAAATCATAAATAAGCAAATGAAAGAATATATGCAAAACTTTTAATCCTTTTCTTAAACTATCACCATATGAAATTATTGTGAACAGCAGAACTTGAGCTGAAATTTTTAAAGAATTCGTTTCGATTTTTTATAAATTATATAATAAATATACATTGAAATGAAAAATAAATCTATTTTTTCCCATTTTTCATTTGCGTATTATTTTGAAAATATAATAAATTTAATAAAATAAATAATTGATAATAAAAATGTGAAAATAAAATACAAAATTTAATAATATAAAAAAACCAATTTTTCTTTAATTTTGAAATTGAGAGCCTAAATTTCATCGGCTAAAATGAAAAATTTTAAAAAATATAATGGCGTAAATACAAATAATGAAATATTATTAATTACCATATGATTTATTGGAATTATCAGCTCCGATACTTTTAACAATACTTTTAAGATACAGTTGTTCCATTTCTATAATTGCATCATAAAATAAAATAATTAAATTTCATAAATAAATATCATATATTATATAAATTCATTAACCAAATAAAAAATAAAAATAATTTTACCTTCAGAAATTTCAAAATCAATTTGTCCAGAATCGAATGCTGAATGTAAATTATTTTTAATATGGATTAAATAGAGATTTCTTTCTTTAAATATATATATTGAGTGAACTTACCTTGTTGTTCTTTATAAAGATGAAAAAAAAATCAATAAAAAAAATTAATTAATAAAATATAAAAATAAAATCAATAAAAAAAGGGTAATATATNTACAAAATTTAATAATATAAAAAAACCAATTTTTCTTTAATTTTGAAATTGAGAGCCTAAATTTCATCGGCTAAAATGAAAAATTTTAAAAAATATAATGGCGTAAATACAAATAATGAAATATTATTAATTACCATATGATTTATTGGAATTATCAGCTCCGATACTTTTAACAATACTTTTAAGATACAGTTGTTCCATTTCTATAATTGCATCATAAAATAAAATAATTAAATTTCATAAATAAATATCATATATTATATAAATTCATTAACCAAATAAAAAATAAAAATAATTTTACCTTCAGAAATTTCAAAATCAATTTGTCCAGAATCGAATGCTGAATGTAAATTATTTTTAATATGGATTAAATAGAGATTTCTTTCTTTAAATATATATATTGAGTGAACTTACCTTGTTGTTCTTTATAAAGATGAAAAAAAAATCAATAAAAAAAATTAATTAATAAAATATAAAAATAAAATCAATAAAAAAAGGGTAATATATTTACCATCGGTGGCATTCCTAGGTTGAATGGAAAAATTGAATGAATATACTTTACTGGTTTGAATTTTATAAATTTTGCTTTCTTTGTTTTCGTTGGGTTGAATATTTTTAATTACTTGCTTATCTTCATTTTTTATAGAACTTGATTTAAAGAAATTTTTGATTTTTGATTTGAAATTTTTAGAATGAATAGTTGATTCTTGTTGTTTATCTATTTCTTCATATAATGACTTTACTAATAATAACATTTCATTATATATTATATTTGCATCGGGTCTATTATCAGGATTAGCATCCCAACATTGGTTCATTAAAGTTGCATATACTAATGGAATATTTTCATAGATCGTTGGTCGATATCCTGAGGCTATAGCAAAAGCTAAATCCGAATTATGTTCATGGTCACCATAGGGAATTTCACTAGTTATTACTTCCCACATTAAAATACCAATACTATATATATCTGATTTTGTTGTATAAATTTGTCCACAATAAACTTCAGGTGCAACATATGGAAGATTCCCATATATACTATTTAATGGTTTGTCAGCTGGTCCGCTCAATCCTAAATCACTAATAAACCATTGTAAAGTAGGTGCATTATATAAAATATTTCCTGAGTGCAAATCTCTATGCATTATGTTTTTCTCATGAATTTGAATTAACCTATATGCTAGATCATAAATAATTCTATATTTTTGCAATAATGTAAGTGTCTGATAATTATCTTTTAAAAAATGTCTTAAATCATTATCATAACGCATCAACACTAACATATAATCATTGGTGTTTGGATCTTTAGTTAATCCATAACATGTAGCAAGTGTTTGAAAAGTATTATCAAGTGTAAAACTTAATGTCACCTAATAATTGTATGCAGTCATATAATCAGTATTTCTGAAAACTAAACAGAAATTAAGAAATATAATAATAATAATTAAACTTACTTCTTGAAACCAACGTACATTGCTGCTATTTGAATTATTTAGTCTTTTCAGAATAACCTTTTGTCTTCCACATCTTTCTAATATTTGATTTTTAGAATTCCAATTATAATAGCATCCAACTTTCCAAATTGCTGTATAAATGGTAGCACATCCTCCTTCTGTTAGATGTTCTATATTCTCAAATTGATCATAATTAATCCATTCAATGACAAATTGGGGCGAAACAGTTTTTTGTTGACATTCTTGAATTAATTTGTCAATTTCTTCATTTCCAGATGTCCAATTTCTAAAATTATTTTCTAAATAATTACGAATACAAAATTCACAGTATTGAGTTGCTTGATGCCAATTCTGACAATTGTTGCATTGTTGTTTTTCTACTGAATTATCTCCAATTTTTGATTTATCATATACTTTCTGCAATTCATCAAGTAAAAATTTCTTTTCATTTTCTGTGAGAGATGAATCGTTTTTAACCATATTTTTTCGATATTCTTCTTGCTGAGTAATTGTTTTATGAATATTGTAGTCTAAAGATAGATATGCTTCATCCCAAACCCTTTTCAATTTATCATTCCAAACAATTTTTTGAGTGGCCATTTCCTATTTCATTCAAATTTAATATAATTGAAATGAAGAAATACATAATTAAATAATAATTTAGTATTTGCAAATAAAATATAATGTAAAATTACCTGAATTAGGTTTTTATTATTTAAATTGATTATTTTTTATTTACACATAAAGTTGATGAAGTTAAAACAATGTAATATTTAATGTTATATTTAATGTTTAATCGCGGTTAGATAGTAAAATATTACAAAAAATCAATTTATTAATAGTTTTAGTAAACACATAAAATTTCTACCAATATTATTACTTTTTATAAATTAATACGTATAAGTTGTTACACGTACACGAATAACCTACTTAAAGTATTGTCGCGGTCTGCGCAGAACAATATGGAAAGTTACGCAAATCAGTCTCAATAAACTCAAGATGATCACACGATAATTCAATTTATCTCTGGCACACTTCCTCTGGTGCGCAATATCACGAAACACAGTAAGACCAGGCAATCAGTCGATCTAAACCTGCTTACTAACACTCTCAAACAGTACAATCTCGCATAAAATCTGAAGGTACGATGAGTAAGTGGAGTAAAAGTATCTTTACTAACACTTACACACTACCGAAACTATTGTAGACTTTTTGATGTAACTTGCCAAGAAATAAAAGAAATAGTTTATTATATTTTATTAAAGTTTAATATCGGATATAACAAAAACAATATTACTGCTTTGGCGTATCTTATCACTTTTGTTATCCCGCTACACTAAATTTATGTTTGAAATTATTACAAAAATATAAAAGAAATAAAAGAGAATAACAATAGCGATATATTACTGCTTTGGCGTATCTTATCGCTTCGCTAGTCCCGCGACTATATTATTTATTATTATTAAAAGTATTACGAGTGAAAAGTAAAAATAAAACTAAATTAAAATTGTTCGAAATATCAAGTAAATTATTTTTATTTTTGGTTCTTGTTCTTTTTCTTGGTGAATCCACACCGCAGCTATTTTTATAAACCTTCTTCTTGTTTACCTCCATCCTCTGTCATCCATAAAAAACGTTTTTGTGCCAGGATGAATAAACAGTCATCCTGGATGATGGATGACACATAGGATGATTCATCCAAATAGTGACACATATCATCCTCTATCATCCCCCGTGACATTGGTTACCTTCGTGCCACCTCAGTATATTTAAACCGAGAGCAAAATCGGTATTCGTTATTTATGGAACAAGAAATATTTTTTATCATTTTATTATTAGTTATAAAAGCGAAGCAATTTTTCAATATTTAATATTTAAAATGACATGACAAATAATACTATTATTAATTATCACAAAAATTATTTTAATTAAATTCCAAAAAATAAAATGAAAACGTCGTTTTTGGGGAGCTTTATTCCATTTATTTTTCTTGATTAGGGATCGAATCACATTATACGACACCTTGATTTTCCTTTAGAATATATGTATAAGGACCACTTTTTCTTTTTTAGGCGAATTCATAGGCAAGAAAAAGATTATATCATGGACAATGTAATCGATATTGTATTGTTTTTCATATTAAATAGTTCTAATAATATAATTTACTTTTACTTGTTTGAAGATGCTTGAAATATAGATTCATTCGTATCTCATCGAATGTATGGCTTTCCACCATCTGTCTACTCTTGTAAAATAAGAATTAATAATTATCTTCCCAGAATGACTGGTTCTTCGCCCCACCCTCAGTTGCATACAATTTGTAAACTCTTTTTTTATTTGAAATTATATATGCCCGATCTGTTTTTTACGACGAGGTAGCGAGCATCTATAATTACAGATAAATTAATATATATATAAAAATGGATAAAAGAATCTCTTAAGTGGATTTAATCAATGATTAGAGGTCAAAAAAAATAAATTGTTAAAAATAAAAACCTATAACTAGAATAAATTCACTACACAAACAATGAAGATATTGTTCTGGGGGAGTAATTATCTGTTCTGAACGTTTTGGAAAAAATTTGTAATTCAAACAATCCAACCAATATTATCTTTATTAATGAGTTAAAATCATAAATAAGCAAATGAAAGAATATGTGCAAAACTTTTAATTCTTTTCTTAAATTATCACCATATGCGATTATTGTGAACAGCAGCACTTGTGCTGAAATTTTTAAAGAATCCGTTTCGATTTTTTATAAATTATATAATAAATATACATTGAAATGAAAAATAAATATATTTTTTTCCATTTTTTCGTTTTGCATATTATTTTGAAAATATAATAAATTTAATAAAATAAATAATTGATAATAAAAAAATAAAAATATGAAATAAAATACAAAGTTTAATAATATAAAAAAAACCCCAATTTTTCTTTAATCGAATCCTGGCTAAATAAATAAAAAATTTTAAAAAATATATGACGCAAATATAAATAATTATTAATTACCACATGATTTATTGGAATTATCAGCTCCAATACTTTTAAGATACAGTTGTTCCGTTTCTATAATTGTATCATAATATAAAATAATTAAATTTCATAAATAAATATCATATATTATATAAATTCATTAACCAAATAAAAAATAAAAACAATTTTACCTTCAGAAATTTCAAAATCAAATTGTCCAGAATCAAATGCTGAATGTAAAAACATTATATTATTTTAATTTGGATCAAATAGAGATTTCTTACTTTAAGTATATAGATTGAGTGAACTTACCTTGTTGTTCTTCTATAAAGATGAAAAAAATTAATAAAAAAAATTAATAAAAAAAAATTAATAAAAAAAAATTAATAAAAAATAATTAATAAAAAATAATTAATAAAATGTAAAAATAAAATCAATAAAAAAGGATAATATATTTACCATTAGTGGCATTCCTAGGTTGAATGGAAAAATTTAATGTATATACTTTACTGGTTTGAATTTTATAAATTTTGCTTCTTTTGTTTTCATTGGATTGAATATCTTTAATTATTTCCTTATCTTCATTTTTTGTAGAACTTGATTTAAAGAACTTCTTGATTTTTGATTTGAAATTTTTAGATTGAATAGTTGGATCTTGTTGTTTATCCATTTCTTCATATAATGACTTTACTAATAATCTCATTTCATCATATATTATATTTGCATCGGGTCTATTATCAGGATTAGCATCCCAACATTGGTTCATTAAAGTTGCATATTCTAATGGAATATTTTCATAAATCTTTGGTCTATATCCTGAAGCTATAGCAAAAGCTAAATCTGAGTCATGTTCACGGTCACCATAGGGAATTTCACCAGTTATTACTTCCCACATTAAAATACCAATACTATATATATCTGATTTTATTGTATAAATTTGTCCACAATAAACTTCAGGTGCAATATATGGGAGATTCCCATATATATTATTTAATGGTTTGTCAGCTGGTCCGCTCAATCCTAAATCACTAATTTTCTATGTGCACTATATAAAATATTTCCTGAGTGTAAATCTCTATGCATTATGTTTTGCTCATGAATTTTAATTAAAATGCTTGATAGATCATAAATAATTTTATATTTTTTTAATAATGCAAGTGAGCGATGATTATCTTTTAAAAAATGTCTTAAATCATTATCATAACGCATTAACACCAACATATAATCATTTGTGCTTGGATCTTTAGTTAATCCACGACATACAACAAGTAATTGAAAAGTATTATCAAGTGTAAAACTTAATGTCACCTAATAATTATATAATTAATATTTCTCAAAAATTAAACAGAAATTAACAAATATAATAATTAAACTTACTTCTTGAAACCAACGTACATTGCTGCTATTTGAATTATTTAATTTTTTAAGAACAACACTTTGTCCTCCAAATCTTTCTAATAATTAGTTTTTAGAATTCCATTTATTATAGCATCCAACTTTCCATATTGCTGTATAAACGGTAGCACATCCTCCTTCTGTTAGATGTTCTATATTCTCAAATTGATCATAATTAATCCATTCAATGACATATTGGGGCGAAACAGTTTTTTGTTGACATTCTTGAATTAATTTGTCAATTTCTTCATTTCCAGATGTCCAATTTCTAAAATTATTTGCCAAATATTTTCGAATACAAAATTCACAGTATTGAGTTGCTCGATGCCAATTCTGACAATTTTTGCATTGCCGTTTTTCTACTGAATTATTACCAATTTTTAATTTATCATATAACTTCTGCAATTCATAAAGTAAAAATTTCTTTTCATTTTTTGTGAGAGATAAATCATTTTTAACCGTATTTTTTTCGATATTCTTCTCGCTGAGTAATTGTTTTATGAATATTGTAGTCTAAAGATAGGTATGTTTTATCCCAAACCCTTTTCAATTTATCATTCCAAACAATTTTTTGAGTAGCCATTTCCTATTTCATTCAAATTTATATAATTGAAATGAAGAAATACATAATTAATTAAATAATAATTTAGTATTTGCAAATAAAATGTAATGTAAAATTACCGTGAATTAGATTTTAATTGTTTAAATTGATTATTTTTTATTTACACAGAAAGTTGAAGAAGTTAAAATATTGTACTAAGCAAATATATTTATTTAACGTTACATTTAATGTTTAATCGCGGGTAGATAGTAAAATATTACAAAAAATGAATGTTTTATCTATTTATTAATAGTTTTAGTAAACACAACAATTCTTCCATTATTATTCATTTCATTTACTTTTTATAAATTAATATAAGTTGTTACACGTACATGAATAACCTACTTAAAGTAAAGTAAACCCGAGAGTAAAATCGGTATTCATTATTTATAGTACAAGAAATATTTTTTATCTTTTTATTATTAGTTATAACAAGTGAAACAATTTTTCAATATTTAAAATGACAAATAATATAATACTACTATTAATTCTTTTCAACATTATTATTTATATGGTTTCCAAAAAATTGAATGACGTTGTAATATTTACTTTTTTAATAATCATCTTAATGTTAACTTTCACATAACATAGAATAAAAATAAAAAAAAGCAAATCAGTAATCACTTTATCATAACAAAATAAAATATCATAAGAAAATATTACTTAACGTTTAATGGAATGAACATTTATATATAAAAACAAAGATTGGCGATAATTCTCAAAATAATGACTTGATAATAGAGTTTACATTCTTATTTATATAATATTGACAAGATAAAAAAAAAAAGATTATAACAAAGTTAATTAACTTTACAAGGTGAACACGTGTTATTTTCAGTTTGTTCAATTATTATTACTTTATTTATTTACTTATTTACACAAGTAAACGGATGTTAAATTCAGAAGGCAGATTATGCAGATTGATTTTTATGAAAGATGCTAAGCCATTTTAGGATTAGGTAAAAATTCGCGTCTAACGTTGTTTGTGTTGTTGTTATTGTTATTGTTATTCGACTTTGATTTATTTAAAATGTTGTTTTGAAATTCCGATTCAAAAAAAGTCGTGAGTCAGAAAATATTCTTTGGCGTTATCAGGAAATGTTCAATTTATTTTATCATTCGATCGGAAAAAATATTTTATCCAGATTTACTGGCAGGTTATCAAATCACTCAACATTATGGTGAGATAAAAAAAAAGATTTAAAAAAGAACCGTTATCAATTGGTGGTAAAATTGCTTTATCTCATTTGGATGGCCTCGAATATGAGGCTGAAGTGGGAATCAAACAGACTCTTTTTATTTGAAATCATATATGCCCGATCTGTTTTACGACGAGGTAGCGAGCATCCATAAATTAATATATATATATATAAATGGATAAAAGAATCGCTTAAGTGGATTTAATATCAATGGTTAGATCGAATGCAAACGTTATCTATAATATTCAAGATCAAAAAAATAAATTGTTTAAAATAAAAACCTATAAACAGAATAAATTCACTACATAAACAATGTTCTGGGAGTAATTATCTGTTCTGAACGATTTCCGGCATTAAAAGTATGTAAAGTGTTTTTCGAAATATTTTACATGATTAATAATGCATAAAATCAACATTGTCATAATATTTCTAATTTTTTTAATTTTTTTACAAATTTAACATTTTCTTTTTGGAAAAAATTTGTAATTCAAATAATCCAATCAATATTATCTTTATTAATGAGTTAAAATCACAAATAAGCAAATGAAAGAATATATGCAAAACTTTTAATTCTTTTCTTAAATTATCACCATATGCGATTATTGTGAACAGCAGCACTCGTGCTGAAATTTTTAAAGAATTCGTTTCGATTTTTATAAATTATATAATAAATATACATTGAAATGAAAAATAAATTTATTTTTCCTATTTTTCATTTGCGTATTATTTTGAAAATATAATAAATTTAATAAAATAAATAATTGATAATAAAAATATAAATACAAAGTTTAATAATATAAAAAAACCCATAATCTTGAAATTGTGAGTCTAAATTCGAAGGACCGGCAATCCCACATTCTTTATCGACTAAAATAAATAAAAAAAATTTTAAAAAATATAATGACGTAAATACAAATAATGAAATATTATTAATTACCACATGATCTATTGGAATTATCAGCTCCAATACTTTTAACAATATTTTTAAGATACAGTTGTTCCATTTCTATAATTACATAAAATAAAATAATTAAATTTCATAAATAAATATCATATATTATATAAATTCATTAACCAAATAAAAAATAAAAATAATTTTACCTTCAGAAATTTTAAAATCAAATTGTCCAGAATCAAATACTGAATGTAAAAACATTATATTATTTTAATTTGGATTAAATAGAGATTTCTTTCTTTAAGTATATAGATTGAGTGAACTTACCTTGTTGTTCTTCTATAAAGATGAAAAAAATTAATAAAAAATAATTAATAAAATATAAAAATAAATCAATAAAAAAAGGATAATATATTTACCATCGGTGGCATTCCTAGGTTGAATGGAAAAATTGAATGAATATACTTTACTGGTTTGAATTTTATAAATTTTGCTTCCTTTGTCTTCGTTGGGTTGAATATTTTTAATTACTTGCTTATCTTTATTTTTTATAGAACTTGATTTAAAGAAATTTTTGATTTTTGATTTGGAATTTTTAGATTGAATAGTTTGTTCTTGTTTTTTATCCATTTCTTCATATAATGACTTTACTAATAATCTCATTTTATCAAATATTATATTTGCATCAGGTCTATTATTAGGATTAGCATCCCAACATTGTTTCATTAAAGTTGCATATTCTAATGGAATATTTTCATAAATCTTTGGTCTATATCCTGAAGCTATAGCAAAAGCTAAATCTGAATTATATTCATGGTCACCATAGGGAGTTTCACCAGTTATTACTTCCCACATTAAAATACCAATACTATATATATCTGATTTTATTGTATAAGTTTTTCCACAATAAACTTCAGGTGCAACATGTGGGAGATTCCCATATATACTATTTAATGGTTTGTCAACTGGCCCACTTAATCCTAAATCACTAATATACCATTGTGAAGTACCTGCATTATATAAAATATTTCCTGAGTGCAAATCTCTATGCATTATGTTTTGCTTATGAATCTCAACTAACATATTTGCTATCTCATAAATAATTTTATATTTTTGTAATAATCTAAGTGAGTGATAATTATCTTTTAAAAAATGTCTTAAATCATTACCATAATGCATCAACACTAACATATAATCATTGGTGCTTGGATCTTTAGTTAATCCATAACATGTAGCAAGTAATTGAAAAGTATTATCAAGTGTAAAACTTAATGTCACCTAATAATTGTATACAATCATATAATTAATATTTCTGAAAACTAAACAGAAATTAAAACTATAATAATAATAATAATTAAACTTACTTCTTGGAACCAATGTATGTTATTGTTATTTGAATTATTTAATCTTTTCAGAATAACCTTTTGTCTTCCAAGTCTTTCTAATATTTGATTTTTAGAATTCCATTTATCATAGCATCCAACTTTCCAAATTGCTGTATAAATGGTAGCACATCCTCCTTCCGTCAAATATTTTATATTCTCAAATTGATCATAATTAATCCATTCAATGACATATTGGGGTGAAACAGTTTTTTGTTAACATTCTTGAATTAATTTGTCAATTTCTTCATTTCCAGATGTCCAATTTCTAAAATTATTTTCTAAATAATTACGAATACAAAATTCACAGTATTGAGTTGCTTGATGCCAATTCTGACAATTGTTGCATTGTTGTTTTTCTACTGAATTATTACCAATTTTTGATTTATCATATACTTTCTGCAATTCATTAAGTAGAAATTTCTTTTCATTTTCTGTGAGAGATGAATCATTTTTAATCATATTTTTTTGATATTCTTCTTGCTGAGTAATTGTTTTATGAATATTGTAGTCTAAAGATAAATATGCTTCATTTCAAACCCTTTTCAATTTATCATTCACAACAATTTTTTGAGTAGCCATTTCCTATTTCATTCAAATTTATATAATTGAAATGAAGAAATACATAATTAATTAAAATATAATTTCATGTTTGCAAATAAAATGTAATGTAAAATTACCGTGAATCAGGTTTTTATTATTTAAATTGACTATTTTTTATTTACATAGAAAGTTGAAGTTAAAATAATGTACTAAGCAAATAATATTTATTTAACGTTGTTACCGTAGTAATATTGTAGGATGTATTTTATTTATTATTATATATTATTGACTTATATTATTTATTATTTTATTATTATATTTATAGTATTTATTTGTTTATTTATTTATTTATTATTATATTATTATCTGTAATACGAAAGATAAATTGATTTACAAATATGTAGTTGTGTAGTGTAACTGTGTCCTGTAATAGATTTACCATAGATAGTAGTAAATTAATATGTAGATCATGTATTATGAGGACCCAAAGGACCCAAAGGACCTAAAGGACCTAAAGGACTTAAAAGACCCAAAGGACTTAAAGGACCTAAAGAACCTAAAGGACCTAAAAATTAGTTATATAAAGAATGGATTTTGGCTTGAGGCAAAGACAGTTAGGTTATAGTCAAATTTAGAATTCGTTAGTTTAGGATTCTATCCTTTAATTAGGAAACCTTTTGTAACTAATTTATTTGTAAATTAGTCTCTTTTGTATTTTGCAATTACCATTAATAAAGGTTATTATTACCTTGAAATTATTAGTATTATTGTTTTATTAATAATAACCAACCCTTCGTATTGAATCGTCTACTTTATCATTTNTTATCTGTAATACGAAAGATAAATTGATTTACAAATATGTAGTTGTGTAGTGTAACTGTGTCCTGTAATAGATTTACCATAGATAGTAGTAAATTAATATGTAGATCATGTATTATGAGGACCCAAAGGACCCAAAGGACCTAAAGGACCTAAAGGACTTAAAAGACCCAAAGGACTTAAAGGACCTAAAGAACCTAAAGGACCTAAAAATTAGTTATATAAAGAATGGATTTTGGCTTGAGGCAAAGACAGTTAGGTTATAGTCAAATTTAGAATTCGTTAGTTTAGGATTCTATCCTTTAATTAGGAAACCTTTTGTAACTAATTTATTTGTAAATTAGTCTCTTTTGTATTTTGCAATTACCATTAATAAAGGTTATTATTACCTTGAAATTATTAGTATTATTGTTTTATTAATAATAACCAACCCTTCGTATTGAATCGTCTACTTTATCATTTGGAGCACTGTCTCGTGATATTAGTAGTTAACACTAATCGATACACTTATTAACAGTAGTTATTTAACTTCTAGAACTTACCTATTAGTAGTAGTTGTACCTATTCTGACTAATAGTTTCCTTGAATAATATCTCTTAAAATTATCTCAAGAGTTCCTGTTCATCCCACGTGTTTATTAAGAAGGATAAACCTCCGTCGATAACAATTTGGTGCCTTCTAGCGAAAACGCAAAAAGAAATTATACTGTTAATGGTTATTGCCAAAAGATGCAACGATTGTGTAGACGAAGCAATCAAACAAAAGAATGAAACTCTCTTCAAAATTGTTGAAAAAGAACTATCCCGAAAAGAAAAGGATCCTAACTACGAAGTAACCTATACTTTAAAGAACCTCAATCAAGTTTAAATCAAAGAATAATTAGAATTCCTAAGTTAACACTTTGGAGTCGACATCTCGAGGCTCAACAAGGTGAACTGTTCAACGGTTAACCCCGGAAGAAAAAGAACAAAGAAGACAACTATATTGACAATGTCGACTTGAGCAACAAATCCAAAGAGAAAATCAGAATCCAGTTACCGTTAGGTTACCCGCAAGTAATTCAACAACAACTTCCTCCTCTGCAATTGTTGGAACATCTGGAACCACTCCTCAACAAAGACGCCGATCTAATGAAACTTCTCAAAGTTTCTCACAAGCAGTATCTCCTAGGCGATCACCAGAACAAGTTACTCCACATGTAGTTACCCCTCCAAACAATTGGGACTAACTCCAAAACATTCGAACTTTCTATCGACCATTAGACTTTAATCTCCTTAACCAACAACTGGCCAAAGCTCATTTAACTGCCTCTGATAGTAGCGACAGTAGTGATACCGATACTGAGAATGAAATGGCAAATACTGTACTTGATTACTTGAAAGACAATTTACATAACCACACATCCCTCCGAGTCAATCCATTTTATGGAGATGGAACTCAGGATCCTCTTCAATGGATGCTCCATTTTGAGAAAGTCGCCCGCAATAATGCATGGGATGAAGCGAAAAAGATTCGCAAGTATGCTACCTACCTTGAAGATGATGCCGAAGAATGGCATGATGAAATAAATGCTAACGATATGGCTGATTGAGTCGCTTGGAGAGCCGGATTTGTAGAAAAGTATTGTAATACACGGTAAAGAAATAAATGGTTATGTGAATTAGAAAACAATCGTCAACGACAAGGAGAAACTATCGATGCTTATTATGCAAGATTCAAACGATTGGTGAAACGTGTAGAAGTTAATGTCAACCAACATAAACGACTCTTTATAAAAGGATTGTTACCTCACATCGCACCATTGGTGACCCTGCACGCCCCAGCTACCCTAGCTGCTACCTTAGAAAAGGCGCAAGCTTACGAAGAAGGATTGGATATGGTAAATGAAATTGAACCTCATAAACGAAAAGGTAAAAAGAAAGTTGTTGAAAGTTCAGACGAAGAAGATGAAGAAAAAGAAGAGAAAAGGAAACCAAAGAAAACGGTACTTAAAAAGAAAAAGAAGGAAACTAAAGTAACTTTTGATCCTGCTCACAACCTCGACGACTTGACAAAGAAATTTGAAAAGATGCAATTAAATTTAATTCAAAAAATAGAGAAGTTAACTACTTAAGTTAACCTACAACCTAACTACCGCAACCGAGGAAATAACCGTGACAACTCCTTATGAAACAATTGGAACAATCGAAACAATCGAAATAATAATCGAGAAACTCGTACTTGTTTCAAATGTGGAAAGGAAGGACATATCTCTTGAGACTGTCCTGATCGCAAGAAAAATTCTGACAACTTCGCGCATGCCAAATTAGTGAAAGTTGAAGAAGAAAGTGAAAAGGAGAAAGATAAACTTTTACAACACCTTCTCGATGCTTATGATACTTATCTGGAAAAACGAGAAAGAGATGACAGTAGTGACGAGGATACACCTATTAAACGACCTCGTGAAACTAATGTTCCTGAGCCGAAACCAAGTTTGAATACCTTTGGACTTCCTAAAACTACGAGCGTATCAGTACCTAAAGTTGTTAAAACTGAAATCACTCCAAAGAAGAAGTCCAAGAAAAAGGAAGTAATTAAAATGGTGAAAGGAAATAAAGAAAAGAAAAAGGAGAATGCAACTCGACCACCTCTCTTCAGGAAAAAGGATTTCGACATCATAGAACAGCTACAAAACCAACCTGCTGGTTTATCTTGGGCCGATGCTTTAGAAGTTCCCTCCATTAGAAAAAGTTTCTTCGAAGCTTTTCGAAAATCTAAGGAAAAGGAAATTAAATTGGCAGACCAGGAATACTCTTTAAAAACTATCGCCTTAAAGTGTAACGTCGCAGTAGGAGTTTACACTGTGCCTACCATTGTTGATAGTGGCGCAGCTATTAGTATTGTCACTCGCGATGCCATGGAACAATTAGGTTATGAAATTGAGAAAGCCTTTAAAAGTATTATCTTACCCACTACGGAAAAGAAAACTCAACCCTTAGGAGTTATTCGTGACTTGCCAATTACTATCCAAGGCCAAACTATTCCTATTGATGTAGAAGTAATTGATGCCGTTACTTATTCCTTGTTATTAGAAAACAATTGGCTAATGAAAGCTAATGCTTTGTATAATTGGAGCGACCAAGAATTAACTCTTAGATGGCGAGGAAAAACTCTTACCATTCCTGCCAACTGTTCAAAGGAAACTAAAGAAGGGTTTTCTGAACTTATTGAAAATACCAATGAAGAAAGTGCTAATGAAAGTGACACTGAAACAGAAGAATCTGAAGAAGACGATGTTACCGTAGTCATATTTTAATTATTATTATATATTATTGACTTATATTATTTATTATTTTATTATTATATTTATAGTTAGTTAGTATTTATTTATTTATTATTTATATTATATTCTTATCTGTAATACGAAAGACAAATTGATTTACAAATATGTAGTTGTGTAGTGTAACTGTGTCCTGTAATAGATTTACCATAGATAGCACTAGTCAAATGGAAAAAAATAGGATGGTTTTATTATGAGTAAGATTCCGATTGATGGCTAAATTTGCTAAGATTTATTAAATATAGGCAGTCGATTTTTTTCAATTTATAAATAGGAATTTCCAATTTATGAATTTTCACAAATAGGATGTCCGATTTATACATGTCGTCAAAACTATTGAATTGAGTCAGACGCAATTAAAATTTAAAAATTTGGAATTGAGTCATATGAAAAATTGACGCAATTGACGCAATTGACGCAATTATTTTGACGCAATTACATAGACGCAACTAAATTTCAGTAGTTGAGTCAATGACTTTTTACTTTTGACGACATGTATAGTCCGATTTATGCATATTTGCGCCATCAATAAGATTCCGATTTTTGTTCATTCGACTAGTGTAGTAATAAATTAATATTTAGATCATATATTACGAGGACCCAAAGGACCCAAAGGACCTAAAAGACCTAAAGGACCCAAAGGACCCAAAGNAAATTGATTTACAAATATGTAGTTGTGTAGTGTAACTGTGTCCTGTAATAGATTTACCATAGATAGCACTAGTCAAATGGAAAAAAATAGGATGGTTTTATTATGAGTAAGATTCCGATTGATGGCTAAATTTGCTAAGATTTATTAAATATAGGCAGTCGATTTTTTTCAATTTATAAATAGGAATTTCCAATTTATGAATTTTCACAAATAGGATGTCCGATTTATACATGTCGTCAAAACTATTGAATTGAGTCAGACGCAATTAAAATTTAAAAATTTGGAATTGAGTCATATGAAAAATTGACGCAATTGACGCAATTGACGCAATTATTTTGACGCAATTACATAGACGCAACTAAATTTCAGTAGTTGAGTCAATGACTTTTTACTTTTGACGACATGTATAGTCCGATTTATGCATATTTGCGCCATCAATAAGATTCCGATTTTTGTTCATTCGACTAGTGTAGTAATAAATTAATATTTAGATCATATATTACGAGGACCCAAAGGACCCAAAGGACCTAAAAGACCTAAAGGACCCAAAGGACCCAAAGGATCTAAAGGACCTAAAGAACCCAAAGGATCTAAAAATTAGTTATATAAAGGATGGATTTTGGCTTGAGACAAAAGCAGTCAGTTTATAGTCAGATTTAGAATTCGTTAATTTAGGATTCTATCCTTTAATTAGGAAGCCTTTTGTAACTAATTTATTTGAAAATTAGTCTCTTTTGTATTTGCAATTACCATTAATAAAGGTTATTATTACCTTGAAATTATTAGTATTATTGTTTTATTAATAATAACCAAATCCTTTATATTGAATCACCTACTTTATCATTTGGAGCGCTGTCTCGTGATATTAGTAGTTAGCACTAATCAATACACTTATTAACAGTAGTTATTTAACTTCTAGAACCTACCTATTAGTAGTAGTAGTATCTATTTTGATTAATAGTTTCCTTGAATAATATCTTTAATATTATTTCAAGAGTTCCTGTTCATCCCACGTGTTTATTAAGAAGGATAAACCTCCGTCGGTAACAACAATGAAGAAATCATTTTCAAAAAAACAACGATTGAAGATGACGATAATGAAAATAATGAAAATACCGTACCTGTATTCCTAAGTGAAAAGTTGAACAAAAATGAATTAGATATTGGTCAACTAAATAACAACCAACAACAAAAGTTTGATAAATTAATAGAGCGAAATAAAGATTTATTTGCAAATGATGTTAGTTCATTGGGATGAACTAATATTATTAAACATCAAATTGATGTAGAGAGAAGCAAAACCAATTAAACAACGCCTCTACCGAACACACCCTGATGAAGACCAATTTATCAAAGAGGAACTTGACCGAATGTTGGATAAAGGTATAATAAAAAGATCTAAAAGCCCTGGGCCTCCCCTGTTGTTCTTGTCAAAAAGAAAAATGGCAAATTGAGATTTTGTGTTGATTACCAAAAATTGAATACCGAAACACGAAAAGATGCCTACCCAATTCCTCGTATTGAAGATATGTTAGATGCACTTCGAGATGCAAAATGGTTTACCACCCTTGATCTTGCTAGTGGATATTGGCAAGTGGAAATGAATCCAAAAGACCAGGATAAAACTGCATTTATCACCAAACAAGGAACTTATGAATTTACTGTAATGCCCTTTGGACTTACTAATGCTTCAGCAACCTTCCAACGCCTTATGGACCATGTTTTAAATGATATGTTATATCAAGGAGTTATTGTTTACCTTGATGACATCAACATTTACTCAAAAACTTTTGACGAACACTTAAATAAATTGGAAAAAGTGTTTCAGCGACTACGAGCCGCCAGATTAAAATTGGGACTTGACTATACATGTTCCCAAAATTGATTTTGAATTTTTGAGGTATTTCGACTTTTTGAGATTTATGTAGAATCTATTCTATATATGGAAGTAAAAAAAGTACCCAATTATGTGTATCTTCAATCAAAGAATAAATCTGGGTGATCAAAAAAGTTAATTACTGAACCAATTTTATCCTACCCTGATTTCACCTGAACCTTCTATTTAACTACTGATGGTTCTGCACAAGGGTTAGGAGCTGTTCTAAGCCAACGCAATGATGAAGGACACAAAAAGATCATTGCTTATGCTAGTAAAAGTCTGGTAGGAGCGCAAAAACAGTATGGCGCAACTGAACTTAAATGTTTAGCTGTTATTTGGGCAGTTGAACATTTCTATTCCTATTTGGGATTTAAACATTTTGTTCTGATAACTGACCATTCCGCATTAAAATGGTTATATTCGAGCGTACCAAAAGGAAGATTGGCAAGATGGATATTACGCTTACAGCCGTATGATTTTGAAGTACAACACAAACCAGGAAAAGAAAATACTAACGCTGATGCGTTATCCCGCCTTTAATTGAACAAATAATTATAAAGAAAAAAAATCTGACGTAAAATACAATTCGGATCAAGTTGTCGGTATCTTGACAAAAACATTTGTTAGAAGTTATTAAAATAATCAAATCAATATGGATTTAACTCTATATCAACAATTTTATAATTATTTAAATAATCAAACATTCCCAGAACCCCAATCACCTCGCGAACATAGACAATTTTTGAATAAAGTAAAACATTTTCAGTTATACAATAGACAATTATTTAAGAAACCACGGAGAAATAACCAACAATTCATCAAAGTAATAGGGAAACATGAAATGGAACCTCTGTTATACATGATGCATAACCACCCCACATCAGGACATTTAGGCATAGAAGCCACTTATAATCAAGTTAAGAATAAATATTATTGGAATCAAATGTTCGATGACATTAAGGAGTATGTTCAAAGTTGTGACTCTTGCCAAAGGTTTGGAAGACCAAAAAGAACGGAACCTTTACATACTATACCTGTTGGACAACCTTTTGAACAAATCGGAATCGATATCGTAAGACTTTTACTAGTTACCTCACGAGGAAACCGATACATTGTAGTTGCTATGGATTACCTTACAAAATGGCCAGAAGCGAAACCTTTAACTAATGCAACTGCTGAAGCTGTTGCTCAGTTTATTTATGATGAAATTATTTGTCGACATGGTGTCCCGACAGTTTTAATATCAGACCAAGGCACACATTTTAAAAATAAAGTAATTGACGAGTTGAGTGATAAATTTAGGATGGAACATCGCTTTTTATCACCATATCATCTGCAAACTAATGAACTACATCAGGAAATTTTTTATGTCGGAGGCTATTGTAATAATTTTGTTTTCAAAGGTTATTGAAGGTTATCGGACCAATAACCTTTGCAAATATTACATTTATTATGATAAAGTGAAGGTTATTGAAGGTTATCGATATCAATAACCTCCAGAGTATTACGTTTTATTAATAAAAATGAAGGTTTTCGGTACCAATAACCTTTGTAAATATTACGTTTATGTTGGAGGTATTCGAAGGTTATTGGAGTGAAGGACTTCGAAGGCTTACATTTAAAAAAATTTACTGATATAATGGAACGTTTTAATCAAACGCTTTGTGAAGGTTTAAAGAAAGTCCGAGATCCTATAAATTGAGATAATTATATAACCTCTGTGCTATTTGCTTATCGGACAAATAAACAAAACACCACTAAATATACTCCATTCTTTCTGAACCATGGAAGAGAAGCCCGATTACCNCCAGAAGCGAAACCTTTAACTAATGCAACTGCTGAAGCTGTTGCTCAGTTTATTTATGATGAAATTATTTGTCGACATGGTGTCCCGACAGTTTTAATATCAGACCAAGGCACACATTTTAAAAATAAAGTAATTGACGAGTTGAGTGATAAATTTAGGATGGAACATCGCTTTTTATCACCATATCATCTGCAAACTAATGAACTACATCAGGAAATTTTTTATGTCGGAGGCTATTGTAATAATTTTGTTTTCAAAGGTTATTGAAGGTTATCGGACCAATAACCTTTGCAAATATTACATTTATTATGATAAAGTGAAGGTTATTGAAGGTTATCGATATCAATAACCTCCAGAGTATTACGTTTTATTAATAAAAATGAAGGTTTTCGGTACCAATAACCTTTGTAAATATTACGTTTATGTTGGAGGTATTCGAAGGTTATTGGAGTGAAGGACTTCGAAGGCTTACATTTAAAAAAATTTACTGATATAATGGAACGTTTTAATCAAACGCTTTGTGAAGGTTTAAAGAAAGTCCGAGATCCTATAAATTGAGATAATTATATAACCTCTGTGCTATTTGCTTATCGGACAAATAAACAAAACACCACTAAATATACTCCATTCTTTCTGAACCATGGAAGAGAAGCCCGATTACCAATTGAAATCGATGGTCAACAAGAAATTGTTGAATATGATCTTGAAGATACTATCCTGCAACGAGCTTATGGACTAATTGATCAATTACCGGTTCATCGACAAAAAGCTAGGAATAATATACAGAAGTCACAAAAGTCACAAGAACGGCGACACTTAGAGAAAATGCCACAGATTGTCAAATATTCGGAAGGTGACAAGGTTTTGATGTATGACTCTCGGTTGGATAAACAATGGTCTGGAAAACTTGATACCCGATGGAAAAGACCATTTACCATAAGTAAATGCTTAGATAAAGAAGCTTATGCCTTGAAAAATCAATTCAATCAACCTTTGAAGGAATTGATACACGCTAATCAACTAAAATTGTATAAAGATCATACCACATAGGGGCCACAATTAGTAATAGATAATTCTGTGTAAATTAATAGAAATTAGGTTACCAAAAATAGCGATACTATGCGTAATTTTAATTAATATTTAAACAACAGACTCTTTACTTTTAGAAAATTTAGTCAGCATAACACGAAACCAGCGATTTTTAGACAAAATGCATTTATATAGACAAGACTTTTTAAATATTGAAGGAAATGTACCTATCCAACAAATAGACCCATACAAACTTACCGATCCTTGGGAACAATCTATCAATATAGTATTTCAATTGTTAAGACAAGAAATTATCCATCGTAATCGAATCAAGACATTAATGTATACTTATTATTTAGGAGAGTTATTAAGTTTTAGAACTCTATCTCGAATGTTATGGTTGGATTATGTACAACAAAATGATATCTCTGATGAATATCGTTATTACCTGGGAACAATGAGAACTTATAAAGTATTTCAGGATGATAGGGAACAAATTTATAGAACAAATTACTTATCTTTATATGTAATGGCTCAAATGAGTAAAAATAACTTTAACAATAATTTCATGCCTTTTGTACAGGCTATTAGAGATATTTCGGTGAATATAAGGTCATAAAAGGACTTATGAATTAATTGGGAGGGTAACTGTTACTGTAGTAATATTGTAGGATGTATTTTATTTATTATTATATATTATTGACTTATATTATTTATTATTTTATTATTATATTTATATTTAGTTAGTATTTATTTGTTTATTTATTTATTTATTATTATATTCTTATCTGTAATACGAAAGATAAATTGATTTACAAATATGTAGTTGTGTAGTGTAACTGTGTCCTGTAATAGATTTACCATAGATAGTCGTAAATTAATATGTAGATCATATATTACGAGGACCTAAAGGACCCAAAGGACCTAAAGGACCTAAAGGACTTAAAAGACCCAAAGGATCTAAAGGACCTAAAGGACCTAAAGGACCTAAAGGACCTAAAGGACCTAAAAATTAATTATATAAAGGATGGATTTTGGCTTGAGGCAAAGGCAGTTAGGTTATAGTCGGATTTAGAATTCGTTAGTTTAGGATTCTATTCTTTAATTAGGAAATCTTTTGTAATTAATTTATTTGTAAATTAGTCTCTTTTGTATTTTGCAATTACCATTAATAAAGGTTATTATTACCTTGAAATTATTAGTATTATTGTTTTATTAATAATAACCAACCCTTCGTATTGAATCGTCTACTTTATCATTTAAAGCGCTGTCTCGTGATATTAGTAGTTAATACTAATCTATACGTGTTGCCCAAATCCCAAATAATTTGGGATTTGGGACGCCAAAATGCACAAATTATTAGTATTTGGGATTTGGGATTTGGGATTTCGGCAAAAAATACTAATTATAATTTGGGATTTGGGATTTGGGATTTCGGCATTTGGGATTTCGGCATTTGGATTTTGAATTTGGGTGGCAGGTATAGTTAATACTAATCAATACACTTATTAACAGTAGTTATATAACTTCTAGAATCTACCTATTAGTAGTAGTTGTACCTATTCTGACTAATAGTTTCCTTGAATAATATCTCTTAAAATTATCTTAAGAGTTCCTGTTCATCCCATGTGTTTATTAAAAAGGATAAACCTCCGTCGGTAACAACGTTCAAATTATTAGTATTTGGGATTTGGGATTTGGGATTTCGGCAAAAAATACTAATTATAATTTGGGATTTGGGATTTGGGATTTCGGCATTTGGGATTTCGGCATTTGGATTTTGAATTTGGGTGGCAGGTATAGTTAATACTAATCAATACACTTATTAACAGTAGTTATATAACTTCTAGAATCTACCTATTAGTAGTAGTTGTACCTATTCTGACTAATAGTTTCCTTGAATAATATCTCTTAAAATTATCTTAAGAGTTCCTGTTCATCCCATGTGTTTATTAAAAAGGATAAACCTCCGTCGGTAACAACGTTATATTAAAATAATACAAAAAATAAATGTTTTATCAATTTATTAATAGTTTTAGTAAATTTTATTTACTTTTTATAAATTAATACAAGTTGTTACATGTACACAAATAACCTACTTATAGTAAAATAAAACCGAGAGTAAAATCGGTATTCATTATTTATAATACAAGAAATATTTTTTATCTTTTTATTATTAGTTATAAAAAGTGAAACAATTTTTCAATATTTAAAATGACAAATAATATAATACTACTATTAATTCTTTTCAACATTATTATTTATATGGTTTCCAAAAAATTGAATGACGTTGTTGTAATATTTACTTTTTTAATCATCCTAATGTTAACTTTCACATAACATAGAATAAAAATAAAAAAAGCAAATCAGTAATCACTTTATCATAACAAAATAAAATATCATAAAAAAATATTACTTAACATTTAATGGAATGAACTTTTATGTATATATAAAAACAAAGATTGGTGGTAATTCTCAAAATAATGTCTTGATAAAAGAGTTTACATTCTTATTTAAATAATATTGACAAGATAAAAAAAAGGTTCTAACAAAGTTAATTGACTTTACAAGGTAAACGCATGTTTGTTTAAATATCTGTAAACAATAAAGTAATAATAATTAAAGTAATTTTTTTCAATATAAAATTCAGCATACGACATAGATTATAGATTATGCAGAGTATGTAGATTAATCACATGAAATATGCTAAGCCATTTTAGGATTAGGTAAGGATTAGGTAAAAATTCACGTCCCTCATTGTTGTTATTGTTATTGTTATTCGACTTTGATTTATTTAAATGTTTAGTTTTGAAATTCTGATTCAAAAAAAGTCGTGAGTCAGAAAATATTCTTTGGCATTATCAGGAAATGTTCAATTTATTTTATCATTCGATCGGAAACAATATTTTATCCAGATTTACTGGCAAGTTATTAAATCACTCAACATTATGGTGAGATAAAAAAAGATTTAAAAAAGAACCGTTATCAATTGGTAGTAAAATTGCTTTATCTCATTTGGATGGTCTCGAATATGAAGCTGAAATGGGAATCAAACAGACTCTTTTTACTTGAAATCATATATGCCCGATCTGTTTTATGACGAGGTAGTGAACATCCTATACATGTCGTCAAAAGTAAAAAGCCATTGACTCAACTACTGAAATTTAGTTGCGTCTATGTAATTGCGTCAAAATAATTACGTCAATTGCGTCAATTGCGTCAATTTTTCATATGACTCAATTCCAAATTTTTAAATTTTAATTGCGTCTGACTCAATTCAATAGTTTTGACGACATGTATAGAACATCCATAAATTAATATTTTTTTTTTTTTTTAATCCAACGGAGCCATGTAATAATAAACTTTATTATACAAATTTTAAACTCTTATACAATGCTACGCTATACAAATTAGATTACTAATTTATTTAACTAGACTAACTTATGAAAAAAGAGAAATGCAAATTGCGTCTACTATTACTATTTAGAAATACATTCAATTAAAATGCATCGCACGGATCGGCCCATCGTTGCCTGAATTGTTAAATTTCTGCAACTGATGTCTATGGCTCCATCCAATACTTAAAGATTAAACTAATCAATAAGGCATTAGATAAAATTTTTTATGAAACACCCCACATAAAACCTAACCCAGAAACTGTACCCAATCGATACAGCAAAACTGTTATTTGATATAACTTGTATCCATAATATTTGTTTTAATTTCAAATAACCTCAAAATTCTTTAAATCTTTTATGTTCCTTGCAAAATAACCTAAAAATAGTATCTGAACATAGCTAGTGTTCCCATACCAGGCTTTTTACCTTAGCCCAACCCATCCAAATATCAATACAAGGCAAAAGCTATGTAAAAATACTATATAAAATAAAACTACTAACAACTACCCAACCAGCAACTAACCCTCTAACACTTCAACCAACTCAAACCTCTTAACAACTAACCCTCCCAAGACCAAACCGCTTTTCAACGCTTATATCTTGGTTCCTTCCTAATTCCCAACACAACGAAACATTAAACTGGAATAAAATCATGACCAACGTTTCTTGTGACACAAAATATCTAAACCTGTTAATCGACCAGGTTATTAATCCCACAATATACACCGTAAGAGTTACCACAAGATTCAAGTTTTTTATGCCCATAGATGCATAACTTTGAAGGTCCTCACATGTCCATACCTTATATAGTACAAACTCGATGTAAGTGTTACCTCCTCCTTAGTTACACAAAATATTCAGCCCATCGCACAACTCCCGTTATATCTAAATTAAACCAGTCCCTGCATATGTTTTTTCTTCTTCAGAATAACACTTATGCAGGTGTTATAACATACCCCTTAAATTATATCTCAGCCCAGTGGACAACTGACTGGACCCCCCGGAAGATTTTATGGCCATCTCCAAGCAAGAGAAACCATATTTTTTGATAAGGCTTTTAGCATAAAATTAACTAACGACTCAATAGATGTCTACCAAGCCTCCGCCCAATAATGCATATCTGGCCTGTTCATAATAACTGAAGTAGAGATACCACAAGAGTAAATAAAATGAGACCATGTTATATCCACATTAGCAAAGAAAGGTCACCCGTTTCAAAACATCGAACCACCTGGTTCAGTTTTTCGTTTGAAATTAAGGTTCTTAATATAACTAACTCTATAACATGTTAAGTAAAGCGAAGTTAATGAGATTATGAGGAAAGATTACTGTAAATACAGGTGGAATAAAGAAAGTGATAAAATTTTGTTAATAAAATTATATAAAATAATTTATGAACATTTTTTTGGATGGTGGTTGTGGAAAGAGTTTGAATAATTATTGCATCTATAAATTAATATATATATATATAAATGGATAAAAGAATCGCTTAAGTGAATTTAATATCAATGGTTAGATCGAATGCAAACGTTATCTATAATATTCAAGATCAAAAAAATAAATTGTTTAAAATAAAAGCCTATAACCAGAATAAATTCACTACATAAACAATGTTCTGGGAGAATAATTATCTGTTCTGAACGATTTCTGGCATCAAAAGTATGTAAAGTGTTTTTCGAAACAGGCATATTTTACATGATTAATAATGCATAAAATCAACATTGTCATAATATTTCTAATTTTTTTAATTTCACAAATTTAACATTTTCTTTTTGGAAAAAATTTGTAATTCAAACAATCCAATCAATATTATCTTTATTAATGAGTTAAAATCACAAATAAGCAAATGAAAGAATATATACAAAATTTTTAATTCTTTTCTTAAATTATCACCATACAGTGGCTCACGAATGTACTGCAACACTTAAAATTTTGTCTTTAAAAAATTCTATATCGCAAACCATCGATTTTAGAATAATAGTTTCTATACTCATTTTAATCTTTGAGATTTGGAGATTTTTTGAGAACTGTTTGATATCAAATTAATAATGCCAATTTTTTGGAAATTGGTGATCAACATGGTGAATTGTCACTTAATAAAATTT
>PQFF01000096.1:6298-52119 GCA_003547095.1 Diversispora epigaea | reverse complement strand
AAATTTTATTAAGTGACAATTCACCATGTTGATCACCCATTTCCAAAAAATTGGCATTATTAATTTGATATCAAACAGTTCTCAAAAAATCTCCAAATCTCAAAGATTAAAATGAGTATAGGAACTATTATTCTAAAATCGATTATTTGCGATATAGAATTTTTTAAAGACAAAATTTTAGGTGTTGCAGTACATTCGTGAGCCACTGTATATGATTATTGTGAACAGCAGCACTTGTGCTGAAATTTTGAAAGAATTCGTTTCGATTTTTTATAAATTATATAATAAATATTTTTTTTCCCATTTTTCATTTGTGTATTATTTTGAAAATATAATAAATTTAATAAAATAAATAATTGATAATAAAAATATAAAATAAAATACAAAGTTTGATAATATAAAAAAACCAATTTTTCTTTAATCTTGAAATTGTGAGTTTAAATTTGAAGGACCAGCAATCCCACATTCTTCATCGGCTAAAATAAATAAAAAAATTTTTTAAAAAATATAATGACGTAAATACAAATAATGAAATATTATTAATTACCACATGATCTATTGGAATTATCAGCTCCAATACTTTTAAGATACAGTTGTTCCATTTCTATAATTGCATCATAAAATAAAATAATTAAATTTCATAAATAAATATCATATAAAAAAATAAAAATAATTTTACCTTCAGAAATTTCAAAATCAAATTGTCCAGAATCAAATACTAATGTAAAAACATGTATATTATTTTTAATATGGACTAAATAGAGATTTCTTTAAGTATATAGATTGAGTGAACTTACCTTGTTGTTCTTCTATAAAGATGAAAAAAATTAATAAAAAAAAATTAATAAAAAATAATTAATAAAAAATAATTAATAAAATGTAAAAATAAAATCAATAAAAAAGGATAATATATTTACCATCAGTGGCATTCCTAGGTTGAATGGAAAATTTTAATGTATATACTTTACTGGTTTGAATTTTATAAATTTTGCTTCCTTTGTTTTCGTTGAATTGAATATTTTTAATTGCTTGCTTATCTTCATTTTTTGTAGAACTTGATTTAAAGAACTTTTTGATTTTTGATTTGAAATGAATAGTTCGTTCTTGTTTATCCATTTCTTTATATAATGACTTTACTAATAATTTCATTTTATCATATATTATATTTGCATCAGGTCTATTGTCAGGATTAGCATCCCAACATTTTTTCATTAAAGTTGCATATTTTAATGGAATATTTTCATATATCTTTGGTCGATATCCTGAGGCTATAGCAAAAGCTAAATCCGAATTATGCTCATGGTCACCATGGGGAATTTCACCAGTTATTACTTCCCACATTAAAATACCAATACTATATATATCTGATTTCATTGTATAAATTTGTCCACAATAAACTTCAGGTGCAACATATGGGAGATTCCCATAAATACTATTTAATGGTTTGTCAACTGGTCTGCTCAATCCTAAATCACTAATAAACCATCGTAAAGCATATGCATGATATAAAATATTTCCTGAGTGCAAATCTCTATGCATTATGTTTTGCTTATGAATTTTATTTAAGCAAATTGTTATCTCATAAATAATATTATATTTTTTTAATAATGTAAGTGTCTGATAATTATCTTTTAAAAAATGTCTTAAATCATTATCATAACGCATCAACACTAACATATAATCATTGGTGCTTGGATCTTTAGTTAATCCATAACATGTAGCAAGTGTTTGAAAAGTATTATCAAGTGTATAACTTAATGTCACCTAATAATTGTATGCAGTCATATAATCAATATTTCTGAAAATTAAACAGAAATTAACAAATATAATAATAATAATTAAACTTACTTCTTGGAACCAATGTATGTTATTGTTATTTGAATTATTTAATCTTTTCAGAATAACATTCTGTCTTCCAAGTCTTTCTAATATTTGATTTTTAGAATTCCATTTATCATAGCATCCAACTTTCCAAATTGCTGTATAAATGGTTGCACATCCTCCTTCCGTCAGATGTTCCATATTCTCAAATTGATCATAATTAATCCATTCAATGACAAATCGGGGCGAAACAGTTTTTTGTTGACATTCTTGAATTAATTTGTCTATTTCTTCATTCCCAGATGTCCAATTTCTAAAATTATTTTCTAAATAATTACGAATACAAAATTCACAATATTGAGTTGCTTGATGCCAATTCTGACAATTTTTGCATTGTTGTTTTTCTACTGAATTATCACCAATTTTTAATTTATCATATACTTTCTGCAATTCATTAAATAAAAATTTCTTTTCATTTTCTGTGAGAGATGAATCATTTTTAACCATATTTTTTCGATATTCTTCTTGTTGAGTAATTGTTTTATGAATATTGATGTCTAAAGATAAGAATGTTTTATCCCAAACCCTTTTCAATTTATCATTCACAACAATTTTTTGAGTAGCCATTTCCTATTTCATTCAAATTTAATATAATTGAAATGAAGAAATACATAATTAATTAAAATATATTTTCTTATTTGCAAATAAAATGTAATGTAAAATTACCGTGAATTAGGTTTTTATTATTTAAATTGATTATTTTTTATTTACACAGAAAGTTGAAGTTAAAATAATGTACTAAGCAAATAATATTTATTTAACGTTATATTAATGTTTAATCGCGGGTAGATAGTAAAATATTACAAAAAATGAATTAATAGTTTTAGTAAACACAAATAAAATTTCTACCAATATTATTACCTTTTATAAATTAATATACAAGTTGTTACACATACACTAATAACCTACTTTAAGTAAAGAGGAAAATCGGCATTCATTATTTATAGTACAAGAAATATTTTTTATCTTTTTATTATTAGTTATAACAAAAGTAAACAATTTTTCAATATTTAAAATGACAAATAATATAATACTACTATTAATTCTTTTCAACATTATTATTTATATGGTTTCCAAAAAATTGACGTTGTAATATTTACTTTTTTAATCATCGATCACTTAACATAGAATAAAAACAAAAAAAGCAAAAATGTAATAACTTTATCATAGCAAAATAAAATAAAAATAATATCATGAGAAATATTACTTAACGTTTAATGGAATGGACATTTATATATGAAAACAAGCGGTAATTCTCAAAATAATGTCTTGATAATAGAGTTTACATTCTTATTTATATAATATTGACATGATAAAAAAAAAATTCTAAGTTAATTGACTTTACAAGGTGAACGCGTGTTTGTTTAATTATTATTACTTTATTATTTACTTATTTACGGAAATTTCATAATAACGATAATAAATTATAAGGAAGGAAAGACAACAGATATTTAAAGTAAAGTAATTTTTTTTCGATGCAAAATAGATTATGCAGGGTATGTAGATTAGTCACACTGATTTTTATGAAATATGCTAAGCCATTTTAGGATTAGGTAAAAATTCGCGTCCCTCGTTGTTTGTTATTGTTGTTATTGTTATTGTTATTCGACTTTGATTTATTTAAAATGTTTGAAATTCCGATTCAAAAAAAGTCGTGAGTCAAAAAATCATCAGGAAAATATTTTATTCATAGTATTCATGTAAACCGCATGTAAACTGCATGTAAACTACATATAGGTACATGCAGTTTACATGCGGTTTACACCACCCTGCATGTAAACTACATATAATATGCATATATATTGCGTGTAATATATTATATGTGGTTTACATGCAGTTTACATGCGGTTTACATGAATACTATGAATAAAATATTTTCCTGATGATATTCTTTGGCGTTATCAGGAAATGTTCAATTTATTTCATCATTCGATCGGAAACAATAAAAAATCCAGATTTACTGGCAGGTTATCACTCAACATTATGGTGAGATAAAAAAAAAGATTTAAAAAAAGAATCGTTATCAATTGAAAAGATTTAAAAAAAGAATCGTTATCAATTGGTGGTAAGTTTGCTTTATCTCATTTGGATGGCCTCGAATATGAGGCTGAAGTGGGAATCAAACAGACTCTTTTTATTTGAAATCATATATGCCCGATCTGTTTTACGACGAGGTAGCGAGCATCCATAAATTATTATATATATAGAAATGGATAAAAGAATCGCTTAAGTGGATTTAATATCAATTGTTAGATCGAATGCAACCGTTATCTATTATATTCAAGATCAAAAAAATAAATTGTTTGAAATAAAAGCCTATAACCAGAATAAATTCACTACATAAACAATGTTCTGGGAGAATAATTATCTGTTCTGAACGATTTCCGGCATCAAAAGTATGTAAAGTGTTTTTCGAAACAGGCATATTTTACATGATTAATAATGCATAAAATCAACATTGTCATAATATTTCTAATTTTTTTAATTTCACAAATTTAACATTTTCTTTTTGGAAAAAATTTGTAATTCAAACAATCCAATCAATATTATGAGTCAAAATCACAAATAAGCAAATGAAAGAATATATACAAAATTTTTAATTCTTTTCTTAAATTATCACCGTATACGATTATTGTGAACAGCAGCACTTGTGCTGAAATTTTTAAAGAATTCGTTTCGATTTTTTATAAATTATATAATAAATATACATTGAAATGAAAAAAAATATTTTTTTTCCCATTTTTCATTTGCATATTATTTTGAAAATATAATAAATTTAATAAAATAAATAATTGATAATAAAAATATAAAATAAAATACAAAGTTTGATAATATAAAAAAACCAATTTTTCTTTAATCTTGAAATTGTGAGTTTAAATTCGAAGGACCAGCAATCCCACATTCTCCATCGGCTAAAATAAATAAAAAAAAATTTTTAAAAAATATAGTGGCGTAAATACAAATAATGAAATATTATTAATTACCACATGATTTATTGGAATTATCAGCTCCAATACTTTTAACAATACTTTTAAGATACAGTTGTTCCATTTCTATAATTATATCATAAAATAAAATAATTAAATTTCATAAATAAATATCATATATTATATAAATTCATTAACCAAATAAAATAAAAATAATTTTACCTTCAGAAATTTCAAAATCAAATTGTCCAGAATCAAATGCTGAATGTAAAAACATTATATTATTTTAATTTGGATTAAATAGAGATTTCTTTCTTTAAGTATATAGATTGAGTGAACTTACCTTGTTGTTCTTCTATAAAGATGAAAAAATTAATAAAAAAAAAATTAATAAAAAATAATTAATAAAATGTAAAAATAAAATCAATAAAAAAGGATAATATATTTACCATCAGTGGCATTCCTAGGTTGAATGGAAAATTTTAATGTATATACTTTACTGGTTTGAATTTTATAAATTTTGCTTCCTTTGTTTTCGTTGAATTGAATATTTTTAATTACTTGCTTATCTTCATTTTTTGTAGAACTTGATTTAAAAAACTTCTTGATTTTTGATTTGAAATTTTTAGATTGAATAGTTGGATCTTGTTGTTTATCCATTTCCTCATATAATGACTTTACTAATAATTTCATTTTATCATATATTATATTTGCATCGGGTCTATTATCAGGATTAGCATCCCAACATTGTTTCATTAAAGTTGCATATTCTAATGGAATATTTTCATAGATCGTTGGTCGATATCCTGAGGCTATAGCAAAAGCTAAATCTGAATCATGTTCATGGTCACCGTAGGGAATTTCACTAGTTATTACTTCCCACATTAAAATACCAATACTATATATATCTGATTTTATTGTATAAATTTGTCCACAATAAACTTCAGGTGCAACATATGGAAGATTCCCATATATACTATTTAATGGTTTGTCAGCTGGTCNAATTAATAAAAAATAATTAATAAAATGTAAAAATAAAATCAATAAAAAAGGATAATATATTTACCATCAGTGGCATTCCTAGGTTGAATGGAAAATTTTAATGTATATACTTTACTGGTTTGAATTTTATAAATTTTGCTTCCTTTGTTTTCGTTGAATTGAATATTTTTAATTACTTGCTTATCTTCATTTTTTGTAGAACTTGATTTAAAAAACTTCTTGATTTTTGATTTGAAATTTTTAGATTGAATAGTTGGATCTTGTTGTTTATCCATTTCCTCATATAATGACTTTACTAATAATTTCATTTTATCATATATTATATTTGCATCGGGTCTATTATCAGGATTAGCATCCCAACATTGTTTCATTAAAGTTGCATATTCTAATGGAATATTTTCATAGATCGTTGGTCGATATCCTGAGGCTATAGCAAAAGCTAAATCTGAATCATGTTCATGGTCACCGTAGGGAATTTCACTAGTTATTACTTCCCACATTAAAATACCAATACTATATATATCTGATTTTATTGTATAAATTTGTCCACAATAAACTTCAGGTGCAACATATGGAAGATTCCCATATATACTATTTAATGGTTTGTCAGCTGGTCCGCTCAATCCTAAATCACTAATAAACCATTGTAAAGTAGGTGCATTATATAAAATATTTCCTGAGTGCAAATCTCTATGCATTATGTTTTTCTCATGAATTTGAATTAACCTATATGCTAGATCATAAATAATTCTATATTTTTGCAATAATGTAAGTGTCTGATAATTATCTTTTAAAAAATGTCTTAAATCATTATCATAACGCATCAACACTAACATATAATCATTTGTGCTTGGATCTTTAGTTAATCCATGACATACAGCAAGTGAATAAAAAGTATTATCAAGTGTAAAACTCAATGTCACCTAATAATTGTATACAGCCATATAATTAATATTTCTGAAAATTAAACAGAAATTAAAACTATAATAATAATAATTAGACTTACTTCTTGGAANTAGGGAATTTCACTAGTTATTACTTCCCACATTAAAATACCAATACTATATATATCTGATTTTATTGTATAAATTTGTCCACAATAAACTTCAGGTGCAACATATGGAAGATTCCCATATATACTATTTAATGGTTTGTCAGCTGGTCCGCTCAATCCTAAATCACTAATAAACCATTGTAAAGTAGGTGCATTATATAAAATATTTCCTGAGTGCAAATCTCTATGCATTATGTTTTTCTCATGAATTTGAATTAACCTATATGCTAGATCATAAATAATTCTATATTTTTGCAATAATGTAAGTGTCTGATAATTATCTTTTAAAAAATGTCTTAAATCATTATCATAACGCATCAACACTAACATATAATCATTTGTGCTTGGATCTTTAGTTAATCCATGACATACAGCAAGTGAATAAAAAGTATTATCAAGTGTAAAACTCAATGTCACCTAATAATTGTATACAGCCATATAATTAATATTTCTGAAAATTAAACAGAAATTAAAACTATAATAATAATAATTAGACTTACTTCTTGGAACCAATGTATGCTATTGCTGTTTGAATTATTTAATCTTTTCAGAATAACCTTTTCTCTTCCAAATCTTTCTAATATTTGATTTTTAGAATTCCATTTATCATAGCATCCAACTTTCCATATTGCTGTATAAATGGTAGCACATCCTCCTTCTGTTAAATGTTCTATATTCTCAAATTGATCATAATTAATCCATTCAACGACAAATTGAGGTGAAACAGTTTTTTGTTGACATTCTCGAATTAATTTGTCAATTTCTTCATTTCCAGATGTCCAATTTCTAAAATTATTTTCTAAATATTTACGAATACAAAATTCACAGTATTGAGTTGCTTGGTGCCAATTCTGACAATTTTTGCATTGTTGTTTTTCTACTGAATTATCACCAATTTTTGCTTTATCATATACCATCTGCAATTCATTAAGTAAAAATTTCTTTTCATTTTCTGTGAGAGATGAATCATTTCTAATTATATTTTTTTGATATTCTTCCCACTGAGTAATTGTTTTATGAACATTGTAGTCTAAAGATAAGAATTTTTTATCCCAAACACTTTTCAATTTATCATTCCAAACAATTTTTTGAGTAGCCATTTCCTATTTCATTAAAATTTAATATAATTGAAATGAAGAAATACATAATTAATTAAAATGTAATCGTGAATTAGGTTGATGAAGTGAAGTTAAAATAATGTACTAAGCAAATAATATTTATTTAACGTTACATTTAATGTTAATCGCGGGTAGATAGTAAAATATTACAAAAAATGAATGTTTTATCAATTTATTAAAACACAAATAAAATTTCTTTCAATATTATTACTTTTTATAAATTAATATAAGTTGTTACACGTACACGAATAACCTACTTAAAACCGAGAGTAAAATCGGTATTATTTATAGTTCAAGAAATATTTTTTATCTTTTTATTATTAGTTATAACAAGTGAAACAATTTCTCAATATTTAAAATGACAAATAATATAATACTACTATTAATTCTTTTCAACATTATTATTTATATGGTTTCCAAAAAATTGAATGACGTTGTAATATTTACTTTTTTAATCATCTTAATGTTAATTTTCACACAACATAGAATAAAAATAAAAAAAGCAAATCAGTAATCACTTTATCATAACAAAATAAAATATCATAAGAAAATATTACTTAACGTTTAATGGAATGAACATTGTCGGTAATTCTCAAAATAATGTCTTGATAATAGAGTTTACATTCTTATTTATATAATATTGACAGGATAAAAAAAAAGATTATAACAAAGTTGATTAACTTTACAAGGTGAACACGTGTTATTTTCAGTTTGTTCAATTATTATTACTTTATTTATTTACTTATTTACACGAGTAAACGGAAATTTCATAATAACGACAGATATTTAAGTAATTTTTTTTCGATGTAAAATTCAGAAGACTAGCATACGACATAGATTATGTAGATTATGTAGATTAGTTACACTGATTTTTATGAAATATGCTAAGCCATTTTAGGATTAGGTAAAATTCGCGTCCCTTTCTCATCCTTCGTTGTTTGTTGTTATTGTTATTGTTATTCGACTTTGATTTAGTTAAAATGTTTAGTTTTGAAATTCCGATTCAAAAAAGTCGTGAGTCAGATAATATTTTTTGGTATCAGGACTTTATTAATTATAATAACAATAATAATAATAATAATAATAACGATAATGATATCAATAACAATAATGATGATGATGACAGAAATACGAGAAAAAATAATAATGCCAAAAATAATGTCAAAATCAATAGTAACAGCAAATCCAACAAATCTTGGGAAGATAATCTTGAAGAAACGGTTGTCAATGAAACATTAGGTTACTTAATAAGTTTAGAACGCGAAACAAGGCCAACACCCAGATTTTATGCATCAAAAACAACAACGGCATCGACATCGACAACGACGATGATATCCACCACCACCACCATCACAAAATCCGAAGATGAAAAATCCGAAGATGAAGAATCCGAAGATGAATATGAACAACTCAAAGATGATCTGGTGGTAGTGGTTGAAAAAAATGAAAAAACTGAATTACCTAATTGCGAAGTGATCGATGTAAAAAATGACAAAAATGAAATTAAGTTCAAAATAATCAAAGTTAATAATGAAAAAAATGTAATTGATCATAATAATGATGGTATTGCTAAAGTAGACAATTATATTTTTATTAATGAAACTATTGAAGATTATAAAAACAAAATTAACAAAAATCCAAATGATAATAAAGAAGGGGAGGGAGATAATAATAATATTAATAATGTTGGAAATGACAATGTTAGTAATGAGGAATTAACAACACATCAAGAATACAACAATTACAACAATTATAACAATTATAACAATTACATCAATTACAACAATTGCAACAACAACATACCTTCAACAATAAAATACAAACCAAACCAAATCTGGAAGATAAATAATGAAATTGAAGTCGAGAAAAAATCTTCAAAAAAACGTAGACCATATAAAAAGAAGTCTAACACCGCTTAAGAATATCAATATATATACATGTCTATCTACATTGCATTTTTTTCATTTTTCAAAAAAGTTTTTTTTTTTAGATCATAAATTTTAGAATTTCAAATTTAAATAAAAAAAAGTGATTAAATTTATCGGATCCAATCAAAAAAAGAATTTTTTTTAAACTCGAAAGATGGATGATAATCGCTTTTAAGAATGTTTTTATTGAATAAAACAAAAAACAACAAAAATGTTTTACCTTCTTTATTTCATTTACTTCATTTATCTCACAAATTTTCGCACCAATATACTACTATTACTACTACTACTACACATCCACCAAACCTCATTATTGACAACAAATGGGAGGCAATAATAGGTTTAGAAATTCACGCACAATTATCTTCGAAGACAAAATTATTTTCTAGTGCGTATATATTTTCTTTCTAAAAAATAATAATAATAATAGAATAATAATAATAATAACGACGATAATAATAATAATAATAATAATAGAATAATAATAATAATAGACTCGTCCACTTCCTTCCAAAAACCTATAAATACAAATGTATCAGTATTTGATGCTGCATTTCCGGGAGTTATGCCAGTATTTTATCATTTAAATTGTATATTTGAATTAAAATGAATTAATTATATTGAATCAATTAAAAATTATATGATTTTATTTTTCGAATTTTATTTTATTTTTACCAGAAATTAAATTCCAAATGTGTTGACCTCGCAGTAGCAACATCATTGGCATTATCAGGAAATGTTCAATTAATTTCATCATTCGATCGGAAACAATATTTTTATCCAGATTTACCGGCAGGTTATCAAATCACTCAACATTATGGTGAGATAAAAAAAAATGATTTAATTTTTATTTTTTTTTTTTAATTTTATTTTGTCTTGATCAAGAAATTAAAAAAAATTAAATTAAATTAAATTTTTTAAAAAAAAAGAACCATTATCAATTGGTGGTAAAATTGCTTTATCTCATTTGGATGGCCTCGAATATGAGACTGAAGTGAGAATCAAACAGATTCAACTTGAACAGGTGATTCATCTTAGTAAATTTTAACAGTATATTTTAATATAATGAGAATTCTTATATGAAAGAGAGATATTATGATGATAATTAATATATATTTGATTATATTGAACACAGTAGGATACAGGAAAAAGTATTTATGATATAAAACCAGGGTTTGCTTTGATAGATTTAAATAGAGCCGGAATCGGATTAATGGAAATTGTGACCGAACCTGATATAAGGTATTTATTCATTCCCCTTATAATTTTTTATAATATTTATTTACTTATAATAATAATAATAATTATTATTATTATTATTAGAAGTTCAAAGGAAGCAGGTTTAATTCTTCGAAAATTACAAAATATTCTCCGTGCTGTTGGATCTTCAGATGGTAACATGGAAGAGGTTAGATATGACCTAATGTTATATTCTTTTATCGTTCAATATAGTTAATATAATTTAATATCAATATTGTTTATTTAGGGTTCCTTACGTTGTGATGTTAATGTTTCTGTTCATCAGGTTGGAACTCCTTTTGGAACAAGATGTGAAATAAAGAATTTGAATAGTGTTAAATTTTTGATGGAAGCTATAGGTTTATACATATTTATTTATTTATTTATTTATTTGCTGTTTAATTTCTATAATTTTATTAATATTATAATATTATTCAATATTATTTGTTGTATAATTTTAGAAGTTGAAATTAAACGACAAATAAATGAATTACGAATTGGGAATCGTATCATTCAAGAAACGCGAGGTTACGATGTGGTAAAAAATAAAACATTTAGATTGAGATCAAAAGAAACTGATACTGATTATAGGTAAATCTACATATTATATATGTTCTATATATTATTTTATATTAATTTTACCCTTTTATTTAATTAATTTTATTTAATTAATTTTATTTAATTAATTTTATTTAATTTTAATTAGATTTATGCCAGAACCAGATTTACCACCATTAATATTAACTAAGGTATAATTATAATATAATTATTGTAAACATTAAAATAAAATAAAAAACACTCAAAATTTAACAACACCTTATAAAATATTATTTAATGAATTATTATTATTAACAAAAGGAATATCTTGAACGTATTTTAAATGCGTCGCCTGAATTACCAGATATACTTAAAACAAGATTAATTAATAAATATAATATATCTTTAAAAGATGTCAAGGCATTAATGGGTGAAGAAGGTGGGGTTGAATATTTTGAAAAGGTAAATCTAATTTTTAATTTTTAATTTTTTAATTTAAATTTTTAATCATAATAAATCTTAATTAACTTTACTTTAATTGATTTTTACAATTCTCGTATAAAGATCGTGCAGTATCGTAATCGTAATCCAAAACTTGTTTCTAATTGGTAAGGAAATTCAAAATTCATTATTATTATTATTATTATTATTATTATTATTTTAATATCAATTTTTTTACGATTATTTGTTTTAAAAATTTTAAAAATTTTAATAATAGGATTACTCAAGACTTATATGGTTTTCTTAATCGTAAAAATATTAAATTTTCTAAGAATCCTGTATCAATAGAACAATTAGGTTCTATTATTGATTGTATTGAAATTGGTGATATTTCTGGTAAAGTGAAATTATCTTTTTTTTTTGAACTTTATTAGCAAGAAATTTTATTACGAAACACATTCGCTCAACACACCACACTCCACACTCATGTACACCCACAGGCAATATAGGAAAACAAATTCTAGCACAAATGATTTCAGGTGACACGCGCCTAGCTTCTGTAATTATTGAAGAAAAAGGCTTAAAACAAATTAACAATATTACAGAATTAGAAACAATTTGTCAAGATATTGTGATGCAAAATACTGAAAATGTATTTTATTAATATTTATTGTTTTTTTTCATTGTTTTTATTATTATCATTATCATCATTAACGTTTATTATTATTATTATTATTATTATTTTCAAGGCAAAACTAGTTCGGGAAGGTAATCAAAATGTTTTCAAATGGTTTGTAGGACAAGTAATGAGAATTACAAAAGGAAAAGCGAATCCTCAAATAGTAAATGAATTATTACAAAAATTATTACAATAAAATTCCCAAAAATAAAATGAAAACGTTAAAAAAAAACGCGTCTTTGGGGAGTTTTATTCCATTTATTTTTCTTGANTATTTCTGGTAAAGTGAAATTATCTTTTTTTTTTGAACTTTATTAGCAAGAAATTTTATTACGAAACACATTCGCTCAACACACCACACTCCACACTCATGTACACCCACAGGCAATATAGGAAAACAAATTCTAGCACAAATGATTTCAGGTGACACGCGCCTAGCTTCTGTAATTATTGAAGAAAAAGGCTTAAAACAAATTAACAATATTACAGAATTAGAAACAATTTGTCAAGATATTGTGATGCAAAATACTGAAAATGTATTTTATTAATATTTATTGTTTTTTTTCATTGTTTTTATTATTATCATTATCATCATTAACGTTTATTATTATTATTATTATTATTATTTTCAAGGCAAAACTAGTTCGGGAAGGTAATCAAAATGTTTTCAAATGGTTTGTAGGACAAGTAATGAGAATTACAAAAGGAAAAGCGAATCCTCAAATAGTAAATGAATTATTACAAAAATTATTACAATAAAATTCCCAAAAATAAAATGAAAACGTTAAAAAAAAACGCGTCTTTGGGGAGTTTTATTCCATTTATTTTTCTTGATTAGGGATCGCGTCACGTGGAACGACACCTTGATTTTCCGTTAAACTTCCTTCCAGAATATATGTATAAGGTCCACTTTTTCTTTTTTCGGTAAATTCATAGGCAAGAAAAAGGTTACATCGCGGACAATGTAATCGATATTGTTTTTCATATTCATTAGTTCTAAATAATATAATATTATTTAGAATATTTGATGATGATGATGATGAATGATCGATACTATGAAATATATCCCATCAAATCTACGGCTTCCCACCTTCTATCTATTCTTGTAAAATAAGAAACTAATAATTACCTTCCCAGAATGACTGGTTCTTCAGCCTCAGTTGCATTCAATTTGTAAACTCTTTTTTTATTTGAAATTATATATGCCCGATCTGTTTTACGACGAGGTAATTTATCTAAGCGAGCATCTAAAAAAATTTATAATTAATACATATATATTAAAAAAATTGATAAAATTTCAATAAAGAAATCTCTTAATCAGATTTAATATCAAAATGATTTGATCGAATGCAAGCATTACATTATCTATATTATCTATTATATTCAAGATCAAAAAAAAAAAATTAAGATAAAAACCTATAACCAGAATAAATTCACTACATAAACAATAGTAAACATGAAGATGTTGTTCTGGGGGAGAAACTATCTGTTCCGAAGAAGAGACGGTAGAACTTGAAACGATTTTCGGCATTGAAAGTATATAAAGTGTTTTTTCGAAACAGGCATCTTTTTACATGCCCTAATAACACATAACATCAAATAACATCAAAATATACATGAAGTAGTACAAAACATATTATACATAAAAAACCAAATTTATCATTCTAATTTCTTAATTTCTTAAATTCTCTTCTTTTCAGAAATAATAATAATGGTGTGTTCAAAGTGTAAGTCGTCATTTATCAGTTCTATTTTGATCTTTATTTAATGAGAATTATTAATGTAAAAAATGTAAAATGTATTGTAGGCGAAAAGAAACTAGCAAAAGTAATCTGTCCTGATAAATGGAAGGAAGGATCAAGGAACACGACAGGTATTTTTTTTTTTTCAAATCAATTGTTCGAAATTTCTTTCCTAATTAATCATTTCTTTTTTTTCTCTCTAAAGTTGGTACGGATCGAAAACTACACGAAAATAAGTTATTAAGTAAACCGGGAAAAGCCAGGTAAAATATACAATATACCTTTCAATGTGATCAAATTTCTTGGAATTCCAATATATATATTAATCTATTCTATAATTATTTTTTTTTTAATTCTTAAAAAAAAGGTTCAAACCATATGAAAACAAATGTAAAATCTGTAAATCTCGAGTACATCAAGAACATGCACATTATTGTCAAGGTAAAATATTATTTTTATCATTCTTATTATTTATTTATTTATTTATTATTAAATTTAAATCAATTTTTACAATTCCTATGATAATTAGGTTGTGCTTATAAACAAGGAATATGTGCCATGTGTGGAAAACAAATTCTCGATACGTCTATGTATAAACAAACTGCTAAATAGAAAATATCAATATTAAAGATATCAATGACAACGAAGATTTTGTTACATTTTATAGAATTATCAGAATTATCAGGTCAGGTTTGATCTCAAAACAAAAAAAAAACAGGTAGGATTAATATTCATAAAATGCTTTTACTATTGAAAATTCCAATTCTGTGACACTTTCTTAATACATATTATAATTAAGGTGCTGATAATATTATTTGGGTGATATAATAATGTTTATTAAAAATAATTATTACAATGTCATTATTTTTGTTTATTCAGAATGAAACAGAAAAAATTACATGAAATATGTTATTACACTAAGTTACAACAAACTTTATTTAATTAAAAAATGTAAGAAAAATATTTTTTCAAATTGCTAAAAAAAGAATTTGATTAGTAAATAAAATACATATTGATATAAAGTTATTTTATAGCACATTTAGATGGATTGTAACACATCATTAATAATCTATACTAAGTATAATTACCAATTCTTACATATGTATACATATGGTTTCATCAAGTAACATGTGAAAGAATATCCCTTGCACTTCATTTACATCTCTATCCATAATCACATTACATCCCTTGCGCTTGTAAACTTTTCTCCTTTCTATATTCTATATGTTTTCACATGTAGAAAATGTTTTGAAGTATATGCTTCATTCTGTATAATCATTTTCATACTGATCTCTTTGGCTTTGTGTTTTAGCCATTGTCAGAATAAACAATGTAACTATGTTAACATCTTTTACATGGTTTTTGAATTGATTTTTTCCATTTCTTATCTTATCACATTTGAAATATTGAATTCAAATATAATAATAACATCATAATTTTTCACAAAATAATTAACAATTTTCTTGTGTAATTTATTTCTTAAATGAAGAAAAATAGGCAAAATTTTTGATACAAATAAGTATAAATAATATATAAATAGCAGAGAGATACATAAATAGGTAATCAATTTTTAATCAATTTGTAACTGATTTGTGACTGATTTGTAACCAATTTGTGATCAATTTGTATCAATTTTTGATTATTTGACATGATTTTCAAAATCATTTTATCAATTCTTTTGGTCTTCTTTCTTTTAAAAATCAGATTTTTAAGTTTATTTCTTGTTGAACTTAATTTGTCTATATGTAAACAAAGTCTCATCAACCTCCATACTAGTGTTTCGATCCTATTTCAAAATACAATCCGAATTAGATCTGGATTTTCTTGATCAAATTCAAATTATAAATCCTTATCCTTAAATATTTAAAATTTATCCTTATTTTTAGGATCTATCCTTATTTTTAGGATTCATCCTTATTTTTAGGATTTATCTTTATTTTTAGAATCCATTCTTATTTTTAAAATTTTTTTATTATAGCAGCGGACGTTAATTTATCACACCCAGATTTATTAGTAGATCATCACACCCCGTCATCATTTTCATAGTACAGGACTGTGACAAATAAATAACAAAATTATGTATCGTTAAAAAATATTGTCACATGTGTCACATGTATATATATAATCTGAATTATAATTCAGATGATCTGCATCCGTAATCCGTTTTTATTTCAGATAAATCCTTTTTAAAATAAACAAATTCAAATTATAGGATTCATCCGGATTATAAGATCCATCTGGATTTATAGAATTAAGGATCGGAACACTACTCTATACATCATTTTTACTAATTTCTATAATTCCTTTGATGAATAAATATATATTATATACAAAATTCAAACTTCGCTATGAATCTCTTATATATTTTTTTTGACTCTTTTTGTTTTTTATATACTCATGAAAAGATCTATTCATTAGTTTTTCTAAAGTATATGAGCTTGCAATTATTATTGATCTTTTCTGACAGACTGTTGTTTTTTTTCTTAATTTCAAAATGCAAAACTTTCAAATCTCTTAATCCTTCCATAATATTATATAGTTTTTTTCTTGGTATTCTTATAAAATAAATATAATATATAAAATTATTTTCAATTTTTTTTCAAAAAATTTTGTACATATATAATAATGATTATACATGTCGTCAAAACTAATTTGACCTTAACTTAACCCTTAAAATTTCAATTTTTAATTGCGTCTAGTAGGGATAAAATAGGTGTTCTGGGACAACACTAGTCATTTTACTATATTTCACACTCCAAAAATACCACCAAGTATATCATTTTTTTGTATATCAATTTAAGGTTTTATCGTCACTGGAACAGGATCTTATATACCATACAATTTATGACGCCAATTTTTTATTTGCATCATTATTTTTATATCAAAATATATTGATTTTTTATATATTTAGAACATTCTTAATTATACAAATTCATATCAAAAAGGATAACAATTATTTACTTTGCTGAAATCGTTGTTTTTTAAAAATATGATTTCGATATCAAAAAGATATCAATACTACATCGCAAAAATATTCCTGTGATATAACTATTTAAAATATGTCAGGATATTATATAAAACTAAAAAATTTAATATTGTTAAATATTTTTATGATATTGTTTCGAGAATATACAATATCGAAATGATACCAAAATTATATTTTTTTATTATTAAATAATATATTTTGATAAAATTAAATTATGAAATATCGATTTTATTTCACAACAATATCTTTACGATATTTTTAAAAATTCAAAATATTTAAATATCTCAGCGATATTTCTTATTTATTTTTAATATCTTAATAATATCGAAAGAATATTAATATGATAATTTTTCTTTTTGAAATAATATATCTGCGATATTTTAATAAAATTAAATTATGAAATATCAATTTTATTTTGCAACAATATCTTTACAATATTTTTAAAATTCAAAATATTTTAGCAATATTTTTTATTTATTTTTAATATCTTAACGATATCGAAAGGATATTAATATAATAATTTTTCTTTTTAAAATAATATATTTTCACAATATTTTAATAAAATTAAAATTATAAAATATTGATTTTATTTTGCAACGATATTTTTACAATATTTTAAAATTCAAAATATATAATATCAAAAAAATATTAATATGATAATTTTTGAAATATATTTTGATAAAATTAAATTATGAAATATCAATTTTATTTTGCAACAATATCTTTACAATATTCTTAAAATTCAAAATATTTTAGCAATATTTTTTATTGATTTTTAATATCTTAACGATATCGAAAGGATATTAGTATAATAATTTTTCTTTTTAAAATAATATATTTTCACAATATTTTAATAAAATTAAAATTATAAAATATTGATTTTATTTTGCAACGATATTTTTACAATATTTTAAAATTCAAAATATATAATATCAAAAAAATATTAATATGATAATTTTTGAAATAATATTTTGATAAAATTAAAATTATGAAATTATACAAGTATATTTGATCGACATATAGTATATTCCATCCTTAACAAAAATCAAAAGAAAGTTTTGTTTACAGAGTCCTTCAGGCTCTGGATCACTAAGCTCAGTGATTAGGCTAAATCAGGTTAGCGAGGCTGGTACCAAGCTATTACTGGAATTCTACCAGAGTTCATAAGTGAACTACTCATGTCTATACTTGTACGCTAAATTATTTTAGGGCCCTGAAATTACAATTTTGGGAAAAAAAGTCAAAATAGTTTTTATAGAAAACAAAATTATTTTACTTAAAACCCGAAATTTTTTGACTACCCAGATAAATTCCTTGATTAAAGATACACATAACTAGGTACTTTTTTACTTTCATATATAGAATAGATTCTGCATAAATCTTAAAAAGACGAAAGACCTCAAAAATTCAAAATCAATTTTGGAAATATGTATACTCATGTCGATTATACTCTGTAAGGTTTACCCGACTGAACAACCGACGAAGCATCACGAGAACCGGACGATAAGTTGTCTAAACTATATACTTTTTAGCTTTAGGAAGGGATAGTCTTTATCTGAATAAGAGCTGCAGTTATTTGAGGTCCTTAAGTTGGACCAGACACATTTGCCTTGTTAAATGGTAGCATAACCATTAACCGTTAATAGTATAGGTTTTCAAATCTATTTATATACACAATTAATAAAATATAAAAATATTATAAGGTTAAAAATTTGTTAAATATTCATTTGAAAAATTTTTATTTAAATTTTCACAATTTTGAAACGATAATCAAAATAATATTATATAAACAATTAAATATTAAAAATATTAAGAAATAATTAAATATTAAAAATATTATATTGTCATAATTATTTAATAAAAATATATTTAAAATATATTATTAATTACATATTACTATTATTATTATTAATATTACTATTACTATTACTATTACTATTATTATTTATTATTATTATTATTATTACTATTATTATTATTATTATTATCGACTTTGATAAATCACACCAGTGGTGTTCAACACCAGTTGATTTTTAACCAATAAAAATGGAGCACATGATTCATAATGTAGTAATTTTTAACAAATAAAAATATGTAATTTATAATGCGTGCACATGATTTGTAACAAGAAATTTTTGTAATTTTTATTAATAAAACGTGTGTTACATGATATACTTTTAATCATATACTATAATTACGCCATGCATCGTTATATACTATACTTCACGTAATTTATATCATAAACGTTGATATATTGCATCTTCGCTTACTATAAATCTTCGTTCTTGTTAGTTTCCTCTACTTACAAAACTTCAATTCATTTTTAGATTTTTCCTAACTTAATTTTTAAATCATTCTGGCCGAAACTCGCACTTTACAAATATTTTCTTTTCTCTTCGCTCTTGTATACTAATTCTTCACTGGACATGTTCGTGCATTATGCCCTTTCTCACTGCATATACCACAAGCTCTCCTACTAGTTTCACCATTTATCAATACATTATCATTCGATCTAACAATATCTTGTAATGGTTTCCGGTGCTTTTTATGTGATGGTTCCTCGTGATCCTCATTGTTGGCGTTCTCTTGGTTGCTTCAATCAGGTTCGGATGCCTCTCGTTTTTTTCCCTTGCGATCCGTTTTCACGTGTTCGGAATCTTTGGGCTTTCGTCCTTTCTTTTTGATGCCAATCGGATTGTTGATAGTAGAAGCGAATTCAACAATACTATCACCATTCTTTACTTGATTTATAATTTCGGCCTCCATTTCCTTGGCCAACTTTAAATGTAATTCATATATTTCCTCCAATCTACCTGTCATAATAGCAAGATTCAACGTTTTTTTCATGACCCCAAATCCCATTCCATATTGTTGTTTTTGGGACATCTCCTGGCGAACCTCTTTGGTAAAGACATAGTTGCCCCGGATTTTCTCCAAATGTGAAAAGTTTATTTCGGCAACAAACTCCATTGCACCAAATTCCTGATTCGAAACTACCGAAATCATTGGTTCACAGTTGTAATCCGAATCTGCTTCCATTATCGACGAATCCGTATACCAGCGTTGTGGTAAAAGTTCAATGTGGAATTTAGAGATCGGTGAGACAAGCATCATTGCAAAAAAATGTCGGCACACAAGGCCACGGTTAATTAGTGTTAAGCATGTGCACAGGTGTGCATAGTTGTCATAAAGCACCACAAAATGGTTGCTTTTTTTATCAATGGATGAAACGTGCCAAAGTTCGTTAATTCGTGTTGGATCCAGATCCGAAATCAGCTGATCGAGTTCTATCACGCAGGCATCAAACATATCTTCTGAAAACATACCCTTTGGTGAATCCGAAGTAGCCTGCGGAAAAGGAAAAAAGTTAAAAAAAAACCGAATACAATGATCATAAAACACATGCAAATTAAGAAACTTATACCTGCTTTCCAAGTTCTTCATTTATATTAGTCATCCGACACCGATAGTGCATGCTGCGATTCATTTCGTGGCGTTGGAGTTTAAGTATTGCTGGTGTAAGATAACGCTGACAACAAATATCGATTTTTTTAAAATAATGGTCGTGATAATCTTCATCTCGGCTTGCAGGAAGCTTGCTGATGACTTCATTCACATTAAGAAACCGACTTTCCCTTAATAATATCCTTTCGATTACAGATTCGAGTTCCATTAAAGATGTAGTTCCGTTCACATGATTCTTAATAATGCCGTTATACGACTCAACACGTTGCGTGCTTTGTATTCCTGCATTGAATGCACGATGTGTAAAGCACAGCACCCAAGCCTCCCGACATTTATAAAGCTGACGCTGGAGATAACTGGTGGCATCAGGATATTCATTTAATAATGCTGCCCATCTCTCTTCAAAAATTGATTCTACGCGGCTATTGCGTGCACAACAAAATGCCGCAAAAAATTTATTCCATTTTTCGCCACGATATTTGCCCAAGAAATGCTTCTCCAAATTCTTTCGAATATGGAATAAGCAAAAATGATGCTTGGTTCCTGGCCAGGAGCTATTTACCGCGGCGATCATCGCGGGGTCTGCATCCGTGTAGAGCAAACGTGGCATTAACTCACCCGTTGCCTTGAGAAGACTTTGGAATAACCATTCAAAGCTATCCTTCGTTTCATCCGAAAGAANAAAAATATGTAATTTATAATGCGTGCACATGATTTGTAACAAGAAATTTTTGTAATTTTTATTAATAAAACGTGTGTTACATGATATACTTTTAATCATATACTATAATTACGCCATGCATCGTTATATACTATACTTCACGTAATTTATATCATAAACGTTGATATATTGCATCTTCGCTTACTATAAATCTTCGTTCTTGTTAGTTTCCTCTACTTACAAAACTTCAATTCATTTTTAGATTTTTCCTAACTTAATTTTTAAATCATTCTGGCCGAAACTCGCACTTTACAAATATTTTCTTTTCTCTTCGCTCTTGTATACTAATTCTTCACTGGACATGTTCGTGCATTATGCCCTTTCTCACTGCATATACCACAAGCTCTCCTACTAGTTTCACCATTTATCAATACATTATCATTCGATCTAACAATATCTTGTAATGGTTTCCGGTGCTTTTTATGTGATGGTTCCTCGTGATCCTCATTGTTGGCGTTCTCTTGGTTGCTTCAATCAGGTTCGGATGCCTCTCGTTTTTTTCCCTTGCGATCCGTTTTCACGTGTTCGGAATCTTTGGGCTTTCGTCCTTTCTTTTTGATGCCAATCGGATTGTTGATAGTAGAAGCGAATTCAACAATACTATCACCATTCTTTACTTGATTTATAATTTCGGCCTCCATTTCCTTGGCCAACTTTAAATGTAATTCATATATTTCCTCCAATCTACCTGTCATAATAGCAAGATTCAACGTTTTTTTCATGACCCCAAATCCCATTCCATATTGTTGTTTTTGGGACATCTCCTGGCGAACCTCTTTGGTAAAGACATAGTTGCCCCGGATTTTCTCCAAATGTGAAAAGTTTATTTCGGCAACAAACTCCATTGCACCAAATTCCTGATTCGAAACTACCGAAATCATTGGTTCACAGTTGTAATCCGAATCTGCTTCCATTATCGACGAATCCGTATACCAGCGTTGTGGTAAAAGTTCAATGTGGAATTTAGAGATCGGTGAGACAAGCATCATTGCAAAAAAATGTCGGCACACAAGGCCACGGTTAATTAGTGTTAAGCATGTGCACAGGTGTGCATAGTTGTCATAAAGCACCACAAAATGGTTGCTTTTTTTATCAATGGATGAAACGTGCCAAAGTTCGTTAATTCGTGTTGGATCCAGATCCGAAATCAGCTGATCGAGTTCTATCACGCAGGCATCAAACATATCTTCTGAAAACATACCCTTTGGTGAATCCGAAGTAGCCTGCGGAAAAGGAAAAAAGTTAAAAAAAAACCGAATACAATGATCATAAAACACATGCAAATTAAGAAACTTATACCTGCTTTCCAAGTTCTTCATTTATATTAGTCATCCGACACCGATAGTGCATGCTGCGATTCATTTCGTGGCGTTGGAGTTTAAGTATTGCTGGTGTAAGATAACGCTGACAACAAATATCGATTTTTTTAAAATAATGGTCGTGATAATCTTCATCTCGGCTTGCAGGAAGCTTGCTGATGACTTCATTCACATTAAGAAACCGACTTTCCCTTAATAATATCCTTTCGATTACAGATTCGAGTTCCATTAAAGATGTAGTTCCGTTCACATGATTCTTAATAATGCCGTTATACGACTCAACACGTTGCGTGCTTTGTATTCCTGCATTGAATGCACGATGTGTAAAGCACAGCACCCAAGCCTCCCGACATTTATAAAGCTGACGCTGGAGATAACTGGTGGCATCAGGATATTCATTTAATAATGCTGCCCATCTCTCTTCAAAAATTGATTCTACGCGGCTATTGCGTGCACAACAAAATGCCGCAAAAAATTTATTCCATTTTTCGCCACGATATTTGCCCAAGAAATGCTTCTCCAAATTCTTTCGAATATGGAATAAGCAAAAATGATGCTTGGTTCCTGGCCAGGAGCTATTTACCGCGGCGATCATCGCGGGGTCTGCATCCGTGTAGAGCAAACGTGGCATTAACTCACCCGTTGCCTTGAGAAGACTTTGGAATAACCATTCAAAGCTATCCTTCGTTTCATCCGAAAGAACGGCCGTTGCTGCGAGACGAGAACGATTGTGATTGTCTACTAAAATAATAACGGCTAAAATCATCGAATGTCGGTTTGTTTTGGCAGTTGTGTCGAGAAGTACGATGTCGTGAAAACGAGCCCATAATTCTTGTTGACTCGGGCGCATCCAGCAGAGTCTAATAAGATGATTATCTTGACCTTCGAACTGAGCATCAACATGAAAACTTGGATTTTCCTGCTGTTGCTTCATGAGATCAAGATACATGGAACCAGCATCGCTTTTGACATGGCTTCGTTCGCGGCGAATAGAATTAATTAGATTATAAACGTTACGGTCATGAATATACCTTCCTGGATATTTATGCTGCAAAACTTCAATAATTGCACCGGAGCGTACACCACATGCTACAAGTAGTCACACATCATCTTGCATTTCTGGAGTAAGTCTTCGATAACAGGGCGCGAGAGAAGAAATATTTTCAACAAGTTCGTGATTATGCTGATTTTCAACCTTCGTGATGTAAACTAGATCATCACTCTTCCGGCGATAAACATTAACACGAAACTTGCAGTCATCACTATTATGTCCCGTGTTACGGTTTTCTTTGTGTGCCTCTTTTTTTGGTGTATATTTCCGTCCTCTTGTGCACGCATAAATGCGTCGTCGCGGTATTCCGTCATTTTTATCTTTTTCGCTGTGGGTAATTGTGAAGGCAAAGCCTTGCTCCAACCCGTGATTTTTAAGCCAACTTAAAGCGAAAAAAAACAAGCGAAAAAAAAAAAAATTGGCTCTTTTTTCAACAACCTATTGTATCCGAATATTACGTACTTATCAATATTTGTTCAATTATCGAAAGACATCTCTGGTACCACTGGGTAAAGTGGACCATCTCCATCGTCAAAAGGCTCGCTGTCTGTATTTTCAGTTAGATAAATACTCTCAAGGTCAAACGGTTCTATTGGTATTTCACGCGTTTCTAACGGCACTTCAATAGAGTCATCCTGATTTCCTTCATAATAATATTCCCGAAGACCGGGAGCCGGAGAGGAAGAAGAAGTTGGAGAAGAAGAGATAGCGTGGGAATGTGAGGAAGAGATGGCGTGGGAATGTGAAGAAAGAGCTGTTGTGTTATACATGGCGCAATTCAAGTGCGACGCGTTGATCATTTCGCTGCGTATTTACTTTTTAAACAAAATAAAAAGCACGTGGTTGCAATGATAATTGATCCAATCACGTCAGACTTTTCGCGTAACTGTGTCGCAGATCTATTTCACATGATATGGTGCATAACACCACCGGTGTGTTATAAAATTTTCGATTATTATTATTATTATTATTATTATTTTATACATAATTAAAAAGATTTAAGCTATAATTACATCCAGATTTGACTTCAAAAGAAACGTCTCTAGTTATATAGTCCAATTCTTTTACTTGAGACGACGCTTCTTTTTTTTGTTTACTATCTAATAATATATTAATGTGTATTTTTATTGCTGTCACAAAAAAGATTTTAAGTTTATTTAATTCAGTCTGCTTATTTTTGGAATTTACAACGGCTTGAAGTTGTGAACTAAACACAACTTCAATTATATTAATAGTAATAGAGCTATCGATAACAAAATCATTAATTGATTCTTTTAATTCCCATTTAAAAAATTTTATAATGTTTATTGAGAAACATAGTGTTCCGATCCTTAATCCTATAAATCCGGATGAATCCTATAATCCGGATGGATCCTATAATCCGAATTTGTTTATTTTAAAAAGGATTTATCCGAAATAAAAACGGATTGCAGATACGGATCATCCGGATTATAATTCGGATTATAATCCGGATTATATATATACATGTGATACACGTGACAATATTTTTAGCAGTAATAAATTTGTCGTTTATTTGTCACAGTCTTGTACTATGAAAATGAAGATAGGGTGTGATAATCTACTAATAAATATGGATGTGATAAATTAACATCCGCTGCTACAATAAAAAAATCCTAAAAATAAGAATGAATCTTAAAAATAAAGATAAATCCTAAAAATAAGAATGGATCCTAAAAATAAGGATGGATCCTAAAAATAAGGATGGATCCTAAAAATAAGGATAAATCCTAAATATTTAAGGATTTATAATTCGGATTTGATCAAGAAAATCCAGATCTAATTCGGATTTGATCAAGAAAATCCGGATCTAATTCGGATTGTATTTTGAAATAGGATCGGAACATTAGAGAAACAAGTATTTTAGTATAAAGTGCTACAGTATTTAATAATTTATTTTATAATATTCAATATTAGATACAACTTGAATATATAACAATTTATTTCTAATGCTAAAGTATGTGATATATAATATTCAACACCTAATCAAACCACAACCCTAATAGGTATCCCTTAATCTATAAACGCTGTCGCGGGTGTACTTTCATACTTCTCACTTACGGTTCTTTTAAGAAGTTTATAGTCCTTTCTGTTAGGTACAAGACTTTCAGTTTGGTTAATACTTTACTTTAGAAGGCACCAGTTAGTTTTTAGTTAAAACTAACAAACTAATTAATCTTCCAAGTCATTACAACTTCACTACTTTCATTAATAACTTCATTATTAATAAGTATTTTTATTAATAATTTTATTTATTAATAACTTCCTTTAATAATAAATCCTTTTATTATTTATCTTAGAACTTCCTTTATTATGGACTTCCTTTATAGATAACTTCCTTATAATTCATACTTTAAATATTTCCATACTTTATTAAAGATTATGTCTTTAATCTTTTAGTACTTCCTTTATTAAATAACTTTAATAAACATTAGGTCAAAATAAATACGATAATAAATTACTTTAATTATTTTATTTAACATTTATTAATATTTTATTTAATGATTACTTTTTAATAATACAATTATATTTTTATAATTATAATATTAACTTCCTTAGAGCTGAAACTGAAAATTAACAATTCAGAAATTAACTAACTGAGGGAACCAAATCAAATAAGTTTCCTTTTTATATTTTTCTATACTAGTGTGCCATTACTGTGCATTAATATCATTGATTAATATATTTATCATATAACCTGCTAAATATATACTATATGTTATACTAATAGTTAATGCTACTTAATGTTATGTAATAATAATTGTTACTAAGTAATACTAATTACTAATAATATTTATACAATATTTATGTAACTATATCATGTGAACATATGACTTGTGTTACTTACATTTTGTGTGACTAAACTATTTGACTTCCTATTTATCTGTTAATAAATGTTATTAAGTATTACTAATTGTTATTACTATCTTGATATTTATAATTTTATCTGTTAATTAATTACATCAGTAAATTTTTTTAAACGTAAGCCTTCGAAGTCCTTCACTCCGATAACCTTCGAATACTTCCAACATAAACGTAATATTTACGAAGGTTATTGGTACTGAAAACCTTCATTTTTATTAATAACACGTAATACTCCGGAGGTTATTGATATCAATAACCTTCAATAACCTTCACTTTATCATAATAAACGTAATATTTGCGAAGGTTATTGGTCCGATAACCTTCAATAACCTTTGAAAACAAAATTATTACAATAACCTCCGACATAAAAAATTTCCTGATGTATTTCTATAGGGTTAAATAATATAATGGTTATATGTTTCAATATATTTTTACTATGGTAATTTCGTCTGGTAATAACGCAANAATTGTTACTAAGTAATACTAATTACTAATAATATTTATACAATATTTATGTAACTATATCATGTGAACATATGACTTGTGTTACTTACATTTTGTGTGACTAAACTATTTGACTTCCTATTTATCTGTTAATAAATGTTATTAAGTATTACTAATTGTTATTACTATCTTGATATTTATAATTTTATCTGTTAATTAATTACATCAGTAAATTTTTTTAAACGTAAGCCTTCGAAGTCCTTCACTCCGATAACCTTCGAATACTTCCAACATAAACGTAATATTTACGAAGGTTATTGGTACTGAAAACCTTCATTTTTATTAATAACACGTAATACTCCGGAGGTTATTGATATCAATAACCTTCAATAACCTTCACTTTATCATAATAAACGTAATATTTGCGAAGGTTATTGGTCCGATAACCTTCAATAACCTTTGAAAACAAAATTATTACAATAACCTCCGACATAAAAAATTTCCTGATGTATTTCTATAGGGTTAAATAATATAATGGTTATATGTTTCAATATATTTTTACTATGGTAATTTCGTCTGGTAATAACGCAAGCATATTTGCCTGCTTAATATAATAAAATACGGAAGGCTACAATTTAAAGAATAATAAATACCTAATCAAGCTAGAACTCTAATAGGTGTGACTTGAATATATGATATATAATATTTAACATCTAATCAAGCTACGTTAGTTAAATGAATAATTTTATTACGAATTACAATAGAATTTCAATTTTTGTTATTTAATTAGTAAATTATAACCTATTTTATTATCGATATTATTTATTGGGTATTGCTAAATATCACCGCAGGTGATTGTCACCACTAGGTAAAATTTCATAATTCCTTGATCAACCCTAACCCTAACTTTTTCCAGTGGTGACAATCACCTGCGATGATATCTAACAATTTTCTTATTTATTTATTCTATTACCAATATTATCAATATCTATTAAATAATAAATTCTTTTTAATACTTTTATTTATATAATTATAATTATAATATATTATTATATTTTTTCTAATAATTAAAATATTAAAAATAATTAAAATATTAAAAAAAAAAATATGACTGCAAGGTGATCAATTCCTTGCAGAAAAAGAAAAAGAAATTATCGTACTATCGCACTTTCACACTTTTGCACTTTCGCACTTTCGCAAATTATTACAGGAAGACCTGTGGTCCAGTTTAAACTATAATANGTGTGACTTGAATATATGATATATAATATTTAACATCTAATCAAGCTACGTTAGTTAAATGAATAATTTTATTACGAATTACAATAGAATTTCAATTTTTGTTATTTAATTAGTAAATTATAACCTATTTTATTATCGATATTATTTATTGGGTATTGCTAAATATCACCGCAGGTGATTGTCACCACTAGGTAAAATTTCATAATTCCTTGATCAACCCTAACCCTAACTTTTTCCAGTGGTGACAATCACCTGCGATGATATCTAACAATTTTCTTATTTATTTATTCTATTACCAATATTATCAATATCTATTAAATAATAAATTCTTTTTAATACTTTTATTTATATAATTATAATTATAATATATTATTATATTTTTTCTAATAATTAAAATATTAAAAATAATTAAAATATTAAAAAAAAAAATATGACTGCAAGGTGATCAATTCCTTGCAGAAAAAGAAAAAGAAATTATCGTACTATCGCACTTTCACACTTTTGCACTTTCGCACTTTCGCAAATTATTACAGGAAGACCTGTGGTCCAGTTTAAACTATAATAATTCACACTTTCGCACTTTCGAAAATTATTACAGAAAGACCTATGGTCCAGTTTAAACTATAATAATTTTCATGTATAAATTATAATAATTATAATAATAATTATAATAATAATTATAATAATAATTATAATAATTATAATAATAATTATATACAATAATAATAATTATAATTATAATAAATGGGATATAGATCACGGAAGAAAGGAGAAAACAACATCAAATTAATCTAATAAAAAAAACGATAAACAATGCAGATATATCATCAATTAAGTGATTTTTCTAAAGGTGGAATATTTGCTAATGGATTTAATTTTGGGAAAGGAAGAAGGAAACAAACTCAATTTATGCCTAAAGTCCTTATTTAAACATAAATGTACCTTAAACAGGGCAATACCAGACTCAGTAATACACTCGCAGATAGATACGAAGTTTTTAATATTTTGGATAGGTAACTTCAATTACACACGAGGGAATTGATAATTAGAATGAATAAGTCGGATCTTGTAAGTAACACAATGAGGATTCGTTTATAACAACTACAAAATGATATTTAGGAACCAGAACCAATTTTTAACGTACATATAATAAAACACATAAGTAGAAAAAAGAGAAAATCAAATTTAACAGCAGGCATTCTTAATCTTTTAGCAACAGAGGGTATTTCTTTAGAATATATGATCATGAATCAATCAATTCAAGTCCCATATAGGGAAATAACTAACATAAAAACTTTTATGAAAGACAAAGGGTGATATATCGATACCATATATATATTATATGAAAATAATATCAATTTTATATCGTTATAATTATTAAAACAGAACAAATTTTAAAATATTGAAAATATATCAATACAATATATTTTCCATATGAAACTAATATTGATTCTATATAGAATAAATTTTAATATATCGATACGATTAGTGTTCCAATCCTTAATCCTATAAATCCGGATGGATCCTATAATCCGAATTTGTTTATTTTAAAAGGATTTATCTGAAATAAAAACGGATTACGGATACGGATCATCCAGATTATAATCCGGATTATATATATACATGTAACGCACGTGACAATATTTTTAGCGATACAAGTGAATTCTTTTCTGTAATAATTTTGTCGTTTATTTGTCACAGTCCTGTACTATGAAAATGACGACGGGGTGATGATATACTAATAAATCTGGGTGTGATAAATTAACGTCCGCTGCTACAATAAAAAAATCCTAAAAATAAGAATGGATCCTAAAAATAAAGATAAATCCTAAAAATAAGGATGGATCCTAAAAATAAGGATGGATCCTAAAAATAAGGATNGATTATAATCCGGATTATATATATACATGTAACGCACGTGACAATATTTTTAGCGATACAAGTGAATTCTTTTCTGTAATAATTTTGTCGTTTATTTGTCACAGTCCTGTACTATGAAAATGACGACGGGGTGATGATATACTAATAAATCTGGGTGTGATAAATTAACGTCCGCTGCTACAATAAAAAAATCCTAAAAATAAGAATGGATCCTAAAAATAAAGATAAATCCTAAAAATAAGGATGGATCCTAAAAATAAGGATGGATCCTAAAAATAAGGATGGATCCTAAAAATAAGGATAAATCCTAAATATTTAAGGATAAGAATTTATAATTCGGATTTGATCAAGAAAATCCTGATCTAATTCGGATTGTATTTTGAAATAGGATCGGAACACTAGATACGATATATTTTTTATATTATTATAATTATTAAAATAAAACAAAATATCGAAAATATATTGACATAATATATTTTCTATATAAAACTAATATCAATTTTATTATTTCTAAAAATTTAATAATAAAATAATTTTAAGAAAATAAATCGCAATTATATCACATTGATATCGTGGTGATATTTAATAACATCAAAATATTTCAAAGATATTATTTCGATATTGTATAATATCAAATTGATATCGATTCAATATCATATCGATATTTTTGAAAAACAACAATTTCAGCAAAGTACATACTGTCAATATTATAAACGTGAAAAATTATGTCGTAAAATCGTTTCTAAATATCTTGATTCTCCATTCAATATACGTCAACCTGACTTTCTTAAAACTTCTGAATATCTCCGAGGTTTACAACTTGATATTTATTATCCAGAATATGGCTTTGCAATTGAAGTGCAAGGAGAGCAATACGAAAAATATATCAAATTCTTTCATAGAGGTAATCCTAATAATTTTATCAAACAGTAAGCACAAGATCAACTCAAGATAGAATTGTGCAGATTGTTTTAAGATATGTTTAGTATTACAAAGACCCATATATAGTTATTCCAGAGCATCTTCAAGAATTAGGTCTTATTAAATAGATTTAAAACTTTAAATGCTTTTGAGATTATTACGTTTGTTTTCATAACATAGTGGATTACATTTATGCGTTACTTTTCGTGTATTATTTTTTCGTACATGCTCACTAAATATTTACCTTAATCTCGTTTTTGAATTTGAGGCTAGATTAAATCAATATACATAAATGAGACTCAAAAAAAAATATAGTTTGTCATGATTATATGTTTGGTTAGATATTAGCATTGTATAACATCATGAAATCGTTATAGTTTTATTTTTCAATACACACTATACAAACATGTACGTACATAGTTAAAAAAAGATACTATATTATCACTATGGCTAGAATATACATGTTCCCAAAATTGATTTTGGATTTTTGAGGTATTTCGACTTTTTGAGATTTATAAAGAATCCATTCTATATATGGAAGTAAAAAAAGTACCCAGTTATGTGTATACGTGTTGCCCAAATCCCAAATAATTTGGGATTTGGGACGCCAAAATACACAAATTACTAGTATTTGGGATTTGGGATTTCGGCAAAAAATACTAATTATAATTTGGGATTTGGGATTTGGGATTTCGGCATTTGGATTTTGAATTTGGGCGGCAGGTATAGTTATGTGTAGTGTTCCGATCCTATTTCAAAATACAATCCGAATTAGATCCGGATTTTCTTGATCAAATCCGAATTATAAATCCTTATCCTTAAATATTTAGGATTTATCCTTATTTTTAGGATCCATCCTTATTTTTAGGATCCATCCTTATTTTTAGGATCCATTCTTATTTTTAGGATTTATCTTTATTTTTAAGATTCATTCTTATTTTTAGGATTTTTTTATTGTAGCAGCGGATGTTAATTTATCACACCCAGATTTATTAGTAGATCATCACACTCCATCTTCATTTTCATAGTACAAGACTGTGACAAATAAACGACAAATTTATTACCGCTAAAAATATTGTCACGTGTGTCACATGTATATATATAATCCGGATTATAATCCGAATTATAATCCGGATGATCCGTATCCGCAATCCGTTTTTATTTCGGATAAATCCTTTTTAAAATAAACAAATTCGGATTATAGGATCCATCCGGATTATAGGATTCATCCGGATTTATAGGATTAAGGATCGGAACACTAGTTATGTGTATCTTCAATCAAAGAATAAATCTGAATGGTCAAAAAATTTCGGGTTTTAAGTAAAATAATTTCGTCTTCTATGAAAAACTATTTCAACTTTTTTCCCCAAAATTGCAATTTCGGGGCCCCAAAATAATTTTGCATACAAATATAGGCTAAAAGCAGTAAATAAATCCTCGTTTCGCAATATTAAATATTTAATTGCATTGTAGAATTATTATAAAGAGTTAAAAGTATCTTGTGCACTTTTTAGCCACTGGCGAACTGTGGTAGACTTAACCTCAATTAAATCGCAATGTTCACTGACCACCACATTAATTACACTGGTCGAATGAACAAAAATTGGAATCCTATTGATGGCACAAATATATATAAATCGGATATTTTATTTGTGAAAATTCATAAATCAGAAATTCCTATTTATAAATCAGAAAAAATCGATCGCCTATATTTAATAAATCTTAGCAAATTTAGCCATCAATCGGAAACTTATTCATGATAAAATCATCCTATTTTTTTCCATTTGACCAGTGTTACTTTCTTCTAATTACGAAGATTGTTCTAAGCAAACAATATGTGTAAATATTTTTGTTAACTATTGTGGTTACTTATAGATATTATTGATACACTGGTTGAAAATTTATAAAACCTACACCTATCTGGTACCCGATAGGTGTAGGTTTTATAAATTTTCAACCAGTGATACTTGTCATAAAATATGCAATTAGCTCAAACACATGCATATACTTTACCACTGAATTTCACGAAAATGGGTACCGTGCACTTCGTACTTCCACGACTTTAAAATCAGATTTGTGCACTGAAATTTCGATTAAAACAATATGGTCAACTGTAAAGAAATAAACTGCATTAGTAGTATGATAGATAAATCCTTAAATCTTCAAGGTTATTGAAACATACCTATTATTTGCATTGTATAAAATTTAAGTTTTTTAGCTGTTTCAAGAGATGCGTTAAGATATTGTTGTAATGTGCCTTGAAACATTTCACCACCTTCCAACAATGTCTTCTTGGTATTTCCTAGTGTATAAGGCCTATCCTACTCCATTGGTCCGCCAGATACCTCGATTGTCACAAACTTTTTATGATTCTCCTTGACAATAGTCAATGCGTCCACTTTGTAAGTCATCGTTTTCTTGTCTGAATCTTCAGCAAATTATAATGCCTTTGTCATTATTATATTTTTCTCCACCCTAGATAAATTCGAAAATAAATAAGTATAATGAGAAAAGAAAAATTCTAGTCTATATGAAGATGAGACATACCAGTTAAATTTTACCATACCAAATACATATTTAATATACTTAAATGGAAGAGAAATCTGTTCTAGTAAAATTTTCTTTCAGATGTATGTCTTTTAATAGTGTGATTTCTTGCACGGCAAATCATAGTATAACTTTGAATGGTTATATCGTGTCAGTGTTTTCATTTTCAAACGTATCAATAACAGTTATTATTACTTACAAGTCGATTAGTGTACTCCGAAAGACAATACGCAAGCCATCCTTATAATCATTAACATTCTTCAATGGATATTCACCTTTTCATCAAATTTATTTACAGTACTCTAAATTAGGGAAACAGGAACTGTTGTAAGTCCGAAGCTAAATTATTTAATAAATATTAAATTAATATATAGAAAATATTAATTTATAATAATAAGTGATCACGTGAGTAGACAGACGAACAAATTTTTGAAAGGTTCTCTAGTATGTTCGGTTCTGTGACTCATATTAATATTTAATACGTAAAGTCACATGGGTGGATAGACGAACAAATTTTTTTACTGACTGCTGCTACTATACCTGAAAATGTAAGTCCTACGCTATGCTCCAGACAAAAATTATCAGCTTAAATTCGTAACTTCAAAGTATAATTGCATTACAACACTTACAGCAAGAACCAAACATAGCCATGTGACTGGTAATCCCAGCAAGCTGACTAGTTTGATTTGATCACACGAATGACACTCTATTTCTTTAACAATCTCTTCGTATTGAACTTCAAGATTGAATATAAGTGATTTCAACCCTGATACTATTGTTGACGCAAGATTGTAACCAAAGAGAAAAAGAAATTAATGATATTGCATAAGCTGATATAGAATTACAAAACGCATACTTTGCCATCGTTTCTTGTTAGGAGCAGTTTGTGCGGTGAGTTTGCTAAAATGAGACATATGGATCTCTCTTTCGTGACATTTGTGGCATATCAGATTCAGTAATCTTTCTTTTCAAGTCAATAGGTTCACTCTGTTCACTCCCATGCTTATTTGAAGTAATGACATTATCTAGCCTCCCTAAGACACCGCGATTTAACATACTCACATAATTTTGACTCTCTTGTGCTGCTTGTAGTAGTCCATGTAACTTATTTTGCAGTAAAATAATTTCGTATGTAAACTTTATTATAAATGATAACATTTCTTATGCGTATCTGAAGATCTGTCAACTTATTCTCTTTTAATTCAATTTCAACAGATGTCCACAATTTGTCTAAAGCTCCTCCTTTTTAACATGCTCGCTATGTAATTGTTATAATTACAGATAATAAAGTACTACAACCAGCTACGATGATCAACAAATCATAAGTGGTTCATCAGCAGAATTCCCGCGTAGTCGAAGTTGCTAATACAATTAAGATACCCTTATTACCCTTATTGCTAAAAGCTAGCCGTTCACAACGATCAACAGATCATAAACGGTACATCAGCAGAATTTTGTGTAGTTGTAGAAAGCCAAACCAACTAACCGTTGATAGGGCTACGACCTAAGAGAACTTTTATTCAGTTGCAACATCACATTTGTACAGGAAAATCTATACTCACCTTAGCTTTTTCCTGAAATTTTAATGCCTGCCTTATCGTATCGGCGTTGGTTGACGTACTCACAATTAAGGGTGAAAGGCTCAATTGATATGAAGGCTGGTTCAATAATTGCACCTTTGGCTAATTAATTTTGCGTCAGCTAAATTCTGGCTAAATTCTGGCTCAAAGGTTAATTAAATTGCGTTGGCTAAATTCTGGTTCAAAGGCTAATTAATTTTTTTCTGACTAAATTCAGGCGCAATTTTGGTCACATGACAAAAGGTTGATCAGATAAAATTATTAATTAATTTTACCAATATTAATATTTTAATATATTGTATCGAGTCGGACAGATTTAGTTTTGTAGATATAATGAGGGATTTATCATATAGACACATGGGAAATAAAATCAAGGCCTTCATAATCTCAGACAAAGAAAAGATAGAAAAAATTCAATCACAAATATTTAATTATTTAAAGGATCTAATGTAAACAAAATAGGTAGAAAGATGTCAAATGGTTCTCGCATGGGAAAAAGAGGAAGAAATCGAAGGCAATGACAAAAGAAAACATAAAAAAGGGGGACAAGTTACCAACAAACAGAAACAGATTCCTAATAGTAAATACATAGACATTAAAACAAAACTAGTGCAAGCAGCAGAATCAATTAAGAAACACATCCTTTTATGTTCATATAAAGTAATAACACCTTTTATTAATAAATTTTTTTGTATAGACAACAGTGGGGTTGTGACCTATTAATTTTGGAAAATGGAAATTTTCTAAAAGATAGCTGGTCAGGTGGTTAATTAGTAAGGGGAAACCCTTGGGTTAATTATAGTCAATTTTTATTCTTTTATATGTATTTAGCTTGCTTTTACTATTATTAAAAATGAATAAAGAGGAGATCTCATCTGTCGTTTTAAAAAAAAATATATTTTAATATATTGTTTTAAAATAATTATAATTTAGTCAATTTTAATGTTACAGAAATGAAATATATATTATCTTGTAGTTAAGAATCAGATCTTTTGATTTGTTATATGAATATCATAGTAGAAAATCGCCTACCATCCCTACTCACAATATCTCGCAAACTCCTAGTAAATTTGTCTGCGATCGTTGTGTAATTGAACTTCTCCAGTCTATCTTTGTTTTTTTCTATAAAAAAACAGTGGAACCTGACTATGTCTCACTCCATATGGTTTTTCAAATCAAAGTATTTGTCAGTCATATTATTTTCATACAGATCATGCAAAATAAAGGTGAATATTTCCATCATTATCTATGACGTCACCATGCACAATATACATGTCGTCAAAACTATTGAATTGAGTCAGACGCAATTAAAATTGAGAAAATTTAGAGTTGAGTCAAGGCAAATTTTTATTTTTACTAGTAACTGACGTAATTAATTGAGTCAGACGCAATTAAAAATTGAAATTTTAAAAGTTGAGTCAAGGTCAAATTAGTTTTGACGACATGTATAATGTACAATAGTTTACCTAAGTTCTTGTGACGAGGAAAGGGTTGTTTAAGCTGTCTTCTATTGGTCCCTCCATTTTAAAAGTAAGTAAAAAAGTTTATTCGAAAAAGTTGTGCAAAAGGTTTTTTTTGTGACTTATTGAATTGTTATACGTTGTCAACATATTTTTATATTTTCTATATTATCTATAATATTATTATTTATTATTATATTCTCATATGTATTATCCTTGTTGTTATTATTATATTTTATATATTATAGCTATTATTATTGTCAATCAATTTTGTCATGTAATACGAATTATAGTTCGTTACCAAAAATAGTTCTTAAAATAGATTTGTAATTTTAAAGTAGATCTGTAGTATTGACAAGATATCAGACAAAAGTACAGACATAATTACAAACACGATCTTCGACATTATAAGAGACATAGTTACAGACTTAGTTCTAGACGTAGTATTTAGCATACATCTAAACAAGAACACGGACATAAACACAGACATAATCTAACATGTATATAAAGGCTGAGTTTTCCCTCAACTTGACAGATAGTTAGGAGAGTTCAGAATTCAAGATAGTTAAGTCTTGAAATAGTATAGTTAACATACAATTAAGTAGTAATTGTATAATAACCCATAAGTTATAGTAAAATTGTAATAAAGTCTCCGTGACAAGTTTGATTTGATAATTCTGTGTGAATTATTGTTATTATTCTTTGCGAATAAACTTTTATAAACCTCACCCTTTACCTCTTTCGACACATATAACCGCATTAATAAATCCTTCGTAATAAAACCATCACAACTTTAACATATTACTTATATTAGTTCGTTTATATAAGATATAATCCCTGTTAGTAGTTGGCTTGTAACCCTGACTTTAGGTCACGAAGGTAGTCACGGTCAACAACGTAAATAACGATTATTGAAATGATCGATAAAATGCGTCACAAAAAATTTATAAATAAATATGCTATACTCAAATTTTGTTAAATTTGATATCCTGCCGAATTAGCATAGTGAAAGTCTAAATTTTGATCAGCATATTACACAAATATTTATATTAATTTTACAATAGCGTTCAATAGCATAGAAAAAGTTTGTTTTTATTGGTTGATGATCAATAGTATCGTGATTAATCTGCATGAATAGAAATTTAAGATTTAGATCAGGTAATTAAAAGTGATTAGTGAAATTATTTTTAGATTCCAAAATCAAAGTTCAAATTTTATTTATTATTTAAAATATATTTTATTACTTGTTAAAAAATTATACTGTATTTTGTATAATTCTGCATATAAAGTGATAAAAAATATATATATTAATTTTACAATAGCGTTCAATAGCATAGAAAAAGTTTGTTTTTATTGGTTGATGATCAATAGTATCGTGATTGATCTGCACGAATAGAAATTTAAGATTCAGATCAGGTGATTAAAAGTGATTAGCGAGATTATCTTTAGATTCCAAAGCCAAAGTTCAAATTTTATTTATTATTTAAAATATATTTTATTACTTGTTAAAAAATTATACTGTATTTTGTATAATTCTGCATATAAAGTGATAAAAAATATATATATTAATTCTCATCTAAAAATATTTGAATTTTCTAAACACTCAAAAAGTTATAGATTTTATAAATCGTATATAAAGTTAGTTTTATTAAAAATACACTTTATTTTCACTGATATTTAACTTATTATTATAAATATGAATAGTTCTAATTATATTCCATATTAAAAAATACTTTCTATATAAACTCTCTAAAACATAAGATCTTGTAAGATCATATATTTTTTAATATTAATTCTATAATAAATTTTAATAAAATAAATAAAATGATTTTTCGTTTGAAAACAATAAAAAATTTAATAAAAATTATATACTTTTCAATTTATTGATTAATAAATTTTTAAGTATTTTTTTTATTACAATTTCGGTATATTAATATAAAAAATACTTTCTATATAAACTTCAACGACAGTGAGATCAAGTGGGATCAAAGGTGTTCAAACGAAAGTAAGAGCTTGAAAGAATATACCTGCAAAATTTCAGTACCAATTATTTAGTCATTTTAGTAACTTGTCATATAGACGATCATAAATCAATTGAACGCAGTATAAGAAAAGTCTAGATTTTGATCAGCATGTTATACAAATATTTATATTAATTTTACAATAGCGTTCAATTGATTTATGATCGTCCATATAACAAGTCACTAAAATGACTAAATGATTGGTACTGAAATTTTGCAGGTATATTCTTTCAAGCTCTTACTTTCGTTTGAACACTTTTGATCCCACCTAATCTCACTGTCGTTGAAGTTTATGTAGAAAGTATTTTTTATATTAATATATCAAAATTGTAATAAAAAAAATACTTAAAAACTTATTAATTAATAAATTGGAAAGTATATAACTTTTATTAAATTTTTTATTGTTTTCAAACGAAAAATCATTTTATTTATTTTATTAAAATTTATTATAGAATTAATATTAAACAATATATGATCTCACAAGATCTTATGTTTTAGAGAGTTTATATAGAAAGTATTTTTTAATGTGGAATATAACTGGAACTATTCATATTTATAATAATAAGTTAAATATCAGTGAAAATAAAGTGTATTTTTAATAAAACTAACTTTATATATGATTTATAGAATCTATAACCTTTTGAGTATTTAGAAAATTCAAATATTTTTAGATGAGAATTAATATATATATTTTTTATCACTTTATATGCAGAATTATACAAAATACAATATAATTTTTTAACAAGTAATAAAATATATTTTAAATAATAAATAAAATTTGAACTTTGGCTTTGGAATCTAAAGATAATCTCACTAATCACTTTTAATCACCTGATCTTAATCTTAAATTTCTATTTGTGCAGATCAATCACGATACTATTGATCATCAACCAATAAAAACAAACTTTCTCTATGCTTGCCGAATTATAGACCAATAAAATTTGTGAGGGGTATAGGATAATAGTCTGTACCCCAGGTACAGGAAAAGAATTTATTCTGGTCTATTGTTGAAAATTTATTAATAAAAATGTCTTCAGTTTCGCCAACACCAGATTCTTCTCAACCGGAATCTTCTTCAAACAACGAGACTAACGGTGACCTGGCTCTTGATGGAAATTCACCTCAAGAATTGATAACATTTGTGAGTTTTATGAAAACTCGAATTATTTTTCAAAAGCTAGAACTTCTCTGACCCTTTTTTTTTTTTTTAATTTAATAAAGACTGAATCAGTATTCCAACAACTAGTACGTATAATATTCATATCTAAAATATTCTTTATTTATAATTCCTGATTTAATTACTGATGGCTTTCTTTTCAAAAAAGCAATCAAAATTTGATGACCTTTCAACAAATTTAGTCACAAAAAGTAAGTTTAGGCACGATCCTTTGATATTATTCATAAATTAAGATATATATATATTGAGGAATAATGGCAAACATAATTTTTTATTCTATGTAACAAACAAATTTATTATTGTTGTAGTTGATGAAATGGGTTCACGAATTGATTCACTCGAAAAATCTTTAGGAGAGTTATTACAACAAGCTGAACCAGAAGAAATTATAAACGAAGAAAAAAAATCTATTTAAATAATTTAAATAAAAATATTAGAATCTTTAATTTAATTGAAAATTTTTACAAATAGTTTTTTTTATTATTATTATTATTATTAAATGAAATTTTTGGTAGTGGTTTTCGATAAAAAAAATAAAAACTCTCGACGACGTTTTTTTTATTGAACATTGTGAAAAAAAAATCTCTCATTAATCATATGATCAAAGTGATATAAGAAGAAAAAATGCAAAGAATTATATGCTCACAGCAGGGGTCGAACCTGCGACCTTGGCGTTATTAGCACCACGCTCTAACCAACTGAGCTATGCGAGCTTGATGTAAGAACCCAAAGTTATTTCTGTACTTAACTACTTATATCTGCCTCCGATAAAATAAAATAATGATGATTTGTGTTACACCCTTGAGATATTATCTTGGGTTATAAAGAATGAATAACAAAAAGAATAACGAAGGTTTATTTTTATTTTTATCTTTGTAAAATAACCTTTTAGCCTTACAGAATCTTGTAAAAGATAATGAATCATTAATCAAATAAAGAATCAAGATTACTGATAATTGTAATAAAATTATTATATCATAATAATTTTATTTTATTTTATTATATTAAGTTTACGTCTATTTAATTTATAAAACATTACGAATTTTCTAATAAGTCACCCATTTTAAATTTGTTTTAAATTTGTTTATAAATTTGTTTATAAATTTGTTTATAAAATTGTTTGTAAATTTGTTTGTAAATTTGTTTAATTCTAAAATGCATCAGGGAATATAGTTATTTATAAAGTTTTGATTATTATAATTAATAAGAGATCAAATATAAAATATATATAAAATAATAATAGTGTTTAAAATGCCCATTTATAAATAAATCAATAACATTGTCATGTTGTATTAAGCTTTTGTGAATTTTCCCCAAATATGAAGGATGAATACTGATCCAATGAAGGCAAGAGAAAGAACGACAACTACAACTGGATCTCTATTATTATAATGATTGTGATGAAAAGGAATCGATTGATGAAATTTATAAAATTGATAAAATTGATAAAATTGATAAATCCCATAAAATATCATTAATAAAAAAAAATAAAAAAAAATATATAACAATAATAGTCAATACATGAAATGAATTTGAATTTTAATAAATCGATTATTTTGTATATATATTTACACTTTTAATCCTGGAGCATCATCAGTGTATAATCTCATCATCGTAGAAGAACTTCCTCCAGATCGTGAGACAGTCTTATTAACTCCTGGAGTTGTACGTCTCCTGTTTATTGGAATATGGATGATAAATTATTGTATTTCGAATAAACGTATAAATATTTATATAAAAAAAGGTTTGACCGGCTTCAAATATATCTTTATAAAAACGAACGATTACAACTAAGCAAAAAAAATTTTTTTGATTTCCTTACCTAACAGGAGCTCTTGGTGCGCTGGATAGATTTTCCTAATATTTATTAAAAAAAATATATGTTAAAATTTAATAATTTTTTGCTTGAAAAATAAAAAACAAAGAAACTTACCATGATTTCGATATAAAGAATAAATTTTTTTAAAAAAAAAAACAAAAAGTGGGAAAGTAATAAAGAAAGGTAAAAAAGTAAGTAATGAAAGATATGTATGAAAGATGGAAAGAAAATTTATCGACACGAATCTTTCATTTATTGGTGTTTTTAAAATTAGCTTGGTCGATTTAACCGGCTTAGCCGACCGAAGTTGAGGTCGATTAGGGTGTGATTATGCAAAGAGTAAATTTTTTCAACATGTGTCACATCCAACGCATTGTATCACAAAAAAATTTGTTCATTATTTTTGCCTTTTAAAATTGTTGTTTTAGTATTATATTTTCCAGTATCTTTAAAATTTGAATCTTAAAATGTTTTTGAAACTTAATAAATAACAGTAGTTATATATATAAGGATATGAAAATTTGCAATTTTATTTATACAATATATTATATAATAAATAATCATTTTTCAATTAGTAATATAATTATAATCTAATTAGATTATAATTATATCACTTAATTTGGATTATAACCATCTCCAGAATGATGTGCATTTTGTTTTTTAGGTCACACATTTATCTACTTGCAGTTATCAGGTGAACTATAATATACTCAGAATTGACATGCATTTTGTTTTTTAGACTACACATTTAAAATGTTTATAATCTACTCGTAGATTATAATATATTCAGAAATGATGTACATTTTGTTTTTTAGACCACACCTGAGACATATGCTAAAAATAGACATATATATAGTGCTGTAGTTAATGTGATTGTTTTCATAATGTTGATCACACGTAAGCTAAATAACAAAAAAAATATATTTGACGATATATTTAATCACATCAGTAAATTTTTTTAAATATAAGCCTTTGAAATATTTCACTCCGATAATCTTCGAATATCTCCAACATAAACATAATATTTACAAAGGTTATTGATATCGAAAACTTTCATTCTTATTAATAAAATGTAATATTGCGGATATTATTGATATTCATTAGGAAATTTTATAAGGCGGAAACTTGCAAAAAGTTTGCGCAAGTTTCCGAAGGTGTCGAAAATTTCCGCAAATTTTCGTGCGTTTTTTTTCATTTTTTTAACTTCGCTCGCGATTTTCGAAGCACAGAGCGATTTTCTACTAAGATATTTCTAAGATAAATAGAACGGCCTTGTTCTTGGCTACAAAATGATATATATTTCATCCTTGTAGCATCGATATTCGCGAAGTTATTCCAGTTTAAAGAAAAAGCGTTGTTACCAGAGAGAATTATCATGGTCAAAAACATACTAAAACACATGACCATAATATTAATTAACCCTGTATTTTAATAGAAATCATTATGTATTAACGGAAGTAATAATATCAATATAATAGTCTTATTTAGTAACAAATAGTAACATTTAGTAATAATTAATAACGAGTAGCAATATTTATTAACATGTATTTTAACAAAGCCAAATAGTTTAGTTACACAAATTATAGTAACACAAGTCACATGTTCACGTGATATGGTTACACAAATATTATATAATTATTGACATTTATCATTAATTAGTATTACTTAGTATTAATTATTATTACATAGTATTCATTAGCATTAATTATTAGTATAACATATATTCTATATTTAGTAAGTTATATGGTAGATATATTAGCCAATAGCATTAGTGCACAGTAAGGCACAGTAATGGCACAGTAATGGCACAGTAATGTGTTTGCCTATATATACCTGCCGTATTCGACTTGATTCCAACAGTTCTGAGTTGTAGAATTTTGTAAGAAATGAAAATTGTCTTATAATAAAATTTTAATAATTCAAACTCCAAGAAATAACTTGTAAAAATTAACCTGTAAATAAAATGTCGAAAACATTTATTTAATAACATACTTTATTAAATAAACCCTGAAATTCTGGAATAAATAATCTAATATTATAATTAATTAATGAAAAGATTATTGATGTTATGGGATTTATTGCTTGATTGCTTAATTGTATAACATTATAATTCTTGAGTTAATGATAATAATATAACCTGGAACTCTTGGATAATATCATGGAAATAAAGGAAAAGTCGAAAATATTACGTCGAATGTAAATGGAGAATATTATTATCTTAAAGATAATAAACCCTGTATTAATAATAACCGAATAACGAAACGTAAGAAGAGAAGTCAAGATACCGGATGAAGATCTTATGAATAAAAGAATTTAAGGACAACTTAACGAAATGATGAATGGATAAAGGAGAGAAATAACGAATAAAGGATACTTGGATATGAAATCATAGAATAATTGATAAATAATCAACGAAAGGTCTGATTCCCTTTCTAAAATAATTGAATCAGTGGTGCCTTCTAATCAACAGTCTTGTACCTATCGGGGAAGGACTATAAACTCCTAAAAGAACCGTAAAGTCACCCTTAGAATTATGTCTTTACCGAAAGGCAGGTGACAGCGTCCGTGAAAAAATCGTGCGAAAATTTACGGAAAACTTGCGCAAATTTTCGCAAATTTTCGCCGAAATTTTGCGGAATTTTGCACCATGAAAATTTGCGAAAATTTGTGCAAGTTTTCCGGAAATTTTCGCACGATTTTTTCACGGACGCTTTTTCTTTAAACTGGAATAACTTCGCGAATATCGATGCTACAAGGATGAAATATATATCATTTTGTAGCCAAGAACAAGGCCGTTCTATTTATCTTAGAAATATCTTAGTAGAAAATCGCTCTGTGCTTCGAAAATCGCGAGCGAAGTTAAAAAAATGAAAAAAACGCACGAAAATTTGCGAAAATTTTCGACACCTTCGAAAATTTGCGCAAATTTCCGCCTCGTAAAATTTCCTGATGTTGATAACCTTTAATAACCTTTATTTTATTATAATAAACATAATATTTGCAAAGGTTATTAGTCTAATAATCTTCAATAATCTTTGAAAACGAAATTATTTCAATAACCTTTATTATAAAAAATTTTCTGATGCATATGTTATCATTTATAAACTCGATATAAAAGTTATGCCTAAACTTGACACGTAATGTTCTAATTTTCTGATCAATTCCTTTATGAAGGTCAAAGTTGAGGCATATAATATTAAAATAGTATTTTTTTGCTATTTTTATTATAAATATATTATCACATTTGAATACTCCAATCATATATATTGAAATGGATATTCTTTTGTCATTTTTATTATAAATATATTATCGCACTTAAATATCTTAATCACATACATCAGGAATTATATAGAGGCGTTCTACAACGTTCTACGAACGATACGTATTAATAACGTTCTAGATCGATCCGTTTTATTGCGTATTTCGAACGTTACGTTCTAGAACGATCCGTTCTACAACGTTCTACGAACGATAAGTATAAATAACGTTATATAACGGATCGATCTAGTACGTTTTGCGAACTATCAGTATTAATAATGTTCTAGATCGATCCGGTTTATTGCGTATTTCGAACGTTACGTTCTAGAACGATCCGTTCTACAACGTTCTACGAACGATAAGTATAAATAACGTTATATAACGGATCGATCTAGTACGTTTTGCGAACTATCAGTATTAATAACGTTCTAGATCGATCCGGTTTATTGCGTATTTCGAACGTTACGTTCTAGAACGATCCGTTCTACAACGTTCTAC
>PQFF01000095.1:252583-317677 GCA_003547095.1 Diversispora epigaea | reverse complement strand
AAGCGCCTACTGACATTCAATTACATATTTAACGATAAATATTCATTCGTATACGTATATTTTTTATTGTTATTATGATCGTTGGATATGATAAAAGCACAAATACAAATGACTGAATTGTAAAACAAATAAACATTTACATATCAGGTTTGATTCCAAAATATCATTTAAACAAAAGCGATTCTAATAAATAGAGTTTTACCAAATTTGTAAACAAATGCTATTTCTAAAAATAGAGTTTTACCAAATTTGTGAAAAAATTGATTCTAAATTAGAATTTCTAATAAATAGAGTTTACCAAATTTGTAAATTTCAAAAATTCTAATAAATAGAGTTCTACAAAATGGCAAAACCTTCAACCTTCGTTTTTGTTGCTTTTTTATTCTCCTTAATCTCATTCAATAATGTTTCCGCCAGACCATTAACTTATGCTTTATGCAACGTGGGATGGTGTACATGTTCTGCCACTATTGGACTTACAACAGGCAAGAATTAAATCATAATTACTATAATTTAATACATATACTGTATATATATACATATTTTTAAAGAAAATTATATTTACAATCATATGCATTTTTTTTATTTTTAGGTGGAGTAGCACTTCCCGCAACTGCCATTGCATGTAATATAGTTCAGGGTGTCTGTATGACTTCTTGCACAGTGTCATTCTTTTGTTCGATCCCTTAATAAATTTCCATTCCTTTAATTGTAATGATGTATTAAGATAACAATCTTTCTTTTGCATTAAATTAAGCGTAACATGACATTTTACATTAGTTTATCATCATCGGTTAATTTTTTATTAGATATAAATCAATCTTTTTTCTTATTTTTATTCGTATATTTTAATGTAGGAATTTTTTTATATGTACAGTGCATCCAGAAAAATTTTAACCCTAAAATAAGGTTAACTTTAAAAGAAATTTTATCCAATAATTATAATAGATGTTGTCTTACTCTTTCAGAATTATAGAATTAAATTTTATAAAATTTATTTTTGACAGAGTTAAAGTCAGGTAAATTCATATAAAATACATATAAAATAAAATTAGGAAATATGTTATTTATTTTATTTAAAAAATCTTTTAATTCATTATAAATATTATCCGATGTGATTTATATTTTTTTTATTTTTTTACTACAAATATTACCATATTATGCCATTCTTATAATCACGTTCATATTGTTCAAAATCATATGCAAGCCCGCTCAAAATTGGGAAAAAATGTGCTAAATCACTTCCTTTTAATGTCTGGAATAGTCATTGTGATTATGAATGTGATAAACAGAATTAGTAATTGAAATAAACCATGTCCAATAATAAAGTTTGATATTATCTAAACTGTTATTATTATTTGTTGTATTATTATTATTATTATCGTTTGATAAAGAAAAAGTAGATGATGTTTTAAGCATTTTGAATAATAATAAATAATAAATAATATAAATAAAATAAAAATTAATCTTATAATATTACCTTGATTCAGACGATGATTTTCTGCGGTGACTTAAGACCAAATTCTGTTTTTGGTTAATAAAAGTTATTTGCATTTAAGTGGCCGTTCTGTACAAATTTTAATAAATTCTGTAATATTATGTGACATATTTTACCCAAATAAAGTAAAATTATTTTATTACGTTTTAAAATTTATTTCCATTAAAATATAACATGCTTAATTATTTGACGGTCACTACTTAATAAAGTATTATAAGTAGAAAAACTACGTTCTACACAGAAAGTTCACAATTGTTACAAAACATAATTCCATTGTCTTCTCAAAAACATCGGGATGTCTTCGCGATCGTGTCATTATTACACGATTATGGTCAAAATTTTTTATACGATAAATATAAATCAGGTGATTCTGTGATCTTTATTACAATATCCCAAATTATGTGATATTTTGTGACAAATAGAATAAGTTCTGTATTTTAAATTTTAATGTGATTCCGCGATTTTCTGTGAATCACAGCAAATCACCGTCCCTGCCTTGATTTATTTTGATCTTATTATTAATTGTGAGTCAATACTATTTATATAGTAATAAATATAAAGCAAATAATAAATAAATGAATTATGAATTGGCTTTCTCCGTTTAATCATTATAATTTCTGTAACTTATATAGGATATTATATTTTCTGTTCTCTCTATTATTTAAATATTAATTAATTTAACTAGCCATTTATTTTTTTTTGAGTATCCACCACATGAATAAGATTGGAATTAAAAATTAAATTTTTTTTTTAATAAAAAATCGCCTATATTTATTTTTAAGCAATAAAAAAAATTAATTTTACTTTTAGCAATTATCTTTGATAATCACTATAAAAATAAAAATAGTAAAAAAATAATTTTTTTTTACTAATTTATTTTTATAATGATTATCGAAAATCATTTTCGGTAATCACTATAAATAAATAAAATAATTTTTTTTACTTACTATTTTCCATAAGCGATAGTAAAAAAATAATTTTTTTTTACTATTTTTAATAAATTTATTTTTATAGTGATTATTGAAAATGATTTTTGGTAATCACTAAAATAAATAAAATAATTTTTTTATAAAAATAAATTTATTAAATAGTAAAAAAAATTATTTTTTTACTATCGCTTATAGAAAATAGTAAAATAATTAATTTTCTATTAGCGATAGTAAAAAAAAATAATTTTTTTTTACTAATTTATTTTTATAATGATTATCGAAAATCATTTTCGGTAATCACTATAAATAAATAAAATAATTTTTTTTACTTACTATTTTCCATAAGCAATAGTAAAAAAATAATTTTTTTTTACTATTTTTAAAAATTTCAGAAATTATATAAACACCCGCTATTCTTTGGGTGGGTGGGTGGGTGGAGGTTATTCTTCTAAATGGTCATTATCATGTACCATGTATGTAAATTCTTGACCTTTTTTTTCCATTTCGGGTCACGAAAATCTTCCCAAAAAAGAGTATTGTTGGCAACTTAAGAACTTACCAATACTCACCAATTGGGTGAAGGTATTTTGTGCTGTGACTTCACCAAAAAAGGAATAACAATAGGGTAAAATCTATACTATGATAATTAATATTGAATATAAAATTAACAATAATAAATAAAACATACCATTATGATTATACTTTTTATTTTTTTTGATCCCAATCTAATCCTTCCTTCCTTCAACTTTTGATTTCTCAACATCGCCATTAACAATTTTTTATTTATATTATTTTCTTGAGTTGATTTATTTTGTAATGATGTACTTGTGGTTTATAATATTAGCATATTTGACTTTCCAATTGATTCTAATAATAAATAATAAATTGAATACTACGCTCAGTAATATCACGTATATTTGTACTAATTTATCAACCAAACATTTCCATCGTTCTTGACATATCTGGTTTCTTTTAAAATCAGTCTACTTGAATTTTTATACATATCTACTTGATTGATTTTATTGTAAGTAATTAATTAATTCATTATGTATAGTTTAAATCGATTTTAATAATTTCGGCTTCATCGTGAAATTAATTGATGGAACTTTATTTTATAATTACAGAGGATTTAGATAGCAATATAAAAATCTGATAAAACATTTCTCCTGATAAAAATCATAAATCACATGGGCAATTAACAATCTTACACATATATTTTCTTATTACTTTATTTTTCTCAGTTTCGCCAATTAAAAATCGGCCTTCTAGTCTTTCTGCTCAAATTCCAAGTCGCAAAGTTTTTTTGTAAGGAGGGTATTATGCAATTATTTGTAAGTAAGCTCTATCTTCTTGATACTTAGGATTTAGATAGCATTCACAATGAAATTATTATTTGCAGGGTTTTCATAAAGACTCAATATAGCAGATTGTAGAAATAAATATGTGTGGACGTTTTTTTTCTTCGAAAAAAATATTGTAAGTGTATGCTGTATTTTTTTCTCAGAAAAAACATTGAAACTATATATAGTACGTATTTATTCTTTTTTTTGAATTTTAATAACCCTATTATTTCTTTATTCTTCATCTGTTTTTAGTTATTTCCGCAATCTATTTCTTTAATAACATTTCTACTCCTTCCTCTTCCATTATTAATGGATAGGATTTCACGTTTTGTACTACTGGTAGTACTCAAAATTCTAAAAAATCCTTTATATATTAGCACTACATTATTTGCAAAAATAGGTGTACTATATGTAGTATACTATTAAGAATCATTTATTACAGTGCACGTCACTTAAAAACTAAAATCACATGATTTGTCCCATTCTCAGGGCAAAAATCCATCAAACGGAAATAAGCTAAAAAGTTGATTTAATCGTTTACGAAAAATTACGTGATTTTCCATAAGTAATATTTAGGGGATAGTTAATATAATGGGGGAACAACTTATGGTTACACATATATAATTTAAGTACAGTGATTATCACCAGAACTGATTCCTATGTAATTTACTAATTAATACTATGTAAAAAAACGTATCACTAAACTTTAACTTGTTATCCAACAATATTTTAAAATAAATTTCACAACAATAATAATGTGCATAGATAACATAATCTTTGAGAATTCGCGTATGCAATTTTAAGCTTGTTTTGCTTCTCTATCTTATAAAAAATCAAATCGGCTATTCAGTATCTTAAAATTTTTCAACATATAAAAAAAGCATAGATTTTTTCACTTAAAATGATGAAGAAAAAAATTACTTTCTTAAATTTTTTAATAATTTTCTTATAAAAATATCCAAAAAAAATATATAGAAATGTGATATAGATATACCACCATCAAAACGACAAAAAAGAGAAGAAGTCTTACAAGAACTTATATGTATAAGACCTAATCTTAAAGGAAAAATTGTTTACTTTTTTTCAACATTAGATAAATATTTTGAAGGTGTACTTTTTTATAATACAAAAGAGAAAAAAGCTCAAATATATTGTAATAAAAGAAATCAAATGTTTAAAACATTTTCCCAATGGATAAATTCATTAAAGAAACGAGGATTATTTAAAGGATTTAGATCTGCTATCACGACTATTTTTTTGGAACCTGATCCTATCAGTTTATCAATTGCAACTATTTTGCATAACTCAGATCATAAACCATATTGAAAAAAACCATCATTAAAAAATAATTTAGATATTCTTAAATTATGCAAGAAAAGATTTTATCTGGAAAAGAGTTTGCAGGGACAGCAATACAAAAAATAAATGGAGAGTTAGAATTTTATTTTTCAACAAAAGGAGAAAAAAAATTAACACTATATAACAAAAATGGATTATATAATTATAAATTTCGTGCAATTAACAAAGTAGTGCAAGAAATTTTTTTACCTTTTCCAGTTGAAACTATTGAAAGAACCTTCGATGACATAATTAAAATTATTCATTATTGTTTTTCTGTAAATATATATTGTGGTCAAAGTACAAAAGGTAATTTAATTTCAATTAATTATCAATTAATTATTTTTATTATTTTATTAATTTTTTAAATAAATTTTAAAGAATTTAAAAACGTAACACGTACCTGTGAAACTGAACTTGTTAACAATGATAAAGATCATGCACCTTTTACATTAATGAAAAAAAAGGTCAATCTGATGAAATATATAGAAGAATAGATTGTACAATTGTTGTAACAGAAAATAATATATATGTCAATTGTAAAAAATTAAAAAAATTATTACAACTAATTCAATGTAAAATTTTATCTAAAGTTAATTTTACAAAAACAATACATTCTTCCAAAGAAATACTTATAGAAAAAATTAATAAAAAACAATTAATTATTAAAGAACAAAAAAAATTAATTAACAATTTAAAAAAATATTTAATAGAAAAAATCGAAAAAGAAGAAGCAGTAGCATCAGATGAAATTACAAATATTATTCATACTGTTTCTGAAAAAGTTGTTAATAAGTGTATTGATATTTCAAACTTACATCCTATTTTTCAAGAACTTATTCGTATCCAAACTGAAAAATCAAAAGAAACCAGATATCATTCTATGTAAGATTTAATTAATAAATGTGTAATTTTTTAATAAATAATTTTTTTGTTAATAATTATATATCAATATATTTTAGGTTTTTAAGATGGACTATTTCTATATATAGCAGATCTGACCTAGCAGCTTATAATACAATGAAAATAATTATGCGTTTACCATCAATTTCTATACTTAAAAGTTATATCGGCAAATATGAACAAAGTACAGGATGGCAAGACAAAATTACATATCAATTATTGTCTAATTTGACAATTAATAATATATGGGAATATGAACGAATAAGATTTTTCTCCCATGATTCTTTCAAAATTCAAAAAGGTATAAAAAAATTTATTAAAACTATTATATTTATTTGTTCAAAATTTAATATTTAAAATTTTATTTTATATAGGACTTTTATGAAATCAACGTAAAAATTGTTATGTTGGTTACTTGGATTTTGAAGATGAAATGAATGAATACCAAGAATTTGCTTTGCAATGTCAAAGTGAAATAGAGTCAATCACTTCTTTGTCTAACTGTACGACACTTAATAAACAAAAATACAACCTTGCGACACAAGTATATTAGTTTATTTAGCATTCATTATCTCATAATTTTTCATTTCCAATATCTTACTATGGAATTAATAATATAACGGTGCATAGTTTAAATACATTAATTTTTGAATTGGCAGCAAAATTAGAATGTATAGGAATATGTACTTTGGGTTCAATATGTGATAGTGTAGAAGAAAATCGAACTCATATCAAAAGTTTTGACTGGTATGCATCAAAATAGACATGTGGTGATATTGTTGAGATTAATTTTAACAAAGATAAGAAATCTTTCCATCTAGCAAAAATTATAGAAACTAATTTTGAAAAAACAAAATTTACTATAATTCCACTCAACGATAATAATTCTGAAATAATTAACATTAAACGAATATTTATTCGTGCACCTATGCCACCAAAATTAGAATAAAAAATTAATGATACATATGAATTTAAAAGTCCCAAGGATAACCAATAGTATTTAGGAAAAATTGTTGATCGTGATTCGTTTGATTTAGTTGTAGAAATTTTTGAGATTATGGAAAATGGAAAATTTTCAATCAATATAATAATGATTTTCTTCGATCCGTTTACAATATACAAGAACTTTCAGTAACTCATAAAACAATAAATCCCATCATTGGAGAAGATTGGTTTTTTATTAGTGATCTAACACATGTTTTCAAAAAACTTAGAAATAATTTATCAAAGAGTTATATTGGTGAAAAAAATAATAGAGAAATAATGTTTGATGGAAAAGAAATTAGTTGAAAACATATTAAAGGAGTATACAATTACACAAATAAACATGCAATAGCAAAAGCAACAAAACTTACCAAACGACACATATGGCTTACATCTTGGAGCAAAATGCGTATTGATCTTGCTAAACATACATTGTCAAAGGAAATTGAAGATGCAATGGCATCTATTGAAGAATTAAAAGAAATATCTGAAGGAACAAGAGTATGTAATTATTAAATTATTATTTAGTATTTTTTTTAAAAAAAAAATTATTAACATAAAAATCTTTAAAGAATTTTATTAAAAATTCACGAGAATATAGATTAATAATGCACAGTAAGATCAATTTTCAATCTTGTGAAGATCCTCGCATTAATACTTTAAAAAAATCTGTAATTGGTTTATACAAGGTGATAAACAAAAAACTGGATCAAAAGAATGGATCTCATCACAATGTCAGTTTGATATAATTTTATCTATCAATGGTTTCCTTGAGATGCTTTCATTTTTTTTAAAAAACTATCCTGATTCAATAATTCAACCAAAGTGCATTTCACAAGATACATTAGAAGGTCTTTTTGGAACAATTCAACTAATGGGTGGAGATGCTTCAACACAAATATTAAAATCTTATAGTCATGCATTAAATAAATATCAAATTATAGCATTGGTTTCATTTGAAGTAAAAAGTATTAATTATGGAAAAGCTGATTGCAATGGATTTGGAATTACTACTTTAGCAAGAAGATATATAACAAATTTTTTTATTATATGTTTTGAATATAGTTAATTTTTATTTTATATATAATATAATTTATTTATTTGAAATTACATAAAGAATATTTTTAATTAATTTATTTATTTGAGATTTTGTAAAAAATATTTTTAATTTCGTGACAAAATTAATTTAATTTATTTATTTAAGATTATCATGACAAAATAATATAATTTATTTATTTGAAGTTTTGCAAAAATGTTTTTAATTTCGTGACATATATTAAATATTCTAAAAATTTTCTATCCATTTATAATTAGAGATTATCGAAAAGATAAAAATAAATTCCTAGATAACAAAAAAAATAATTATTTTTATTTGAAGCATCAGGGAAGATTAACTTATACGTATTGCCCAAATCCCAAATAATTTGGGATTTGGGATGTCAAAATGCACAAATTACTAGTATTTGGGATTTGGGATTTGGAATTTCGGCAAAAAATACTAATTGTAATTTGGGATTTGGGATTTCGGCATTTGGGATTTCGGCATTTGGATTTTGAATTTGGGCGGCAGGTATAGATTAACTCAATTAACACCTTTCTCTCAAAGTATCTTTAAAATTCTTTTATCAGATAATTTGATTATGGGAAAGATCTCTATTCCATTAGAAGTACACAATGAAAATATTAAACAAGAAAATTTTAAAATTCAATATCTTCAAAATGAAAGGTGTGATCTTATAGAAATTATTCTTTATTAAGATCCTATCGATAAATTATTACAAAAATAAAAAGATATAATTAGAAAGATAACTTGTAATGCAATTCCAAAGATAATAAGGGTTCAATGGTTATCAAATTGAAGTTCTCACCTTGAAATTTGTATAAACAATTATAAATGTTCAGGAATTTGATACCAGAAATTTCTTACTGCAATTAATTTGAATGATTCTTCAACACAAAGACTGGTTGCATACTTGTTTTTACAAAATGTCATCAAACTGGTATTTAATAGAAACTCAATACAAAATCATTCAGATACTTATTTTTCCATGGATCTATATCTTGTATTACAAAAAATTATTAAGTTTGAACCAGCTGAAGCATCAAAATTCTCTTATATCATTGGATGGATTATTTACAAGCTTACCAAAAATGATTATATGACAAGATCACATCCTAAATTCGAAACCATTTGTATTCATTTAAAAATTCTTAACTTAGAAGTAATTGTATATGATCAAAATATACGATCTCAAGTTACCAACATAATACCGGAACAGGATTTTTTAGATTTTATGTATAGAATGGAATCAATAGTTCTTTTATTATTTGAAAAACGTGAAAAATTTAGTTCAAATATTCTTCAATATATTTATAATAGTTTATTATGTAATTTATTTTTATTAAATTCTTTCTATATACTCTTTAATATTTCCAATCAAAAACTAGATACAAATAACAATATAAGTATTGAATTGACAGACGAAACTAAAGATTTTCTCTATGAACGAATAATTTCTATTTACGTGAAGAGTAGACAAAAATCTTGGAGAAAATTCAATAAGTTTATTCCTGAAAAGGCAACTTCAAGTTTACGTGAGAATCTTAAAGTAATATATAAAGATATCAAAATTGAAAATAAATTGGCATCAATAAAAAAATTCAACATTCCAAAAGATCCTATATTTGGATTAAACCAGCTTCAAATATGGACACATTTGGTGGATGCTGAAAAAGAATTTTCTAAAATATTTTTAATAAGTGAATTACAATGGTTACTTTGGACATTTGGAGATAATTCAAGAAATAAATGAAAAAAGAACTTAGTACCTTTAATTTTAGAACATTTAAAAAAAGGAACTGTTTTTTCTGAGGAAACTTTAACAAAGGAACAAATTTTTATGTCTTAGTTCGAAAAATAAAATTATTTTTTATAAAACGATTTAAAATTAATTTCAATTTAAAAATTTTTATAATAAAAAATAAAATAACGTAACAAATTATTATCCAATTCAAGTAAAAACACTTTGCTCACATAAATTAAGAATAAAAAGCCTCACCTTTCAAGATCGTTTGGTTAGAAATAAGTTTACAAGTTTCATTCGTGAAAAAATCTTTTTTTATATAGTAAAAAATATTAATATAACGAATATGTTTAATTTCAATTCAGGTGATGATCATTATAATATGTGTAACCATATTATACATGTCGTCAAAACTATTGAATTGAGTCAGACGCAATTAAAATTGAGAAAAATTGGAGTTGAGTCAAGATAAATTTTGATTTTTATTAGTAATTGACGCAATTAGTTGAGTCAGATGTAATTAAAAATTGAAATTTTAAGAGTTGAGTCAAGGTCAAATTAGTTTTAATGACATGTATAAATCATATGTTGTTCCCCCCATTATATTAACTATCCCCTAGGTAATATTTCACGTGTTAAGCGAAATCATTTAAACGAAATGCATAATTTAATGATTTAATGATTTTTTTAAATGATTTTTTTAAATGATCTATTATTTAATGATAAATTTAATGATTTATGATACAATAATAAATTTAAATGAAAAAAATTAATATGATTTTATTATTTTTATTTTAATTTGAATTCATCCTTTCTTTTTCTTTTTTAATTTATCTTGCGGAATCCACCTATGTGATTTAAATTTTTTACATGCATATTTCGCTAATTTTCCTGTCAATCTCTCACGATATAATTGCATATATCTCCATGATTTTCAAGCGTATCTTCTGATTATAATAATATCTACTAAATTAAGTACTTGCGGAACAGTTTCTTGCAAGCCCCCCATGTGTAATCACAATGATTTCTTGTATAATGCTTGGCCGCGCTCCAATACATTTTTATAAAGTTAAGTTTGTAATAGAATTTTGGATAAAAAATACATAAATGTCTTGTATTTTCAATTAACTCAACAATGGCAGACTATTGTGCTACGAAATCTGGTTGCAATGTCAAAATCTTCCTTGCGCAATAATCAATTTGCAGGAATTTTTTTTTCTTACACATTGAGCACTCTAAATTCAATCCTTCTTTCCATAAACCTCTTTCTTATAATATTTTTTTTATCCTTTTTGGCTTTCCTCACAAGGTCAAATCAAAGTAATCTTCTGGAAATATCATCTATTGAATTATTTTTTGTTCATTTTTATCAATAAAAGTTGTTGATTTTATACTTGTCATGACAAGAGCATCTTTGGTATATGCTGCATGGTTAGTGCTATTGTCAAATGTGAAAACGGTTGTTGTATTTGGAAACTTTGTTTCAAAAATAGGAATCACTTTAGATTTAATCTGTTCCATCAAATGTTCAAAAGTCCAGTAGCCTTCTTGGTTCTTTCCAGGCTGAAGATAGTAACGTGCTTCCATAGGTATATCCGGGTTTCTTGCTATTTTTTCTTCATTAAGTTTAATTGACCACAAGCTTCTGAAAGAAATTCACTCACCATAATCAATCTCACATTTTCCTTCTTTTGTAATGACATTTCCTCATTAATTATTCAAATTTTCTCTTTCCCCTCATTTGCATAAAATATATACTTATCGTAAGTGACAAAAATTAACTCACGTTCATTTGATGCAAGTTCCAGCAAAATTATTTCTATTTCTATTCCTTTATACTTTGCCATTCGTTGTTTCAATTCCTTTATTGTTTTTAAAAACTTTTTTCAATAATTAATAATATTCTCTCGTTTATGTCCATCATAATAAATACCTTTTCGATATTCTTTATATTGAAATTTCAAGATATTTAACCATCTTTCAGTAGTTCGTAGGTTAATTGTTTTTTTAGTTCCTAGATATTCGGGTAAAATAAAATTTTCAATATATTACTTAAAATAGATTAAATTAATATCGTTTAAATTTGATTCTTGTCGTATTTACTGTTGCAAGTTCAATGCAACATCTTCATCATCAATAAGTTGCTTGTATTTTTGGTGTTTACCATGATTTAAAACTGGAAATGAATTGTAATTTAAAAAAAATTTGGCCAAGAAATGAATTCATTTAACGGTATATAGTTTCAGATTAATATAAACTATATTTGCTGCCTTTTCGCTAGATTTTATTTTTTCATTACCATCATTTAATTGTATGAAATATTCATAAACAGCATATTGTCTGTTGTACTCAAAGGCTGTAAGTGTCTTTTCATTCTTGAAAAGGTCATATCGAAGTTATATAATTCTTTCACTAAGTATTGAATTTTTATCCATCTCTGCTAGAGAATCAGATGGCATAAAAGATATCAAAGAAGAAATGGTAAGCTTATTGACATACCCATTTGAAGAACCATCAGTAAATCCATTTAAAAATTTTTTGTTTCCTTCAAAAAATATTAATTTTAAATATTCTCTTGGCAACATTAACAAGTACACTGGAAGTACCAAATTTACGATAATAAGTCATTTTCAGTATTCCCTTTACTGTTTTTTGGTTTTTTTCAGGTTTGTTTTATATGAGCACCATTGCAAATAGATATGTTTATATTTTTTTTTTTTTCAATTTCTTTTTCTTCTTTTTTCTTAACTTTTACACTTTCTTTGTTAGTCTCGAACTTTTCGTTAGTCTCAGTTTCTTTATTTTTATCAACCAATATTTGTTGTCTTTTATTGTTGTATTTTTGAAGCCTCATAAATTTTTTTTTCTTTTTGACATTTTTTTTCTCATCTCCTCGTGATATTAACTAGTAATATTGAGAACCGTGATTTTCTATTAACCAATAGAATTNTAATTCTTTCACTAAGTATTGAATTTTTATCCATCTCTGCTAGAGAATCAGATGGCATAAAAGATATCAAAGAAGAAATGGTAAGCTTATTGACATACCCATTTGAAGAACCATCAGTAAATCCATTTAAAAATTTTTTGTTTCCTTCAAAAAATATTAATTTTAAATATTCTCTTGGCAACATTAACAAGTACACTGGAAGTACCAAATTTACGATAATAAGTCATTTTCAGTATTCCCTTTACTGTTTTTTGGTTTTTTTCAGGTTTGTTTTATATGAGCACCATTGCAAATAGATATGTTTATATTTTTTTTTTTTTCAATTTCTTTTTCTTCTTTTTTCTTAACTTTTACACTTTCTTTGTTAGTCTCGAACTTTTCGTTAGTCTCAGTTTCTTTATTTTTATCAACCAATATTTGTTGTCTTTTATTGTTGTATTTTTGAAGCCTCATAAATTTTTTTTTCTTTTTGACATTTTTTTTCTCATCTCCTCGTGATATTAACTAGTAATATTGAGAACCGTGATTTTCTATTAACCAATAGAATTACATATATGATATTATTAACTGATGGCAGATCACATATTTGTTCCATTTGGTATTAACTATACATCAACCTATATTTGCCACCCAAATTCAAAATCCAAATGTCAAAATTTCAAATGTCGAAATTCCAAATCTCAAATCCCAAATTATAATTAGTATCTTTTGCCGAAATCCCAAATCCCAAATTCCAAATACTAGTAATTTGTGTATTTTGGCGTCTCAAATCTCAAATTATTTGAGATTTGGGCAACACATATACACCAACTTGCCAAAAGTATCTGGATAGCTGTTTTTTTTCAAATTTATTAATAAATTTTAAAGGTAAATTGTAACACAAAGAATAATTTAAATTGCACAAACTTTTTTTTAAAAGAACCTTCTGATCAAGGACTATTATATGACATCTTTTTTATTAAAGTTGAATACTTGCTTGTTCAAAAATCGTGTCTTAAATAAAGTTAACCAGAAATGTCAAATCAAATTTTTAATTAAAATGTTTCTCATTTCAATAACTATCTATCAGAAATATAAATTATCTTATAAGAACTTATAGTTCTGGAACAGAGCTATAATTTTTTTTATACCATATTTGCTATTTTCTAGTGAAAATTAAAATATTACTTAGAACGACTAAAAATTAGATGAAATTATTGTTGATCATTTTATTATTTAAAGAAAATTATCAATTGTTATCGTATAGAAAACATTATTTTTTGCAAATAAAATCTTAGAAGTGACATTAAGTAAACTTGAAGATAATGTTATTGTACATCTGTAGTGAATATTTTAGATTCTTATCATGGAAATAGAGTAAATAGTTATTGATTAAACTTTAAAAAATAATTACTAATTGTTTCTTAAATTCTAAATATATAAGCTTAAAACTTTTATAATAGATACAAAGTAATATTTTCTTTGGATTACTTAATATTGCTTTTAAGATTTCATTAGTATATAATAAAGTTTTCTATGTAAAAACAATTGGTAATTTTCTTTAAACAGTAAAATAATGAAAATAATTTGTTTCCAAAACTGTTGACAATCTTTTACTAAAATTACATTTAATTTCAAATGCTAATTGTAGCACAATGAATAATCTAAATTATATAAACTTTTTTTTAAATGAATCTCATAATCAAGGGCTATTATATAATACTTTGTTTGTTAAAATTAGGACACTTACTTATACAAAAATTTTGTTTTAAATAAAATTAATCAAAAATGTCAAATCAAATTATTAATAATAATGTTTCTTGATTTTGATAAATATTTATCGTAGATATAAACTATCTTATACGAATTTGTAGCTAACAACAAGAGCTACATCTTTTATTATTATCACTTTAAATATTTTTTAATAACAATTAAATGTTTATTTAATCACAAATAAAAATATTTATTTATTTATAAAAAAAATAATTTAAATAACAAATATTTTGATAAAGTAATCTTTTTAAATAAAATTTATTTAATATAAAAATAAAAAAAAACTTATAAGTGCATCCCTATAAGAAATATGTATACTTAAAAAATACTTAAAATATAATTAAAATATTATTAAAATAAATTAAAATATACTTAAAATATACTTAATTGTATTCATAAAAAACTATTTAAAATATTATTATTTTGTACTTAAATTACATTAAAATATACTTAAAAAATACTTAATTTAGGTATATACTTAAAATATACTTAATTTTAAATATGTTTTAATAATATTTTAAGTATATTTTAAATATATACCTAAAACATACTTACTCATTACCTAAATTAAGTATTTTTTAAGTATTTTTTAAGTATATAAGAAATTACTTAAAATATTATTATTTTGTACTTAAATTACATTAAAATATACTTAATAAATACTTAATTTAGGTATATACTTAAAATATACTTAATTTTAAATATGTTTTAATAATATTTTAAGTATATTTTAAATATATACCTAAAACATACTTACTCATTACCTAAATTAAGTATTTTTTAAGTATTTTTTAAATATATTTTAATTCGTGATCCATATACCAATCAGTGAAGATCGGCACTAAACAGGAATCTACAATTTCCACTGAGTAAACTTTTTTTCTTTAAATTTATCAAGAAGAAATTTTTAGTGAATACGAAAACTGAAGTTTTACTGCTATAATAAATTATATAATATTTTCATAAAGTTGCATGAATTTAGTGATATCTCATCACAAAAATGGACTTTCAAAAAAATTTTATAAGTGATTTACAAAATTTCTCCTATTTTTGACTAATAAATTTCACTGAGATCACGAATTAAATATATTTTAAGTATAAAATAATAATATTTTAAGTAATTTCTTATATACTTAAAAAATACTTAAAAAATACTTAATAAAGTATATTTTAAATATATTTTAAGTATATTTTAAATATTATAGTTTTTATAGGGCATACAAATATTTTTAAAAAGAAAAGTAAATTTAAAAAAAAAGAATAAATTGTGTAAAAATAAAAAAATTAAAATTTAGTTATAATTATAAGTTTTAAATAAAAAATTTAATATTTGGTTGGATGACCCTTGTTTTTTATAGCATCAGCAACTCTATATCACATACTTTTTATTAATTGAATAAGTTGACTTTCATCAATTTTATACCATTCTTCTTGTAATGCTGCAAAAAATTCATTTTTATTTTTTGGAATGAGTTTATGTCTTCTAATTCTTTTTTCAAGTTCATCCCATAAATTTTCAATTGGATTAAGATCAGGACTTTAAACTGGCTATACCTGCCACCCAAATTCAAAATCCAAATGCCGAAATCTCAAATGCTGAAATCCTAAATTCCAAATTATAATTAATATCTTTTGCCAAAATCCCAAATCCCAAATACTAGTAATTTGTGCATTTTGGCATTCCAAATCCCAAATTATTTGGGATTTGGGCAACACGTATAGAACTGGCCAAGGAAGTCTTTCAATTGAATTATCTTCTTTCTATTTTTTAGTTCGAGCTGAAGCATGACAAAGTGTATTATCATTATACATGTCGTCAAAACTAATTTGACCTTGACTCAACTCTTAAAATCTCAATTTTTAATTGCGTCTAACTCAACTAATTGCGTCAATTACTAGTAAAAATTAAAATTTGACTTGACTCAACTCCAATTTTTCTCAATTTTAATTGCGTCTGACTCAATTCAATAGTTTTGACGACATATATAATTATCATCTTGAAAAATATGATTTTCTATATTTAAATTATTTAAAAATGAAATTAAATGTTCTTTACACTAGTCAAAATGGTCCAATTCAGCTAAAATTCGGCTATGTGATTTTCAGCTGAAATATAATCGAAAGTCGGCCGAAATTTTTCTTTTTTTTTTGCCGATTGTTATGCCGATTGGCAGCCAATCGGCAAAAATTCGGTAATAAAAATTCTGATAAAAATCAGAAAGAAATATTCAACAATTGGAAAGAAAACGGTAAGTAAATTTATTCAAAATTCTAATAGCAATCAGAAAGAAATATTCAAAATTCGGAAAGAAAACGGTAAGTAAATTTATTCAGAATTCTGATAGAAATTAGAAAGAAATATTCAAAATCCGGTAAGTAAATTTATTCAAAATTCTGATAGAAATCAGAAAGAAATATTCAAAATCCGGTAAGTAAATTTATTCAAAATTCTGATAGAAATTAGAAAGAAATATTCAAGAATTGTTCAAAATCCGGTAAGTAAATTTATTCAAAATTCTGATAGAAATCAGAAAGAAATATTCAAAATCCGGTAAGTAAATTTATTTAAAATGCATCAGGAATTAAATATAAACGTTCTAGTGCGTCCAAAATACATCGATCTATAGCGTCCTACGAATACTACCTACGTTTATATAGCGTATTAAATATGCCGTTCTAGTGTGTTCTCCGAACGCTTTGTATATATAGCGTACTAAAACGCACCATTCTAGTGCGTTCTCTGAACGTTTCGTATATATAGCGTACTAGAACATACCGTTCTAGTGCGTTCTCTGAACGTTTCGTATATATAGCGTACTAGAACGTACCGTTCTAGTGCGTTCTCCGGACGTTTCGTATATATAGCATCCTAAAACGCCTCTATATAATTCTGGATGATTCTGATAGAAATCAGAAAGAAATATTCAAAATCCGGTAAATAAATTTATTCAAAATTCTAATAGAAATCAAAAAGAAATATTCAAAATCCGGTAAGTAAATTTATTCAAAATTCCAATAGAAATCAGAAAGAAATATTCAAAAATTGTTCAAAATCCGGTAAGTAAATTTATTCAAAATTCTGATAGAAATTAGAAAGAAATATTTAAAATCCGGTAAGAAACGGAAAGTAAATTTATTCAAAATTCTGATAGAAATCAGAAAGAAATATTCAAGAATTGGTCAAAATCCGGTAAGTAAACTTGGTCAAAATTCTGATAGAAATTAGAAAGAAATATTCAAAATCCAGTAAGAAACGGAAAGTAAACTTGGTCAAAATTCTGATAGAAATCAGAAAGAAATATTCAAGAATTGGTTAAAATCCGGTAAGTAAACTTGGTCAAAATTCTAGAAATCAGAAAGAAATATTCAAAATCCGGTAAATAAATTTATTCAAAATTCTAATAGAAATCAAAAAGAAATATTCACAATCCGGTAAGTAAATTTATTCAAAATTCTAATAGCAATCAGAAAGAAATATTCAAAATTCGGAAAGAAAACGGTAAGTAAATTTATTCAGAATTCTGATAGAAAGTAGAAAGAAATATTCAAAATCCGGTAAATAAATTTATTCAAAATTCTAATAGAAATCAAAAAGAAATATTCACAATCCGGTAAGTAAATTTATTCAAAATTCTAATAGCAATCAGAAAGAAATATTCAAAATTCGGAAAGAAAACGGTAAGTAAATTTATTCAGAATTCTGATAGAAAGTAGAAAGAAATATTCAAAATCCGGTAAATAAATTTATTCAAAATTCTAATAGAAATCAAAAAGAAATATTCACAATCCGGTAAGTAAATTTATTCAAAATTCTAATAGCAATCAGAAAGAAATATTCAAAATTCGGAAAGAAAACGGTAAGTAAATTTATTCAGAATTCTGATAGAAAGTAGAAAGAAATATTCAAAATCCGGTAAATAAATTTATTCAAAATTCTAATAGAAATCAAAAAGAAATATTCACAATCCGGTAAGTAAATTTATTCAAAATTCCGATAGAAATCAGAAAGAAATATTCAAGAATTGATTAAAATCCGGTAAGTAAACTTGGTCAAAATTCTGATAGAAATCAGAAACAAATATTCAAGAATTGGTTAAAATCCGGTAAGTAAATGAAAATGGCTAATGTTCTTTATTAAATAATCTAAAAATAATCATTAAAAATAATAAAAATAATATTAAAATATTTTAAAATATATTGATAAATGTCTATATATTATATACTTATTAAAATTATTATTGTTCAGCCGAAATTTTTGAACTAGAAGTACTAGCAAAACTCGGCTCATTTTCCCCCTCCGTTTGCACGAATTCAGTGTCATAAACGACATCTTCTTGTTCATTACATGCCCAATTAGAGACTTTTGCTGGAGGGGGAAAATCATACCGCTGAATTTCATCAGAATAGTTTTGTTTCCGTTGTAATTGAGCAGTAGTACTTGAAGCCAATTTGGGATCAAGTACATTTCTGAGCAAGTGTTTTAGCTAAATATTACGCAAAAATAAATTAAAAAAAAAATAAGTATTAAGGAAATTTCAGTAATAAATCGATAATAAATTAGTAATAATTGTTAAAGAATAAAAGCATTTCGGAAATAAATCAGAAATTGGTTTTTTTGCATATAATATTAAAAAAAAAGAGAGAAAAAATAATTATTAGTAATATTTCGGTAATAAATTAAAAGAGAAAAAAATAAATATCGGTAATAAATCGATAATAATTCGGTAATAAATAAAAGAATATAATTTTTTGCATATAATATTAAAAAAAAGAGAAAAAAAATAAGTATTAGTAATATTTCAGTAATAAATTGAAAGAGAAAAAAATAAAATCAGTAATAAATCAGTAATAAATCGATAATAAATAAAAAGATATATATAATATTAAAAAAAAAAAGAAAAAATAAGTATTAGTAATATTTCAATAATAAATTAAATAAGAAAAAAATAAAATCATTAATAAATCGGTAATAAATACAAGGATATATATAATATTAAAAAAAAGAGAAAAAAAATAAGTATTAGTGATATTTCAGTAATAAATTGAAAGAGAAAAAAATAAAATCAGTAATAAATCAGTAATAAATCGATAATAAATAAAAAGATATATATAATATTAAAAAAAAAAAGAAAAAATAAGTATTAGTAATATTTCAATAATAAATTAAATAAGAAAAAAATAAAATCATTAATAAATCGGTAATAAATACAAGGATATATATAATATTAAAAAAAAGAGAAAAAAAATAAGTATTAGTGATATTTCAGTAATAAATTGAAAGAGAAAAAAATAAAATCAGTAATAAATCAGTAATAAATCGATAATAAATAAAAAGATATATATAATATTAAAAAAAAAAAGAAAAAATAAGTATTAGTAATATTTCAATAATAAATTAAATAAGAAAAAAATAAAATCATTAATAAATCGGTAATAAATACAAGGATATATATAATATTAAAAAAAAGAGAAAAAAAATAAGTATTAGTGATATTTCAGTAATAAATTGAAAGAGAAAAAAATAAAATCAGTAATAAATCAGTAATAAATCGATAATAAATAAAAAGATATATATAATATTAAAAAAAAAAAGAAAAAATAAGTATTAGTAATATTTCAATAATAAATTAAATAAGAAAAAAATAAAATCATTAATAAATCGGTAATAAATACAAGGATATATATAATATTAAAAAAAAGAGAAAAAAAATAAGTATTAGTGATATTTCAGTAATAAATTGAAAGAGAAAAAAATAAAATCAGTAATAAATCAGTAATAAATCGATAATAAATAAAAAGATATATATAATATTAAAAAAAAAAAAGAAAAAATAAGTATTAGTAATATTTCAATAATAAATTAAAAAAGAAAAAAATAAAATCATTAATAAATCGGTAATAAATCAATAATAAATAAAAGGATATATATAATATTAAAAAAAAAGAGAAAAAATAAGTATTAGTATTATTTCGGTAATAAATGGAAAGAGAAAAAAAATAAAATATCAGTAATAAATCGGTAATAAATAAAAAGATATATATAATATTAAAAAAAAAAGAGAAAAAATAAGAATTAGTATTATTTCGATAATAAATTGAAAGAGAAAAAAAATAAAATTATTAATAAATCAGTAATAAATCAGTAATAAATCAGTAACATTTCAGAAATAAATACCAACCTCCGCAGACCGTCAGGAAAGATCATAAACATTTACTACTGTTTTCAAATGATTTTCTTTGTCGGTATCGGACATTTCTGGTGAATGAAAGACGCAATCCGCCAACATTCGCAATAATGATTCTTTATCATAGTCTGTAATATTAGGATCATTTTTTCTAAATAATTCTTTTGCTACTTTAATACGACGAAATTTTTTCTAAATTCAGAATATAATCATATAATTTAGTATATAATTGATATAATAAAAGTAATAACTGTAAATAATAAATTATATACATCATTTTGCCGATTGTTGGTATGTACACGACAAAGATCTTTCGGAAGTTTTCCAGAATTACGCATTCGCGCAGTGGCTCATCAAGATTTATGTATACTATTGAGCCATTTCGTTAACTACGTAACCGAAGGTCTAAATTTCGGTGCTAACGATTTTTGTAATTCTGGTATTAATTTACGACGAATTTCGGAATTATTCGCACTAGTAAATGTTTAGTCGTAGTTAAAACTAAATTCGGAATTAATTGTTTTTATGATTGTTTTCATTTCATTTTGTAAAAAATAAAAAAATAAAAAAAAATAGTAAGAAATTGCTTAAAACCACATTCTGAATGCTAACCGAATTACTAACCCTGACGTTGTTACCGGAGAAAATTATCATGGTCAAAATATATCAAAACACAAGACCATAATATTAATTAACCCTGTATTTTAACAGAATTATTATTTGACAAATAGAAATATTAATATAAATATAATAGTCTTAATAGTAACAAATAGTAATATTTAACAATAATTAGTAACATTTATTAACATGTATTTTAACAAGTCAAATAATTTTAGTCACACAAATTATAGTAACACAAGTCACATGTTCACGTGATACGGTTACACAAACATTATATAATTATTAACATTTATTATTAATTAGTATTACTTAGTATTAATTATTATTACATAATATTCATTAGTATTAATTATTAGTATAACATATATTCTATATTTAGTAAGTTATATGGTAAATATATTAGCCAATAGTATTAGTGCACAGTAGTGTTAGGAATCGGGTCTATATTTAGACTCGAATAATCGTCACGAATAATCGACGAATAATCGCGAATAATCGTCAATTATTCGCGATTATTCGTCGATTATTCGGCGATTATTCGGCGATTATTCGACGATTATTCGCGATTATTCGACAATTATTCGGCGATTATTCGGCGATTATTATAATTATAATATTTTTATTATAATTATTATTATTATTATTTAGCCCCCACAGTTTTATAATTATTATTAAATAAATCTCTCACGATTTTTAGCTCTCACGATTCTTGCTCCCACGGTTTCGTCTCCCACGATTTTTAATTCTCACGATTTTTATCCCTACGGTTTTTTTATTATTATTATTATCATTATTATAGCTCCCGCGGTTTTATTATTAAGCTTATTATTATTATTATTATTATATTATTATTATTATTATTATAGCTTCCACGGTTTTATTATTATTATTATTATTATTATAGCCCCCGCGGTTTTGTTATTATTATTATTCTTGTCTCCCACGGTTTTTAGCTCTCACGATTCTTGTTCCCACAGTTTCGTTTCCCACGATTTTTAATTCCCACGATTACGGTTTTTTATTATTATTATTATTATTATTATAGCTTCTGCGGTTTTATTATTAAGATTATTATTATTATTATTATTATAGCCCCACGGTTTTATTATTATTATTATTATTATTATAGCTTCCACGGTTTTATTATTATTATTATTATTATTATAATTATTATTATTATTATTATTATTATTATAATTATTATTATTATTATTATTATTATTATAATTATTATTATTATTATTATTATTATTATAATTATTATTATTATTATTATTATTATTATAATTATTATTATTATTATTATTATTATTATAATTATTATTATTATTATTATTATTATTATAATTATTATTATTATTATTATTATTATTATAATTATTATTATTATTATTATTATTATTATAATTATTATTATTATTATTATTATTATTATAATTATTATTATTATTATTATTATTATTATAATTATTATTATTATTATTATTATTATTATAATTATTATTATTATTATTATTATTATTATAATTATTATTATTATTATTATTATTATTATAATTATTATTATTATTATTATTATTATTATAATTATTATTATTATTATTATTATTATTATAATTATTATTATTATTATTATTATTATTATAATTATTATTATTATTATTATTATTATTATAATTATTATTATTATTATTATTATTATTATAATTATTATTATTATTATTATTATTATTATAATTATTATTATTATTATTATTATTATTATAATTATTATTATTATTATTATTATTATTATAATTATTATTATTATTATTATTATTATTATAATTATTATTATTATTATTATTATTATTATAATTATTATTATTATTATTATTATTATTATAATTATTATTATTATTATTATTATTATTATAATTATTATTATTATTATTATTATTATTATAATTATTATTATTATTATTATTATTATTATAATTATTATTATTATTATTATTATTATTATAATTATTATTATTATTATTATTATTATTATAATTATTATTATTATTATTATTATTATTATAATTATTATTATTATTATTATTATTATTATAATTATTATTATTATTATTATTATTATTATAATTATTATTATTATTATTATTATTATTATAATTATTATTATTATTATTATTATTATTATAATTATTATTATTATTATTATTATTATTATAATTATTATTATTATTATTATTATTATTATAATTATTATTATTATTATTATTATTATTATAATTATTATTATTATTATTATTATTATTATAATTATTATTATTATTATTATTATTATTATAATTATTATTATTATTATTATTATTATTATAATTATTATTATTATTATTATTATTATTATAATTATTATTATTATTATTATTATTATTATAATTATTATTATTATTATTATTATTATTATAATTATTATTATTATTATTATTATTATTATAATTATTATTATTATTATTATTATTATTAGCCCTCGCGATTCCCACAGTTTTATTATTATTATTATTATAATTATAATATTTTTTCGAATTGAATAAAAATTATAATTATAAATCGCGATTATTACAGTTAATCACGAATTTAATAATCGCCGATTAATCGCGATTATTCACGATTAATCACGATTTTAATAATCGCCGATTAATCGCGATTAATCGTCTATCAACATTTGTACTCGACTATATAGTTGATAGGCGATTAATCGCGATTTTGTATTCGCGATTCATAACACTAGTGCACAGTAAGACACAGTAATGGCACAGTAATACATTTGCCTATATATACCTTCCGTATTTGACTTGGTTCCTACAGTTTTTTTTTTTAAATAGATTTTTAGTTATAGAATTTTGTAAGAAATGAAAATTATCTTATAATAAAAATTTATCAATTAAAACTTCAAGAAATAACTTGTAAAAATTATCCTGTAAATAAAATGTTGAAAATATTTATTTAATAAAATATTTTATTAAATTAGATAGCTGCGCAACGTGTGGTCACACTAAAACCAGGAACGGAATGCTTTGTTGGTTGATGTGTTAATTATATATTTATTTTTGGATTTTTGACTGTTAGTAAGAGATTGGTTTTATAGTTAATATATAGTTTAGCTTTGAAAAATTTAGTGATCAGTTTTTTGTATTTGGTTAATTGTTTGATTGTTTGATGAGAATTTTTTATATTTTTTTTTGATAAATTTTTTTTTGAATAGTTTTAATTTATATGATTAATTTTAAGTACTTGTTGTGTATTTTTGATTAAGCATTTGGCCATTCTTTTAACAAAGCTGTTTTTTGAGCACATTCGTTAAGACGGGTGAGTTCTATATTGAGAGAAGGAGATAGTTTTATGTCTAAAATGGTTTCTTTAAATGGTCGTAAAATTAATAAATCTTCTAATCTTTGTACACGGGAAAGCATGACGTATATTCCGTTATTTGTATTACTATCCATTAAATCGATTATAACTTTTTGAAGTGTTCGTCCTTGGGATTTATAGTCGGTAAAAGCGAAAGCTGGTGTTATTGGGAGCTGAAAACGTTGAAATCTTCTTTGAATTTTAGGACTATTGTGTCGCCAGATGTTGTGAATACAACTATTTTTGATTGGGTAAATAGGTACATGGTTTGGAGGAAGGTCTTTGTATGGTTTACATTTTGTATTAATTAATTTTATTATGACGTATTTTGGTGAGTTTTTTAGTATGATAACTTTTTTGTGGAATGAAGATAAATGAAGGTCTATTGAATCTTCGTCATAAATAATTTTTTTGAGAGTTCCTAGAGTACCATTGGTCAGGTTGTCATTTGTGCATATATTGGTTGTTAAAGTGACTTTCATACCTATCGATAAAGGAAGAATACCACAAAGTGCATTTTCATTTGTGTCATGAGTTGATAAAAAGTTCAAACAGTTTTTTCCTTTTAGAGTGACACGATTGTATGAATCTATTGCACAAGAATATATAAGTGGTTGTTTAAGGTCGTGTGCATGTTCTCTTGTTGCATTAAAGTTTAGTTGTACTCGAATATCATTTCTTGTTACTAAAAAGGTGGCATTTTTCCATTCTGGCATGTTTACTCGATTATCATTAAGAATTCTTGATTGTATGGCAGATTTTTGTTCTTTTGAGAGATTTCCATTGCGTATATTTTCAAGGATGTTGGCGAAGAATGTATCATTAATTTGTCGCATTGGTTTCTTCAAGAAAATTACATGTTTGACATTTAACCAAAGGTTTCATCCTGCAGTATTCATAACTGTTTTGGAATTTATTGATAAATCAGATGTATGTTTTCTTTTTTTGCATTTTGGAAGATTGTTTTCATTAATTAGAGAGCTAGAATTAACTGAGATATTTACTTGAGTAATTTTGTTTGGTACATATAGTGCCAGGTCTAAAACTGGTGGCAATTGCATAAAATCACCAGCAAAGAGAATATTTATTCCTGCAAATGGGAGTAAACTATCAGTTCCTTTTATTCTTTTTAAGAAACTATGGAATTTAGCCAAGAGTGTTTGGCCAACCATAGAAATTTCATCTATAATAATATATTCAATTTTTGACCAAAATTCTTGTAGCTGGTGTAATGTTTTGTCTGATAGAATGTTTGTAGTTTTGTTATTTTCTCCAAATCCAAAACCACATACTGAATGAATAGTGTGTCCATTGATATTTGCAGCTGCATTTCCTGTAGGTGCTAAAATTAATAAAGTTTCGTGTTGTATAGTATGTTTAAAATAAGATTGAATAGCTTGAATTACTTTAGATTTTCTGGTTCCACCTGCGCCAGCAAGGTAAAGAAGTAATTGTGAGGGTTTGTTTATATTTTCTATTTGATTTCTCTAACGATGGTTGCACATAAGAAAATAGACTTTTTTTTGTTCTTCATTTAAATCAAAGCAAAATGTATTGATTGGATCTGTAATGTTTTTTATAAGATTTGCTCTTGGCAAGATATGTACAGTATTGTCTTGACTAAGGCATTGATTTGGAAATGTATTATTGTTTGTGTCATCAGTGTTGTTGTCATCTTGCCAGATTTTTTTTCGGGTGGTAATTGTATTTTGCCATATTTTCAACAGTTCGTTATCATGTATATTGCTTTTACGTATTATATCATTGCAAATTAAAGGATTTGTTTCTATTGTATTACAGATTTCAGTAGTATGTGAATTATTTGATTTTATTTGGATTGATTGTTGGATTGTAGTAAATCTGCCTCTAATACGTAGAAAGTTTATTGCAGTATTCACGGTATTTATGTTTTTTAGGCCAGAACTAACGATTGTTACTGGGTCTAATTTAATTTCATCTTGGTCTATAAAATTATTTATTACTTGTTCATTTTCGTCAAATACAAGATCTTTGTTAATATCATAACCTAATACAGAACGTTCTATTCTACAAGCTTTTGCTAGTGTGGAATCATGTCTAGCATTTTGTCGGAGTTCGCGATCCAATGTAGTTTCTTCAGAACATCTGTGTAATAGTTCAATATTATGAATTACGGACAGTAAATGTGATGATAGATGTGGGTTAGTTAGAAAAGTTTGACATGCTTCGGTCCATGAACTATAATTTTTTTGTAGATCATGAACAGTTTCCCATGGTTTGAACAACGCGAGAATACATAGACTATAGTATTCTGTGTTTTCGGTATCATTTTTTTTTGGTATTCCTTTTCCTTGCAGTACTACTATTCTTTCTGATTTACGTTTGCGATGAATCTGTATGTGAGATTTACATTGCGGGTGAATATTGTTACTCAAGGAATTTTCATTGTTAATAGCGTTACCTCCACGAAAATAAAAACGATCTTGAGCGAGGGAGTTTCCTTGCCTTACTTGTTGTTTTGATAGCATGGAAAGTTCATATGTATTAATTGGAGTTTTTCAAATTGTGGCAGTGTAGTCATAGAGACTAATGTTGCGTAGAGAATTACCCCTGAATTGATAATTTATTCAAAGATTTATTACTGTCAATTTACCATTAGAAGTGGATATGACAAACGTTTCTGCTGTTGGTTCTTGATAATCTTGTTTATTATCTGTATTTAATTCATTATTAGATTCACTATCGGATTCACTATCGGATTCATTATCAGATTCATCATTATATTCATAAATATTTCTAATAGAATTCTGATATTTTATCTATTCTTTTGTGAGATATGATGTAAAAGTTTCGAGATAAATAGAAGTAAATTTGCTCGGAGTATAATGGTCATCGATTCCTAGTAAATACGCTGAAACTTGTGGACTTTTAAGTTCTGTTTGGCCTAATATTTTGTTAAGGCATTTTGTCACAAGTTTGCGAGATCTATTTATGATATCAGAAGAATTATTATTAGACGTTTGTGTAAGAAATATTTCAAGTGTAGCAGCACACATTAAAAAAGAACTATGGGTACTAATGTCTAATTTTGTAATATAATCCGTAATATAGTAAATGTAAGCTAAAGCTAGCTTTCGTGTTGAGATAAATTTGATATCATTGTTTCCTTTACAAGCAGCTGTTATGTACTGATTGTGATTATTTATAAATGCATTTGTACGTTGAACAGCAATAATTCCTTGATCAGGAAATATCATGCCTGATGGATTAACCAATTCTCTTGGAAAATCGAATCGGCAATTTTTCTGCAAGCCACGATTATATTTTTTACAAGTTTTGTTGCAACGATGAAATAAAGTACGTTTTACAATCGAAAGTAGGTTCACACGAAAATTTTCATCAAAATCGGGTAATCTGGGATCTGGAATAGGTTGAAATGACGGGTGCATTCGTTTTTCTAAAATTGTTTTCGGTCTTGTATACTCAATTTCGAGCATTTCGTCAGATAAAAAATCATTTTCAGTTGTAAGGTAACTAAGATCTTCTTTGACAATTTCGCTAATATACTGTAATAAGCGTTGACGGAAATCATCATCATTTTTAAGTTTTTTACATAATGTAATTGGATCGAGTGCTCCACAAAGCCAAACAAACATGTGGCAGTGCGAGATACCACGGTCTTGATATTCAACAACACTATAGTAATTTTTTATAATTCCGAATATGCCGCCATCTTTTTGGTTATAACCAATTATTGTATTTATTATACACCGGATAATTACATCAAAATATTTTGCAACAGCTGAAGGATCAAGATGTGCAAGTTTGGCTCTTTNTGCATTTGTACGTTGAACAGCAATAATTCCTTGATCAGGAAATATCATGCCTGATGGATTAACCAATTCTCTTGGAAAATCGAATCGGCAATTTTTCTGCAAGCCACGATTATATTTTTTACAAGTTTTGTTGCAACGATGAAATAAAGTACGTTTTACAATCGAAAGTAGGTTCACACGAAAATTTTCATCAAAATCGGGTAATCTGGGATCTGGAATAGGTTGAAATGACGGGTGCATTCGTTTTTCTAAAATTGTTTTCGGTCTTGTATACTCAATTTCGAGCATTTCGTCAGATAAAAAATCATTTTCAGTTGTAAGGTAACTAAGATCTTCTTTGACAATTTCGCTAATATACTGTAATAAGCGTTGACGGAAATCATCATCATTTTTAAGTTTTTTACATAATGTAATTGGATCGAGTGCTCCACAAAGCCAAACAAACATGTGGCAGTGCGAGATACCACGGTCTTGATATTCAACAACACTATAGTAATTTTTTATAATTCCGAATATGCCGCCATCTTTTTGGTTATAACCAATTATTGTATTTATTATACACCGGATAATTACATCAAAATATTTTGCAACAGCTGAAGGATCAAGATGTGCAAGTTTGGCTCTTTCAGTGGTTTTCAGAAAGTTTTCAGGTGGAAGATTTTTAATATCAATTTCTTTGCCAGTATACATCATGACAATGGGACTGTGAAGATCAGCAGAATTAATCATAATAAAGAGTGAAGGTGTTCTGTCTCGCATAATTATAGCACGTATTTCGTTGCGCATGCGAAAATCCGATTGAGGTGATGCCATTAATTTTGAACCGGAAGAATTTACATTTTTAAGCAGTTCAAGGATTGCTGGATTGGTAATAGATTGTTTGTTTCGTATATGCTTAATGGCAGTTGAAATGTCTTCAGATTTGAGTGTGGCAATTAAGTTAGCAGATTGTTCGAAATTATGATTTTTTGTTAAATTATAAGTCTCAGATGATACTTCCCGTCTTTGTAAAATATTAAAAGCAACAAAAGGAAACGACCTATATTGTCTAAATTTCGGATCACGATGCTGCATGAGATGATTGACATATTGTTTTAACGATACACGTAATGGGCGACCTTCATGACCACCAACACCATATGGATAAAGGACCAGAAAGCTTGCGGGAAAAAGAAATTTGTCATTGTATTCATTTAACGGTATATTATCGTAAGGTACTAGAATCACTTGAGGTTGTAAAGATTTGTGATTATATTTTTTGTGAGTTACGTTGTTCATTAATTTTTGAAAGGAAAGTAAAGTAAGTTCTTTTTCGAAAATCGGTATATTGTTAGTATAAACTATTCCGGAGGGTCTAAGTTCGTAAATACCGCTGATCGTATTATTGTTTGTAAATTCGGAGAATTCATCATCTTCATCAGAATTACCGTTATCGTCTTCAATATTACTTGCCGGATCTTGAGTATATCCTGTGAAATGTTCAACGTCACGAGAATCGAGATCTAAAGTTGTGGTTGTCCAAGTTAATGATTCAGGAATTTCTCCTTCCAGTAAGAGATCTAAAGTATTTTCGTCAAATTTAATGTTATTTCTGAATAAGATATTATGTTTAAAGAGCCATTTAAGCGCAGCAGCAACTCTACTTTTTCGAACTTGGAGTATCTTTTTAAGCAAATTTATAGGAGGTTTTCCTTTTCCAATAAATACGACTTTCAGATATTCACAGAGTCGATATATCGGTAAGGGTAAGATATTTACTAGTGAAGTAGGATTCTGAGGTAACGTTACGATATGACCTTTGAGTTTATGATACGTATGTTCTTTGTTTGTCAGTTGTATAAGATTCATACACAAATAACCGGGCGATATAATAAGTTGTTCAGGAATCGTTAAATCCTGAAGACACGATGGAGTGGGTCCGATCCATATATTATTAACAAGGGATAGTGGAGGAATTTTGTTTCTTTGTATGTACGTATAACAAGTATTGCATATTCGCACACCTAGAGATTCTTAAAATACGTGATTGTCAGTGTTTCGAGGTTCAAGTGGATATATTAAACCTGTTCGGTCGAAAAGGATGTTGCGACCGCAATTATCAATATCAGGATATCCGTAATGAAAGTTAATCTCGAATAATGGGTCTGCGAGTTCCGATGGAACTTCAAATAAAGAAAGGTTAATTTTATTTATGGAAATTCTTTTGTAATTTTTATTGTTATAAAGTTCCGAGCAGGTAGCACATGGTAATTCGCGTAATTCGTTAAGATCGGTTTGATCTATAAACTGTGCTAGGGCATTTTTCGATATTTCTTGATTTATTCTTTGTGGCCACATTGCATGGTTATCAATCGTATTATTAAATTCTTCATCCATTTCTAGAACGCGTAAGGGAATATTTTTGCTCTTGGCAAGAAAATCTTTCGTAAGTCGAATTTCAATTTTTTTTCGTTTTCTATTTCTTAATACTGAATTTTTGTTTTGGCGAAGTTTCACCATGCGTTGTTTTGATTTTTCATTATCAGATTTTCGGAATTGCTATATATCACGTCGGTTCGCTCTTCGTTCACAATCCTTTTTTTTTCGGGATTCTCCTCTAGTTTCAACAATAATCATTACGATCGAATTATCTGTAAAATCCAGGTTTCAATTGTATATTTTATAACTTTTGGTGATAGTTGCAAGACAAATTTTATGAAATAAATTTAATTTGCGCAATCCAAACATCAGTCCTTAGCATATTAAAGTTTTTTTAAAGGATTTACTGAAAATAGAAGTTAGTACAACAAAACGGGAATATAAGAAATTTTTTCCTTCTTCAGTTTAGTGGGAAGGGAAGAACAATGGTACTACCAAACTCGCTTATAATAAAGTCATTTTTTATTTGTAATTGTAATTATAAAATATATATTTGTCATTACATATTTTGCTTACATTTTAAATGATAACAAATATCGAAAAATAAAAAAATATTACATTTTCTCAGTATCATCAGTTTTTGTATCACGCGATCTTAAATTACGAACCGCATTTTCTTTATCCTTTTTATTCGAAACCCTTTTTCTTTTTTTACTAGTTTCATCTTCACGATCAAAACTAATTAATTCGTTATCTTGAGATTTACTGTCTACACATTCAGTTTTAACCGATTTATCAAAATCATTATCTTGCGTGCATTCCGGTAAGTGAGAATAATTTAGTTTGGATTCATTTACAAGGTCGTTTGAACTAATTGAGAGCAAAGTATCACGTTCTAACTTGTCTTTTGAATTTTCAGAAATGTTTTGATGCGTAATCATGAGTCTGGATCTTGCACTATTTTGAAATGCCAAGGAATTTTGAGATGAATTATTGTCAAAACCTTTTTTCCTAATAGAACGAGTATCAATAAAATTAATATCTCTGGCACATACATAAAATTCGTTGTTGATAATTTCCATTTGCCCGACTACAAAAACCAACGACTCTTGGGGACGAATAGTTTTTTTTAAGTGTGCAAGATGCAAATCTTGAGATGAGAAAACAACTTTTATAATGAAATCGCATTCCTGGACAATGTAGTCGATTACTAATATCTCGATAACAATATCATTTTTAATTTCACTTGGTGTTTTTTGAAGGATTTCGACCAAAGAAATCTTTAAAGGACATTTATTTAATTCAGGAGCTTTAAGAATCATTACGTGTGTGGACGTCGAAACCGTCATCTAAAATTTATATCTTAAATTTAATATAACATTATAAATAAGTTATAGTTAACATGTAGTAAATACCTTTGCTCTCTTATTTTCACCATATTGTCCTGGTACAATTTTTCTCCCGACAGAAAAAAAATTATCTCTTTTGAAAATAGCTTGGGTTTCGGGGTCTCTTTTTTCTGGATTATCAGGCACAAATAGAACTAACTCGATATCATAATTTTCGCCCTCGACAGGATATGTGCCGAGAGCCCATACCATCAACAAATCTGAATCTTCTTTCTCTTTCACATGTTGTTTCGTATATTTAATCCTTACGATTGTATCAGCGTAACAAGGCATTATTTTTTACAAAATTAAATATCAACGATATAATAATGTACAAAAATGAAACGAACGAAATGATTCTCTTATTTTATACGCATTATGAAATTATAAAAAGGAATATTACAAATCGAAATATTAATAATATCGTAAAAAATTCCCACTGTCAACCCTTCGATTATTTTTCCCTTCACAGTTAGCAAAGAAAAAAAGAAAATAATCGAAAACGACTTGTCAGTGGGAATTTTTTTACAACATTACAACACAAATGTTAGCAGGGCTGAATTTTTTTAGATCGAAGGAATAAAAATTAACGGAACGTAATAATTCTTTTCCAGCTTAGTAAAATGAAGAGAACGGTCTGTGGGAATTTTTTTATAACACAAACGTTAACAAGGCTGAATTCATTTATTCCAAAGAAGTACAGTGCAAATTTATGTAAATCGATTGTCAGTTCGTGCAAATCCGCGCATGTTACGCCAATTTTTATCTTTTGTAAATCCCTTGATCTAGGAAAATTTCATTATGTCAAAGACCACTTTTCACTTGCCAAGGTTATTTTCAGATTTTCTCGTCAAGCAAAAATTTCATTATGTCAAAGACCACCTTTCACTTGTCAAAGTTATTTTCGGATTTTCTCATCAAGCAAAAGATCGTTTTATCACGTTACGAAAAATTTTCACAATTACAGGTGTAACGTATATACGTGAAGAAATGCGTGTGAAAAATATGCAGGACGTGACAAATACAATCATGCTGACCAATCACATTCAAGATTTTGCGGACGAACACCATTTCTCCCATCTATAATCCATACACTTCGTGATTTCATCACTCCGTTCCTGGTATAAACCCTGAAATTCTGGAATAAATAATCTAATATTATAATTAATTAATGAAAAGATTATAAATGTTATGGGATTTATTGCTTGATTGCTTAATTGTATAACATTATATTTCTTGAGTTAATAATAATAATATAACCTGGAACTCTTGGATAACATCATAGAAATAAAGGAGAAGTCGAAACATTACGTCAAATATAATTGGAGAATATTATTATCTTAAAGATAATAAACCCTGTATCAACGACGACACTACTAAGGAAATAACGAGATATTGGAGAGAAGTTAAGATACCGGATGAAGATCTTGTGAATAAAAGAATCTAAAAACAACATGAGAAGTTAATGAATGAGTAATTGAGGGAAATAACGAATAAAGGATACTTGGATAAAATATGGAATAACCGACAACTATTCAACAAAAGGTCTGATTCCCTTTCTAAAATAACTGAATCAGTAGTACCTTCTAATCAACAATCTTGTACCTATTGGGGAAGGACTATAAACTCCTAAAAGAACCGTAAAGTCACCTTTAGAATTATATCTTACCAAAAGGCAGGTGACAGCATCTTTTTCATTCTTTTCATCATCTGATTCAGTATCTTCTTCTGAATCATTGCCAAACACTCTTTTTCCTTTATTTGTTTTGGCGATTTTTTTGGATTTTAATTTTCGTCCTTTTGGACGTTTTGAAGGAATTATTTCAGATTCGGTACCAGAATCACCTGGACTGGATCTTACCGAAATAGATTCCGGAATTCGATATTTTCGAAATTGATCAAGATTTTTTATGAGCTGATCATTTTCAGCACCGAATTGTTGATTAATATTAGCCAGAAAATCTATTTCNTAATTGAGGGAAATAACGAATAAAGGATACTTGGATAAAATATGGAATAACCGACAACTATTCAACAAAAGGTCTGATTCCCTTTCTAAAATAACTGAATCAGTAGTACCTTCTAATCAACAATCTTGTACCTATTGGGGAAGGACTATAAACTCCTAAAAGAACCGTAAAGTCACCTTTAGAATTATATCTTACCAAAAGGCAGGTGACAGCATCTTTTTCATTCTTTTCATCATCTGATTCAGTATCTTCTTCTGAATCATTGCCAAACACTCTTTTTCCTTTATTTGTTTTGGCGATTTTTTTGGATTTTAATTTTCGTCCTTTTGGACGTTTTGAAGGAATTATTTCAGATTCGGTACCAGAATCACCTGGACTGGATCTTACCGAAATAGATTCCGGAATTCGATATTTTCGAAATTGATCAAGATTTTTTATGAGCTGATCATTTTCAGCACCGAATTGTTAATTTATATTTGCCAGAAAATCTATTTCTTCCTTCATTTGGTTTATATTTTTTTGACTTTTTTCTAATTTTTCTTCAAAATCAATTTCCATTTGAGAGTTTTGCCTTTTAAGTTTAACAATTTCCTTTTTTAATTTTTGATTTTCTGAAATGAGATAAAATCCAGAAGCATACATTAAGAAATTTTTTCGGGTGTAATATTCTGTAATTTTAACATGATATTAAATTTCCGTAATTTTTCGCGTAATATTACGGAAATTTTCGAAAATTTTCAAAAGTTATTGAAACGTTAAAATTCCGTAATATTACAGATGCTATTTTCCGTAATTTTGACGTTTTAAAAAATTTTCGAAAATTTTCGTAATTATTACGAAAATATTTGTCTAAAAATTTTCGAAAGTTTATCGTTTTAAAAAATTTCGAAAATTTTCGTTTATTTATTGTTTATTTATGATCTTGTTTATTTATTTTGTTTCGAACTTTTTCACAAAATGATCTTGTTTATTTATTCTTTTTTCAAAAATTTTAAAAACTATATACTCTTTTTTCAAAAAACTATATACTCTTTTTCAAAAACTTATTTTGTTTCGAACCTTTTCAAAAAACTATATACTCTTTTTCAAAAACTTATTTTATTTTGAACTTTTTCAAAAAACTATATACTCTTTTTCCATTAATTTTCAAAAACTTATTTATTTTGTTTCGAACTTTTTCAAAAAACTATACTCTTTTTCCAGAAATTTTCAAAAACTTATTTATTTTTCAAGTAAGTATGTTGGTTTTTGACGAGGTTGGACGCCAATTGCTATCCGTAAAATCTTCATTTGATATTGTGTTTCCGGGTCGTCTAAGACTCCAGTGAATCTTCTTGAGTTCCTTCAGTTGTGTTAAAGTGATGGGCGGGGTGGAGTTCTGATAGTAAAACACTGTTAGTTTTCGACGTTCCTTTCCTTGATTAATACAGCCCTTATACTACGATTTTCCTGTGGTGATATTCCGCCATAATCGCTGTAACAGGTAGTCGTTCAATGGGGGTTATTCATAAAGTAGGATACCCACTGTTGTCTAGAAGTAGGATACTCTCAGACGCTAACATGCTTACTTAGAAAACAGTACACAGAGATTGAATCAGTTTATTCAATATTGTTTCTAATATTTTTTTTTTTTTCTTTTTTCCTTAGTATCAATAACAAATTTTCAGAATTTTTCAAAGATTTTCGAATTATTTTTGCGAATTTTATTTTCTATTTTTTAAAAAAATATTCAAAATTACATATTATTATAGTTTTTTTTGAACATTTTTATATTTTTTGTATTTTGATTTTTAAAAATTATTATTGTATTTTTCGCATATTTATTAATGAAAATATAAAAAATAATCTATTTTTTTTCAGTTATTTACAAAGTACTTGGACCTCCACTAATTATTTCTATTAATTCCTCATCCCATATTTCCCGCCTTTCTTCTTCTTCCCGCCTTTCTTCTCCTTCCTGCCTTTCTTCTCTTTATCTTTCTTCTTCTAATATTCTTTTTTCCCCTGATCTTCTTTCTTCTCCTTCCCATCTTCTTTCTTCTTCCTCTTCTCTTTCTTCTCTTTCTTTACCTTTGTTTTCTTCTTCTTTAGATGATTCCTCCTCCGATTCCTCTTCTGATTTCGATCCTTCATCTGATTTTTCTTCAAATTCGATTGTTTTGCCTTTTTCTAATTTTTTCTATAAATAAAAATAATAATTAGTATTTCGTATAATTCGTATAATTACAAATAAATTTAATAAATTTATACTTACGATATTTTTCTTCATTTTTTTTCGAATAGCTTCGTCATCGATTTTTATACTTTCGACTTTCGGGCTCAGCAAATATTGTATTATTGAAATCGTAAAGGCGACTTTTTCTTTTGGCACCTTCTTCGATTTTTCCCAAAATTTTTCCATGATCTTTGTACACCAGGTCAAATTTTCATGACCATCGATGTCCTGGTTCAGTTTTCTTAGTACATCTTTGACCTTTTGGAATTTTTTCCAAGATAATACTTCACTTGCTGCAGATTTGGTATTTATTGTAGGCAAATACGATTCCCCAAAAGTCGAAAAAAATAATGATCGAACTCTCGTAACAATTGCTTCTCTTCTGCTCCGGTGTTTTGCGAGGAGCTTGAAAATTTTTAAAATTTTATTAAAAATTATTTATTATACTATAATTTATATAATTTATATAATTTAATAATTTAACAATACTTACTCTGCTGTGAATGTATTTACTATAGTAATAACTCCACCGATCATCCTCCCAATGTTTGAAATATTCCGAATAACTTTTGGCGGAAATGGTACTAGCAGATTTTTTTAATTCTTTTTTATTTGGATATATATATTTATTAATAGAATAAGAGGCGATTTCCCCTACAAATTCCTATTATAAAGAATATCAAATAAGTAAAAAATATAATTTATTTTAAGAAAATCTCACATATAATACTTACTTTAATAAATGATTTTTCAGTTGTATAGTCTCTGACACCACTCATTTCCAGAAGTTTTCGAACATCAGAAATTTCTTTTTTTAATTCGTTGAAAAAGATTTTTGCTTCCTTTCGGGTAAGTGGAGCATCGTCATCTAAATGTAAATACATTAGTTTGTATATTTAAAATATTTTGAAGGATTTCGAAAAAATTCAAAAATTTACTGTCATCACCAATTTCAGTAACTCCTGTTTTTGTCTTTCTTCGTTTTCTTGAAGTAGTTTGTGATGGTGATGGCGATGAGTGACGACTTATTATTACATGTGGCGATGATGGTTATGGTTGTGGTGATTCTTGTCGTGGTTGTAGTGATGCTTGTTTTGATGTTGTTCTTGATGCTTGTCTTGATGTTGTCCTTGATGCTGGTCTTGTTGGTTCTGCTGTTACTAAAGTAGATACTTCGCTTTTTTTCAATTTAACAAATCTCGAATGACCAGAAAAAATTCCAGCGATTGCTGTTCTATTTTTATTTTGCTTTTTTTGGTGATAACTTAGTCTTGTTAACATGTTTAAAGAATTATTAAATATTTTATTATTTGTAATATTTGAAATATTTTTTGATTTTTGAAATAAAGCTGGAAGAATTTTGATATTTTTTATATATTTTTTATTTATATTTGTATTATGATTAAAATTACACTAATCTTCGAAAATCCTTATTTCATGATTAAATTAAGTATTGTTATTACATTTCTTCCTTAAACGAAATATGTCGTAATTAAAAATCATTGTCCTTTATTCTTTTGAAATTGTCATTACATTGTTAACTCTATTTTTATTCTTTTATTTTATTGTTATTATTTTATATTTTATATTATTTATTACTTTATTATATAGTTATTAGTATTATTATTTATATGTATTATTTTTAGTATAGTCATTATTTCGATATTTGTATTACATTTAGAATTTTTATTGTTTATGTAAATTCTAAAGTAGATCCTATGTAATGTGCAACATTATGCGATAAGAGGTTTTACCCCGATCAAACTGCTAAAACTTTTGGTAAAATCTCTAGAAAATAGTTTTAATAATCGTACCAGAAAATTATAGAAAGTCCCGGAATGTTCTTTAGATTATTAATTATAATTCGCGATACATTAGCATTTTCTTATAAATAGAGGGTATTTTTGCCCAGATGTAAAAATAGTTCTGATTAGGATCGAGCTCAAGAAATAAAGTCTTAGTGACTATTTGATAATAATTCTTAGTGAATTGTTAATTGTTTAAGCGTTTGTTGCTTGTATTTTGTATAAAAAACTCACACCTGCCTCTTTCGACATTAGAAATCGCATTAATAAAATCCTTCGTACATTACCATCACAACTTTAGTATATTAATTATAGTCCTTTTATAATATATAATCCCTGCTATAGTTACTTTGCTACCCTGACTTTGGTCTCGAAGATAGTCACGGTCAACAATTTGGTGGTGACTGTGAGATCCGATTTTATTGATCAATTTAACCCCTGCAATTAGCTAAAGCTTTAGTAGCTTAATGATGGTAAAATTCTTTAATAGAATTAGGAAAATCTAGATTAGTTCTAGTAGTAATAAGTAGTAATAATAAAGTTTAGAAGAAACTTTTTTTTAGTACAGCTGATTCTTAGTGAATCGATTGCATTAGTTGCAATAAATTGAAAAATCGTTTAAAGTAATAAACCCTTGCAAATCTGTTCCCCTTTTAGAAAAATTAGTTTCCTTTCTACCTCTTCATGATCAGTCATGAACGAATTGAACAGTTGAATAGAACTATCAATGAAATTACTGCAATCTACAATTAAAAGATTGAAGAAATAATTAATTACGCTAAAGAACAGAGAAATAACAGAGCCCCGGCAATTATAGACCCCAGAGAAGTACAAGAGCTTCGCCATATTAGAGCTCAAATAAATTGTTTAACTCGAATTAGAGATAATTGTCTGCAAATTCTTTACGATTTAGAGTGGCTACAAGACAGTTATAGTCTGTTGAATTAATTAAAGTGGCTCAGCAACAGAATCGAACGCGATTAACCATAAACATACCTCAAAGAAGATGTCACCTCTATCAAAACCAACAGCAACCAGTCTGACCATCTTTAAACACATTACTTCTACCTAGATCTCCACCCTTATCAGCTCAGATCCGAAGAGGAAACCTTTCTCCTGAAGGTTCAACATTCACGCAATCAAGACTGTCCACTCGTTCGAATACCCTTACCAGTTCTGACTCTCTAAGTCGATCTATAAGTCCTATAGAAAATACACGACGTATCCAAAGAGACTTTTTAACAGGACAATACGATTCAGATTTTGAAATTGAATATCGACCTATAATTAATCCCCCAAGAAATAGGAATATTGAAGTAGAACCTGAAGACCAATTATTAATCAACTTTAACGGATCTGATAATAACAACGTAGAACCAGAAAGAGAAGAACTGAACGAGGAAGACCAAGATATTGAAGCTTACAATAACAAAAACTTACGACAATTTTTACAACAAATCCACGAAATAGAACCCGAACCACAATTAATAGCAGAAAGAGATATGGCTAAGGGTGGAAGGCTCAATTGATATGAAGGCTGGCTTAATAATTGCGCCTTTGGCTAATTAATTTTGCGCCAGCTAAATTCTGGCTAAATTCTGGCTCAAAGGCTAATTAAATTGCGCCGGCTAAATTCTGGCTCAAAGGCTAATTAATTTTTTTCTGGCTAAATTCAGGCGCAATTTCTGATTGGCTGGTGCAATTTTGGTCACGTGACAAAAGGTTGATCAGATAAAATTATTAATTAATTTTACCGATATTAACATTTTAATATATTGTAAACTCTTTCTCTCTCTCGGTCTCCACTTATGGTTCCGCAGTAAAAACTTAAGTGACTACTAGGGGGCTTGTTTAGTGCGGAGGTCTCTACTCGGACCGGATAAGGCTAAACTATCGGAGTAGCTTCAACCTGAACAGTTACGAACGTTGGCGCTGTTGAGCTGGTTCTGTTTTCTTTAGAAAGAAGCGTAAACAACNAATAATTGCGCCTTTGGCTAATTAATTTTGCGCCAGCTAAATTCTGGCTAAATTCTGGCTCAAAGGCTAATTAAATTGCGCCGGCTAAATTCTGGCTCAAAGGCTAATTAATTTTTTTCTGGCTAAATTCAGGCGCAATTTCTGATTGGCTGGTGCAATTTTGGTCACGTGACAAAAGGTTGATCAGATAAAATTATTAATTAATTTTACCGATATTAACATTTTAATATATTGTAAACTCTTTCTCTCTCTCGGTCTCCACTTATGGTTCCGCAGTAAAAACTTAAGTGACTACTAGGGGGCTTGTTTAGTGCGGAGGTCTCTACTCGGACCGGATAAGGCTAAACTATCGGAGTAGCTTCAACCTGAACAGTTACGAACGTTGGCGCTGTTGAGCTGGTTCTGTTTTCTTTAGAAAGAAGCGTAAACAACAGAGGGTTGCGTACTTGGACGGTACTGGGCGTATCAGCTCAGGGAGAAAGCCTGGGGTTAAGACCTGACAGGGAGTTCGGGTTTTTTAAGGACTTGTTTCTGCCTCGTCGTCTACGTGAGTATCTGGATGAACGTGAAAACTAAAGATATCATATGGTACTATTTGGTTTCTTTGAGTAGGGGAAGGGTCTGCGCCACGAATTTTCATTTTTCATGTATTTGGATGGTTTTTGGGGAATTTTCAAATTTCGGTTTGACCCTGATTGTCGATCTTGTCGATCAAGGGGTGACGCATTGATATAAAAGTGTGGTATGGTGATACATAAGGGGATGATCGGTGGGTGCTGCAGGGGATGTGATGATTTGTGGGAGGACGGGGGTGTGTGAAGTTTATTTTAGTTGTCGCCGGGGTGTGAGTTGCTGTAAATGAGCAGAGGGTTAGTTGTTTGAGGTGTGGTTTTTTGATAGTAGTTTCAAATCTTACTGGAATTATAATATGGATCCCTTATATCGATGGTAAACCTATTAATTCGAAACAACGTCGGGGCCCTATGGATCTGGAAGAAACAGAAGTTTCGTTAAACCAGCGTAATAAGATGGACAGGTCTGCTCCTCTATAGACAGGGACTTAGGATAGAGCGGGGATTCATTCCTTTTGGAATGACCAATATCCGAAAACCGAGGCCATGCACTGCGGATTCCTGGAAGGACTCTGGTCCGTTATTGATACCAATTTATAGACGCTACCGCAAATACCAACAATACATACTGGAAGAACTTTATAGTTCGAATACCATGTTAATGGGAGGAAGCCGGTTCGACATGGGTAGTATTCTAAGGCTTGCCGCTATTACCAATATGTTCCTTGCTGGAAGAATATGAATGGGCCTACTCGCAAATATGGGTGGTGAAATATTATGATTTTCGAATTGGTGCGTATGGTCACGTGAATAGAGNACCTTGATGCGTACAACACATACAAATATCATATAAGGAAACTATAATTTGTACCCCCCTTATTTTGTACCCGCCGAACAAAAACCTATACTGAGCAAAATACCCTTTTCCATACAAAATATCCTCCTGGGTACAACTCAAGTTTTTGAAGGGTAAGGTGTAAGGTACCCGGGGCTTTTGGCCAGCGAATTACAGTAGTTAAAGTTATTAATTAATTTTACCGATATTAATATTTTAATATATTGTTTTAAAATAGCTATAATTTGATCAATTTTAATGTTATAGAAATGAAATATATATCATCTTGTAGCTAAGAACCAGATCTTTCGATCTGTCATAGGAATATCATAGTAGAAAATCGCTCCTAGTTACGTAAAATTGATTTGAAATTAAAGCTAAAATTAATTATTTTTAAAAATTTAAAAATAATTATTTAATAAATTTTATAATTGCGCCAGCCAATCAGAATTGCGCCATTATTTAACCTTTGCGCCAGAATTTAGCCATTGCGCCTGATTGCGCCGTGGCTAAATTCCAGGCTCAATTGGCTAAATTAAATCTGGCTAAATTCCTGGCTCAATTCGTATTGCGCCTACCATCCCTAGATATGGCAACCTTTGTCGCAAAACCTTCTAAATTTTCTGGAACCCCTAACGAAGATGCACAAGAATGACTACAAGAATTCTTCATATGGGCGGATTTGTTTGATTGCGAAATCTAAAAAATCTAAAAAAGGAAATTATTATTAGTAAACTGCCTATCAATTTCCTTTTTAGCCATAAAAATCAAACAAATCAAACAAATCCGCCCATATGTGGTAGCTGCCAAAGCGAATGGATGAGATGATAACGGAAAAAGAGCCGTATTTGGTATTTATTTAAAAAGAGAACCCCAAGAATGGTACTGTGAATGGGTTGAAGATAATAATGCACATACTTGGGCCAAATTACGAGCCGCCTTTATTGCAAATCATTGTACTGATGATTGGCACGAGCAATGGCAAGAAGAACTGAGAAGCCTCAAGCAACGAAGAGAAGAAACTGTTGAAGAATATTTTCATCAAGTTAGAAAATTAGCCAAACGAGCCAACCTTGATGCTACTCGTACCCTTCCTTATTTTGTACGAGGATTACTTTCTGAGATAAAGGCTATTGTAAAAACGCATGAGCCGACTGATTTAGCAACAGCATATGGAAAAGCGAAAGCTTACGAACAAGGAAAAAATGAACCTAAATGACGCTCAAAGAAGACCTTTAAATATGAAAGCTCAAGTGCTGAGTCTAGCGACTCGAGCGATGACGAAGAAGAAAAATATGAAAGAAGAAAGAAGGAAAAAAAGTTAAAAAAGAAACAAGAGAAAAAAGAAAAAAAGGTTCCTGATACAGAATTTGACGACCTAGTCAAACGATTTGATAAATTGCAAATAAACTTTGCACAGCAACTTAATGAATTGTCCAGACAAGTTAGACTAAGGAATAGATTCCAAAATAGATTTCAAGAACAACCCCGTGAACAAAATAATAATATTTATCAACCGCCCCAATTAAGAGGAAAGTGTTATAATTATAGAGAAATGGGACACTTCGCAAGAAACTGTTTATCTGAAAAGAAGAAATCACAACAACTTTATAATCGAAATATGAGCTATGTAGAACACTTTAACGATATTAGCAAAGATGAGTATAAAGCCTATGAAGCCATTAGAAATAAACCTAATACCCGAACAAATCCTATAAGAAGATCAGAAAGAATCACGAGACAGCCAACCACTATTTTAAAACCAAATCAATCGACGTCCGCACTATACATGTCGTCAAAACTAATTTGGCCTTGACTCAACTCTTAAAATTTCAATTTTTAATTGTGTCTGACTCAATTAATTGCGTCAATCACTAGTAAAAATCAAAATTTGCCTTGACTCAACTCCAATTTTTCTCAATTTTAATTACGTCTGACTCAATTCAATAGTTTTGACGACATGTATAGTCCGCACCAAAAGTACATCAGTAAATTTTTTTAAACGTAAGCCTTCGAAGTCCTTCACCCCGATAACCTTCGAATACCTCCAACATAAACGTAATATTTACGAAGGTTATTGGTACCGAAAACCTTCATTTTTATTAATAAAACGTAATACTCCGGAGGTTATTGATATCAATAACCTTCAATAACCTTCACTTTATCATAATAAACGTAATATTTGCGAAGGTTATTGGTCTGATAACCTTCAATAACCTCTGAAAACGAAATTATTACAATAACCTCCGACATAAAAAATTTCCTGATGTAGTAGAACCAGAAGTCTTAGTAGATTTCGAAGAAGACCCTTATACTAACCATAATTTAGATGTAGAAATGAAGAATTACGAAAACAAAAAGAAGACGAGAAGTATTCCGAAGAAGACAGTAAAAACCAAACGNAGAAAGAATCACGAGACAGCCAACCACTATTTTAAAACCAAATCAATCGACGTCCGCACTATACATGTCGTCAAAACTAATTTGGCCTTGACTCAACTCTTAAAATTTCAATTTTTAATTGTGTCTGACTCAATTAATTGCGTCAATCACTAGTAAAAATCAAAATTTGCCTTGACTCAACTCCAATTTTTCTCAATTTTAATTACGTCTGACTCAATTCAATAGTTTTGACGACATGTATAGTCCGCACCAAAAGTACATCAGTAAATTTTTTTAAACGTAAGCCTTCGAAGTCCTTCACCCCGATAACCTTCGAATACCTCCAACATAAACGTAATATTTACGAAGGTTATTGGTACCGAAAACCTTCATTTTTATTAATAAAACGTAATACTCCGGAGGTTATTGATATCAATAACCTTCAATAACCTTCACTTTATCATAATAAACGTAATATTTGCGAAGGTTATTGGTCTGATAACCTTCAATAACCTCTGAAAACGAAATTATTACAATAACCTCCGACATAAAAAATTTCCTGATGTAGTAGAACCAGAAGTCTTAGTAGATTTCGAAGAAGACCCTTATACTAACCATAATTTAGATGTAGAAATGAAGAATTACGAAAACAAAAAGAAGACGAGAAGTATTCCGAAGAAGACAGTAAAAACCAAACGGCAACCCTCTGTAATCTACAAGTTGGAACCCTACGATATTTCCGAAGATATTTTACAAATGCAAGCTAGTGCAAAGATTGGTCAATTGTTAAAGTATCCTGAACAGAAAAGAAACTTGACCAAAATTCTCAAACGACCTACTGTCACAAATCTTTTAGAAACCGGTGAAGAAAAACAGACAACCGCAGCTAAATGCTATGTCCAAATCAAGGGAAATCCAATTGCCGCTGTGTTGGATTCCGGTGCAGCTGTTAGCATAATAACCAATCGATTGAGAAAACGATTAGGCCTTGAAATAGATAGACCCTCCAAAGTAACAGTAATCGTTGCTAATGGTGATCGAGAACGAGCCTTGGGAATTATCAATTCCGTAGGAATTGTCATACAAGATTTACTTGTACCAATGCAACTACAAGTAATTGAATCCACCGAAGATAATCTCCTATTAGGAACTGACTTTTTTGAAAAAATACAATCTCATTGAAATTTCAAAGATTGTACTCTCAAGTTGACCTATGACAATAAAGAAACAATTGTCGCAACAACTCACTCCGACCAATTAATCCCCTATGTTGACTCTGAAGAAGAATATGAAGAAGAGATCCAGGACGAATTAGAATATGAACTTGAAGATGACCTCGAAGAATTAGAATCTTATTATTCCGAACAAGTTGTTGAAGAAGATGATATCGATGAATATTATTATATAGATAGTCCTCAGCAAGATTATAAAAGGCCGAGTGAAACTTTTGAAGAAAATCCTGCTGTATTTCTTACGAATGTAACCACTCCTGAAACCAAGGAATCTCCAATCCAAAAAGAAATATTGAACGAACAACAAGAAATAATTGTAAATAAATTATTTGCTGAACACACGAATGTCTTTGCAGAAAACATCTCAAAAGAAGGACAGACAATCGAACTTACCCAAACCCATGTTGTAGAATATGAAATTAAAACTAATGTTCAACCAATCAAACAACGACCATACCGAATTGCCCCAAGTGAAAATGAATTTGTAAAAGGAGAAATTGAAGCCATGCTGGAAAAAGGAATTATTCGAGAATCAAAAAGTCCATGGGTTTCTCCAATCGTAATCGTACCAAAGAAAAATAATAAGAAATGAATTTGTATTGACTACCGAAAGTTAAACAAGGAAACCGAAAAGGATGTATATTCGCTTCCAGTAATTGATGACATCCTTGACTCTTTTCGAAATGCTAAATGGTTTTCCACATTAGACTTGACCTCTGGTTATTAGCAAGTCGCAGTTAAAGAAGAAGATAAAAAGAAAACAGCCTTCATTACGAAACACGGCCTTTTCGAATTTAACGTCATGTCCTTTGGCCTATGTAATGCCCCCGCAACTTTTCAGCGTTTAATGGACAAAGTCCTGTCCAAATTTATTAATAAGTTTTTGGTTGTTTATCTCGATGATATAACTATATATTCAGAAACTTTTGAAGAACATGTCAAGCATTTAGAAACTATATTTAAAGTTCTACGAGAAGCGAAACTGAAATTAAATAAGGATAAATGCTCTTTCTTTCTACCAACTATTAAATTTTTGGGACACAAGATCACACGAGAAGGTATTTTACCTGATAAGGACAAAATAATTAAAGTCAAAAACTTTCCAGTCCCGCATAACCTCCGTACACTTCGAGGATTTTTAGGCCTTGCCTCCTACTATAGAAAATTTATCAATAAGTTTTCTGATACTGCAAAACCGTTGAATAAATTGCTCCAGAAAGATGTAGTATTTAATTGGACCAATGAGCAACAAGAAGCCTTTGAAAAATTAAAAGAATATTTAATTATTGCCCCTATTTTGCAACATCCAAAGTTTGATCAACCATTCTACCTGCATACTGATGCATCTGGATCTGGATTAGATGCTGTATTAGCACAACGAGACGAGGAAAATAAGAGAGAATATGCCATTGCATACGCGAGTCGAAGCTTGAATAAAGCAGAAAAAAATTATTCCACTACCGACCTTGAATGTTTAGCCGTAGTATGGGCTGTTGAATATTTTAGACAATATTTTAGTACCGCACATTTCTTTGTAGTAACTGACCATGCAGCTTTAAAATGGTTACGAACTGCAGAATTATCTGAAAAACGAGCACGTTGGATCCTTCGATTAGATTCTTATAACTTAACTATTTTACACCGAGCCGGAAAAAACCATAATAATACTGACTTTCTCTCCCGATTAGAATATTAGTTCTGTTTCCTGCTTAAAATTTATATATAATAGAAATTTTTAAATCTGACTGTAAATTTAATTCAGTCCAAGTTGTCGGTGTCCTGGCAAAAACATTATTAAAAATGGAAACCCAAGAGTATAATCGTTTAAAATCTTATTTATCAACCCATACATTTTCACCACATATTACCAAACAAGAACAAAATCGAATTAAATCAAAGAACAAATTCTACAAGTTACAAAACAATTTATTATATAAAACCGATCGACGAAGACAAACAAGAGGAAAATTAGTAAAAGTATTACAACCATATGAAATCGAACCAGTCCTGTTCATGTTACATAATTATCCGCTAAGTGGACATTTAGGAATAGATATTGTATTTAACAAAATACGCAACTTATATTACTGGCCACAAATGTATGAAAAAGTGAAAGAATATATTAACGCCTGTGACACGTGCCAACGACGAAACCGAAGAAGAAATCTTGAACCATTACAACCCATACCAGTAGGAAATCCTTTTCATAAAGTTGGTATAGATATTGTAGGACCCTTACCCGTAACACAGAAAGGAAATAAATATATAGTAGTTGCTACCGAATATTTAACCAAATGGCCTGAAGCACGAGCCATCCCAGAAGCTACAGCTCGACAAGTAGCAGATTTTATTTATGATGACATCATTTGTAGACATGGTTGTCCCCATATTATCTTAACCAATAGAGGAACTCATTTTAAGAATCAGTTAATTGAAAGCTTGTTAAAGAAATTTTAAATTAAGCACTTGTATTTCACTCCCTATCATCCAAAGACCAATGGATTAACTGAGAGATTTAATAGAACATTAGTAGATTCCTTAGCTAAAGCATCTGAAGACGTCACCGATTGGGACAAATATATTCCTTCTGTCCTATTTGCCTATAGAACTGCAAAACAAGCGACTACAAAAATGGAACTGTTTTACTTAGTATATGAAAGATCTGCACAATTTCCTATGAAAGAAGGTCATGAATTAATAGAGAATAACCTGTTAACTCGACTGTTTACCTTTGTCGATGATTTACCAAAAATACGAGGACAAACCCAAATTCGTATAACAAAACAACAACAGAAACAAAAAGAGTATCACGATCATCGAATAAAAAGTATAAAAGAGTACCAAATTGGAGATAAAGTTTTGATGTACGAAGCTGTCAAACAGACCAGTCACACAGGAAAATTAGAGCTGAAATGGAAAGGTCCTTACTATATCCATGATAAACCATATAAAGGAGTATATAAACTAAGAACTTTAAAAGGGAAAGTGGTACTAGCACCAATTAATGGATCACTGTTAAAATTGTATCACAATTAAATTGGGAACCCCAAATAGTAATTACTCCGTGATCAATAGTAGCACCATTATCGGCGTAAATACAATTGAAAACTATAAAAATAGGTTTTATTTTAATAATTAGACAGCAAGAAAACTATGACATTTTTACAGAACCTCCAACAAAAGTTAACTGAATTGTACCAAAATTTTCCTGGCGAAATCAGCGAAGTTAATATTCAATTAAAACCTGATGGTTATCATATTAGAACCCTGAGCAAACTATCAGTGTTTCTACTGAAAATATCAAGAAAAAAGATTTCAATCTTTATCTTCTTGATTTATTTAATGCTGATTTAGATTTTGATTTTGGATTATACGCTGAAACTGACTTGAAGAAATTATTAGAGTACTCTGATAATACCAATAATCCAAATGGAAAAAGATTACTCGCATACTCTTTACTTGAAACTAGGATTAACCAATTACAACTAAATATTACGAAGAAGGAACTCCAAGTCCAATTGACAAAAAATAGTACTCAAAACGTTATACGACTTAGAACAATTTCTAAACGAGCTCATCGATTGTTAAAAGAAATAGACGAATTTCCAATTAGATTAACAGAAAAAGTAACTCCACAATGGTTATTCCGTTTAACGAAAAAAGAATTTGAAGAATTTATTCAAAAATGTAGTCACATGAGCAAACTCGAAAGTCATTTCATAGAAACTCAAAGCTAAAAGGGAAAAAATTGTTAACCCTATTTTTATTCTTTTATTTTATTGTTATTATTTTATATTTTATATTATTTATTACTTTTATTATATAGTTATTAGTATTATTATTTATATGTATTATTTTTAGTATAGTCATTATTTCGATATTTGTATTACATTTAGAGTTTTTATTGTTTATGTAAATTCTAAAGTAGATCCTATGTAATGTGCAACATTACGCGATAAGAGGTTTTACCCTGATCAAACTGCTAAAACCTCTGGTAAAATCTCTAGAAAATAGTTTTAATAATCGTACCGGAAAATTATAGAAAGTCCCGGAATGTTCTTTAGATTATNTTTCTAAACGAGCTCATCGATTGTTAAAAGAAATAGACGAATTTCCAATTAGATTAACAGAAAAAGTAACTCCACAATGGTTATTCCGTTTAACGAAAAAAGAATTTGAAGAATTTATTCAAAAATGTAGTCACATGAGCAAACTCGAAAGTCATTTCATAGAAACTCAAAGCTAAAAGGGAAAAAATTGTTAACCCTATTTTTATTCTTTTATTTTATTGTTATTATTTTATATTTTATATTATTTATTACTTTATTATATAGTTATTAGTATTATTATTTATATGTATTATTTTTAGTATAGTCATTATTTCGATATTTGTATTACATTTAGAGTTTTTATTGTTTATGTAAATTCTAAAGTAGATCCTATGTAATGTGCAACATTACGCGATAAGAGGTTTTACCCTGATCAAACTGCTAAAACCTCTGGTAAAATCTCTAGAAAATAGTTTTAATAATCGTACCGGAAAATTATAGAAAGTCCCGGAATGTTCTTTAGATTATTAATTATAATTCGCGATACATTAGCATTTTCTTATAAATAGAGGGTATTTTTGCCCAGATGTAAAAACAGTTCTGATTAAGATCGAGCTCAAGAAATAAAGTCTTAGTGACTATTTGATAATAATTCTTAGTGAATTGTTAATTGTTTAAGCATTTGTTACTTGTATTTTGTATAAAAAACTCACACCTGCCTCTTTCGACATTAGAAATCGCATTAATAAAATCCTTCGTACATTACCATCCCAACTTTAGTATATTAATTATAGTTCTTTTATAATATATAATCCCTGCTATAGTTGCTTTGCTACCCTGACTTTGGTCTCGAAGGTAGTTACGGTCAACAACATTTTTATTTTTTATTTTAAACGACCAGTGAGGCCTCATTTTTATTCAGATACTTATAATATACATTACAATTCAGTAACTTAAACTACAAATACATATAGAATAAAAATTAACTATAAATTCTAGATTACTCCAAATTCTAACCGTTTAACCAGCCACCGTAGAGGAAATCCTAAGATTTCCTTTATTTAGGAGGTTATAGCCCCGCTAAAGTCAATTTTACAAAAAATATTTTTAAAAAAATTTGTACCGTTATCATAAACGGCCATTAATGTTTGTTTTATAATTAATTCTTTGCATTGTTCTAGATTATCTTTTATTACTCTATAATCAGGATCTTTCAACCCTGAGTTACCCCCTTTCCCTCTTTTTTCTTTCCTTCCAATTCCTATCGATTTTTCCCATTCTAAAACCCTGGCATATCGTTCAGTCCACATCATAAATAAATGTTTTCTACAACGTATATACCATTCCTTTATTATAGATTTCACTTTTATTGTATCTTTTATATTTTCTCTTAGTATTGCTTTAATTTTACTAGGGACCAACCCCCTAATGCAATCGACTAAGCTGAATTCGTCTTCATTATCTGTTCCTCTTATTTGTCTTATTTCATCTATGTTAAAATATGGAGCGTTTATTATATCAGTTTTTGTTTTTTCTGCCGTATCTCTACCTTGAATCTCTAGTATAGCATCTAGAAGGTAGTTTTTAAATCTTTCTTGTGTAATTTTTGCTTTATTTTTACATAAAAATACGTGCGTAGCATCTTCTTTCCTTGCTTTACAGAATATGTATTTGTCATTTTGGTAAACTGATGGTTTTCTTATATGTAAATTATTAATAACTGGCAATTCGTCATTGAGTATTTTAATATTGAAAGTTCTATACTTTTGATCCTCTTTACTTGTATAATTTGATACAATTTTTGTGTCGTATATTAACTTCCATGTTGATTGCCAGTCGGTGTCATTGGCAATATTTTCATCAATCCACTTGTATGTTCGATATTGTGTTCTCCATTGTGTTATCCACTTAACTTCTGTACGTTTTTTAATAAATTCTTTTATCGATGTATCTATATGTTTCCCGGCCCATTTAAATAGTGCCTTTCGATCATTCAATTGCATTATATCAATTTCATAAATTCTGCTTGAGGTTAATCTTTTTTGCGCTAACTTATCTGCACGCTCATTCAAAACAATGCCACTATGTGCTTCTACCTTTATCAAGTCGATTTCAATTTGTTTTGCTTTAATAATTTCCACAATAGCTTGGAGTACCGTTGGGGATTTATAATTACTCCAGCTTTTTCTTTTCTTATTTTCTAAAAATCCCCGAATAGCCCAAATTGCTGAGGAACCATCGGTATATATTTGTAACTTTATTTTGCTGGGAATTATGTATATTGCCACCAATATTGTCCACAATTCTGCTCTAGTCGAAGATGGTGGACCTTCCACTCGCCCACTAATTTCTATCGGGCTCGGATGGTCGAACACAACTCCAAATCCCATTGTCTGCTTACTTTTACCAAATGTTTCACCAGGTATCTTCTGTTTTAACTTTGTCATCAATCCATCTATATAGACTTTTATTTGTTTTTCTGTCTGGAGAGCTAACTGAGAATTTTCAATTATAGTTTTATCCTCTTCTGAAACCATAATTAAGTTTTTCCATGATTCTGTATTTATATTATTATTTGTTATATTACTAGGCCTTTCTGGTTGATTTGATACTTTTATAAACGTGTTAATTGATAAAGGTGATAAAAGCAATCTGTTTCTAGCCCGTTTATCATTTTTATTACTAACTGAAACACGTGATTTTCGTTTGGGGATTGAATATACACTATCCATTTCCACCTCTATCACGCACTTTTTACTTGATGAGTTGTTTGCCATTTGTGTATTAGTGTCTGATTCGTGTCCGATCAAATCGCATCCTTCACACGGTGCAACCGAAGATCCTTCTATTCCATCCATGGGATCACTAACATAGTGATATATTGGAATTGTTGATATATTTTCACGCGGGTTTCGATAAACCCTCCCAATTAGCGTATTCGCATTTGTTTTTATTGTCACTATTTGATCTTTTTTTATTTGCTCTTGGTCTAACTTTATTATTCTATTGAAAGGATTAATCGATCTTCCTTGACAAATCTCATCGCGTCGATTTTTTATTTCAATCTTGAGCTCGTTAAACCAGTTCGGCGCATATCCGTTTGGTATTATTTTGTCAATTTGTGGCCATTCTAGAGTTTTTTCCATAGTAGCGTTTAGAAGTTGTTCTATGAACATAACTTTGTGTTTTTTACATGCCTCCCTATTATCCTTATACCAGGATACTGATTGCATAAACTCTTCTATAGAAATGTTTCCTTCCATTGGAGCAATTGGAAATTTGTGTGACTCTGTGATTTTAATTTGAATTTCATTGGTTGCCAATAATTCTAGTATTTCCCCGTTCAATCCTCGATTTGAGATTCCCTTCCATGTATTTGGCTGTATCCGTCATATCGAGTTTGTTGACCATATATTATTTTGCAAGTCCTGTAAACGCATCCTTGTGGTAATTCCACATTTATTGTTCATGTTTAGCCTATTCATTAATTCTGTTGCATGTAATTGTATTTGACGATCCTCAATGTTAAATAATCTATAGCCCCAGTGTGAGTGTAAGACGCTGTCTGGCAAGGCTACTGAGAATCCTATTATACTTTTAAAACATTTCTTAATGCTAACATTTAATTCGTTTTTTATCGTTTCTCCTAGTACCATATCTGTTAATAAATATTCTATTTGAGGGAATAAAACTTGGTTTATAATATATCTAACTTGTTTGTCAGTTAACTTTTTTCGTTTTAACACGTTTGTTGTCGTCATGACCCTCTCTCACAATTTATTGTTTTGTTCTTGTTTTTGCCCATCTTCTGAAATCTATACCCCCAAGTATCGAATCGCCGAATCAGGTTCATGCGGAGTTAACCGTGAGTCCACAAAGTGTCACGGTCAACAATATGAATTATTCGTATTATCTATTAACATATATCTTTAATTAGCAAAATCGGTCATCACATTTTGTTTTTTTTCTTTTGATTTTTGAAATCTGCGCATATCATAATTTAATAGTATTATACATATTATATATACCTTTAATCAATTTTTGTATATTAAAAAGTTTTTTTTTCTTGATTGATTATTTATTCTAATTACAATATACATGTCGTCAAAAGTAAAAAGCCATTGACTCAACTATTGAAATTTAGTTGCGTCTATGTAATTGCGTCAAAATAATTGCGTCAATTACGTCAATTGCGTCAATTTTTCATATGACTCAATTCCAAATTTTCAAATTTTAATTACGTCTGACTCAATTCAATAGTTTTGACGACATGTATAAATTACAATACAATTTATTTTGAAATTTGTTACGCATTTTCGAAACATATAATTTAATAGTATTATGCATACCTTTAATTATATTTTTGCTATTGTATTATTATTAAAATTATACTAATCTTCGAAAATCCTTAATTCACGATTAAATTAAGTATTGTTATTACATTTCTTCCTTAAACGAAATATGTCGTGATTAAAAAATCATTGTCCTTCATTCTTTTAAAACTGTCATTATATTTTTATTTTATTTTAAACGACCAGTGAGTCCTCATTTTTATTCAGATATTTATAATATACATTACAATTCAGTAACTTAAACTACAAATATATATAGAATAAAACTGACTATAAATTCTAGATTACTCTAAATTCTAACCGTCTAACCAGCCATCGTAGAGGAAATCCTAAGATTCCCTTTATTTAGGAGGTTTCAGCCCCGCTAAAGTCAATTTTGCAAAAAATATTTTTAAAAAAATTTGTACCGTTATCATAAACGGCCATTAATGTCTGTTTTATAATTGATTCTTTACATTGTTCTAGATTATCTTTTATTACTCTATAATCAGGATCTTTCAATCCTGAGTTACCTCCTTTTCCTCTTTTTTCTTTTCTTCCGATTCCCAATGATTTTTCCCATTCTAACACTTTAGCACATCGTTCAATCCACATTTTAAATAAATGTTTTCTGCAGCGCACGTACCATTCTTTTATTATAATTTTTACTTTTAACATATCTTTTATATTTTCTCCTAATGTTGTTCTGATTTTATTAGGGATCAAACCCCTAATACAATCTACTAGGCTAAATTCGTCTTCCTCATCTGTTCCTCTTAGTTGTCTTATTTCATCTACATTAAAATATGAAGCATTTATTACATCAGCCTTTATTTTTTCTGCAGTGTCTCTACCTTGATTTTCTAGTATAACATCTAGAAGGTAGTTTTTAAATTTTTCTTGTGTAATTTTTGCTTTATTTCTACATAAAAATACATGCGTAGCGTCTTCTTTCCTTTCGTTACAAAATATACATCTGTCGTTTTGATAAACTAGTGGTTTTCTTATATGTAGATTATTAATAACTGGTAATTCATCATTTAATATTTTGATATTAAATGTTCTATATTTTTGATCCTTTTTACTTGTATAATTCGATACAATTTTTGTGTTATGTATTAATTTCCATGTTGATTACCAATCCGTATTTTTAGCAATATTTTCATTAATCCACTTATGTGTTCGATATTGGGTCCTCCATTGTGTTATTCACTTAATTTCTATGCGTTTTTTAACAAATTCTTTTATTGACGTATCTATATGTTTCCCAGCCCATTTAAATAGTGCCTTCCTATCACTTAACTGCATTATGTCAATTTCATAGATTCCTCTCGAAATTAATCCCTTTTTTGTTAACTTATCTGCACGCTCATTCAAAACAATGCCACTATGTGCTTCTACTTTTATCAAGTCGAGTTCAATTTGTTTTGCTTTAATGATTTCCTCAATAGCTTGAAGTACCGTTGGGAATTTATAGTTACTCCAGCTTTTTCCTTTTTTATTTTCTAAAAACCCTCAAATAGCTCATATTGCTGAGGAACTATCAATATATATTTGTATCTTTGCGTTATTAGGAATTACATATATTGCCACTAATATTGCCCATAACTCTGCTCTTGTCGAAGATGGTGGTCCTTCAACTCGTCCACAAATTTCTATCGGGCTCGGGTAGTCAAATACAATACCAAATCCCATCGTTTGCCTACTTTTGTTAAATGACTCTTCGCGTGCTTTCTGTTTTAATTTTGTCATTGATCCATCTGTGTAGACTTTTATTTGCTTTTCATTTTGAAGAGACCGCTGAAAGTTTTCAATTATAGTCTTATCTTCTTCCGATACAATGATTAAGTTTTTCCATAATTTTATACTTGCGTTAGTATTTGTTTCATCATTAGACCGTTCTGATTGATTTATTGCTTTTATAAATGTATTAATCGAAAGGGGCGATAAAAGCAATCTGTTTCTAGCTCTTTTATCATTTTTATTGCTAACTGAGATCCTCGATTTGCGCTTGGGAATTGAATATATATCATCCATTTCTGTTTCGATCACACACTTTTTACTTGATGAGTTTCCTTCTGCTTGCATATTGGCATTTGCTTTGTGTTCACCCAACTCGCATCCTCCGCACGGTGCAACTGGGGATCCCTCTATTCCATCCATAGAATCACTAACATAGTAATATATTGGAATAGTTGAGATATTGTCTCGTGGGTTTCTATAAACTCTCCCAATTACCGCATCTGTATTAGTTTTAATTGCCACTATTTGATCTTTTTTAATTTGCTCTTGATCTAGCTTTATTATTCTGTTGAAAGGATTAATTTGTTGTCCTTGACGAATTTCACCCCGTCTATTTTCTATTTCAGTTTTGAGTTCATTAAACCAATTTGACGCATATCCGTTTGGTATTACTTTGTCAATCTGTGGCCATTTAAAACTGTCATTACATTTTATTTTATTTTTTTATTTTATTTTTTTTATTTTAAACGACCAGTGAGGCCTCATTTTTATTCAGATACTTATAATATACATTACAATTCAGTAACTTAAACTACAAATACATATAGAATAAAAACTGACTATAAATTCTAGATTACTCCAAATTTTAACCGTCTAACCAGCCACCGTAGAGGAAATCCTAAGATTCCCTTTATTTAGGAGGTTATAGCCCCGCTAAAGTCAATTTTACAAAAAATATTTTTAAAAAAATTTGTACCGTTATCATAAACGACCATTAATGTTTGTTTTATAATTGATTCTTTGCATTGTTCTAGATTATCTTTTATTATTCTATAATCAGGATTTTTCAACCCCGAGTTACCTCCTTTCCCTCTTTTCTCTTTCCTTCCAATTCCTATCGATTTTTCCCATTCTAAAACCCTGGCACATCGTTTAGTCCACATCATAAATAAATGTTTTCTACAACGTATGTACCATTCCTTTATTATAGATTTTACTTTTATTGTATCTTTTATATTTACTTTTAGTATTGCTCTAATTTTACTAGGGACCAACCCCCTAATGCAATCTACTAAGCTGAATTCGTCTTCATTATCTGTTCCTCTTATTTGTCTTATTTCATCTATGTTAAAATATGAAGCGTTTATTATATCAGTTTTTATTTTTTCTGCCGTATCTCTACCTTGAATTTCTAGTATAGCATCTAGAAGGTAGTTTTTAAATCTTTCTTGTGTAATTTTTGCTTTATTTTTACATAAAAATACGTGCGTAGCATCTTCTTTCCTTGCTTTACAGAATATACATTTGTCGTTTTGGTAAACTGATGGTTTTCTTATATGTAAATTATTAATAACTGGCAATTCGTCATTGAGTATTTTAATATTAAAAGTTCTATACTTTTGATCCTCTTTACTTGTATAATTTGATACAATTTTTGTGTCGTGTATTAACTTCCATGTTGATTGCCAGTCGGTATCATTGGCAATATTTTCATTAATCCACTTGTATGTTCGATATTGTGTTCTCCATTGTGTTATCCACTTAACTTCTGTACGTTTTTTAATAAATTCTTTTATCGATGTATCTATATGTTTCCCGGCCCATTTAAATAGTGCCTTTCGATCATTCAATTGCATTATATCAATTTCATAAATTCCGCTTGAGGTTAATCCCTTTTGCGCTAACTTATCTGCACGCTCATTCAGAACAATGCCACTATGTGCTTCTACTTTTATCAAGTCGAGTTCGATTTGTTTTGCTTTAATAATTTCCACAATGGCTTGGAGTACCGTTGGGGATTTATAATTACTCCAGCTTTTTCCTTTCTTATTTTCTAAAAACCCCCGAATAGCCCCAATTGCTGAGGAACTGTCGGTATATATTTGTAACTTTATTTTGCTGGGAATTATGTATATTGCCACCAATATTGCCCACAATTCTGCTCTAGTCGAAGATGGTGGACCTTCCACTCGCCCACTAATTTCTATCGGGCTCAGATGGTCGAACACAATTCCAAATCCCATTGTCTGCCTACTTTTACCAAATGTTTCACCAGGTATCTTCTGTTTTAACTTTGCCATCGATCCATCTGTATAGACTTTTATTCGTTTTTCTGTCTGGAGAGCTAACTGAGAATTTTCAATTATAGTTTTATCCTCCTCTGAAACCATAATTAAGTTTTTCCATGATTCTGTATTTATATTATTATTTGTTATATTACTAGGCCTTTCTGGTTAATTTGATGCTTTTATAAACGTGTTAATTGATAAAGGTGATAAAAGCAATCTGTTTCTAGCTCGTTTGTCATTTTTATTACTAACTGAGACGCGTGATTTTCGTTTGGAGATTGAATATACACTATCCATTTCCACCTCTATCATGCACTTTTTACTTGATGGGTTGTTTGCCATTTGTGTATTAGTGTCTGGTTCGTGTCTGATCAAATTGCATCCTTCGCACGGTGCAACCGGAGATCCTTCTATTCCATCCATGAGATCACTAACATAGTGATATATTGGAATTGTTGAGATATTTTCGCGAGGGTTTCGATAAACTCTCCCAATTAGTGTATTCACATTTGTTTTTATTGCCACTATTTGATCTTTTTTTATTTGCTCTTGGTCTAACTTTATTATTCTATTGAAAGGATTAATCGGTCTTTCTTGACGAATCTCATCGCGTTGATTTTCTATTTCAATCTTGAGCTCGTTAAACCAGTTTGGCACATATCCGTTTGGTATTATTTTGTCAATCTGTGGCCATTCTAGAGTTTTTTCCATAGTAGCGTTTAAGAGTTGTTCTATGAACATAACTTTGTGTTTTTTACATGCCTCCCTATTATCCTTATACCAGGATACTGATTGCATAAACTCTTCTATAGAAATGTTTTCTCCCATTGGAGCAATTGGAAATTTGTGTGACTCTGTGATTTCAATTTGAATTTCATTGGTTGCCAATAATTCTAGTATTTCCCCGTTCAATCCTCGATTTGAGATTCCCTTCCATGTATTTGGCTGTATCCGCCATATCGAGTTTGTTGACCATATATTATTTTGCAAGTCCTGTAACCGCATCCTTGTGATAATTCCACATTTATTGTTCATGTTTAGCCTGTTCATTAATTCTGTTGCATGTAATTGTATTTGACGATCCTCAATGTTAAATAATCTATAGCCCCAGTGTGAGTGTAAGACGCTGTCTGGCAAGGCTACTGAGAATCCTATTACACTTTTAAAACATTTCTTAATGTTAACATTTAATTCGTTTTTTATCGTTTCTCCTAGTACCATATCTGTTAATAAATATTCTATTTGAGGGAATAAAACTTGGTTTATAATATATCTAACTTGTTTGTCAGTTAACTTTTTTCGTTTTAACACGTTTGTTGTCGTCATGACCCTCTCTCTCAATTTATTGTTTTGTTCTTGTTTTTGTCCATCTTCTGAAATCCATACCCCCAAGTATCAAATCACCGAGTCAGGTTCATGTGGAATTAATCGCGAGTCCACAAAGTCAATCGCTTTTTCTTCTATAGTGTTCTCGGAATTTAAAACTATTAAATCGGATTTCGTCGCGTTAACTGTTATCAAGTTCAGGTCAAAAAAGGACTCTGCTATCTTTGCCATTTCCTGTAAATCTTCTTTGTTATTAGCGATCCAAACCGTGTCATCCATATACGCCAACGATGATGTTTGGTTAGTTATTGATTCAGTAGTTTTGCTCACTAGGTTCACGTCCCAACTTACTTCCATTTGATATCCTTTGTTTAGTGATTCTATTTCACATAATAATGGATCGTAAAAAATGCACCAAAGCAATGGAGATNTAACATTTAATTCGTTTTTTATCGTTTCTCCTAGTACCATATCTGTTAATAAATATTCTATTTGAGGGAATAAAACTTGGTTTATAATATATCTAACTTGTTTGTCAGTTAACTTTTTTCGTTTTAACACGTTTGTTGTCGTCATGACCCTCTCTCTCAATTTATTGTTTTGTTCTTGTTTTTGTCCATCTTCTGAAATCCATACCCCCAAGTATCAAATCACCGAGTCAGGTTCATGTGGAATTAATCGCGAGTCCACAAAGTCAATCGCTTTTTCTTCTATAGTGTTCTCGGAATTTAAAACTATTAAATCGGATTTCGTCGCGTTAACTGTTATCAAGTTCAGGTCAAAAAAGGACTCTGCTATCTTTGCCATTTCCTGTAAATCTTCTTTGTTATTAGCGATCCAAACCGTGTCATCCATATACGCCAACGATGATGTTTGGTTAGTTATTGATTCAGTAGTTTTGCTCACTAGGTTCACGTCCCAACTTACTTCCATTTGATATCCTTTGTTTAGTGATTCTATTTCACATAATAATGGATCGTAAAAAATGCACCAAAGCAATGGAGATATGCTGTCTCCCTGGTCTACCCCTCGCTGTACTTCATATGACTCACTAAACCCATATTCTGTTATTCCCTGTGCCGTTCTGTGTGATGTGATATCTTTAATTATAGATATTATTTTTTCAGGTATCTTGATTCGTTTCATTGATTTTATAAGCATGTTAGGATCAACTGAGTCAAACGCCCTTTTGATGTCTTGGAACAATAGCCATAGTTCTTTTCCTTTCTCCCTTGCTTCTTCCATTATATTATTCAATATATGTATAGGGTACGTGGTTCTACCTCCCGGGAGACCCGCCCAATTGTTTTCTGATAGTATCTTATTGTTTGAAAGAACTTTTGACAGTCTATTGTTTAATATCTTCGTGAATATCTTCCTACTTGTTTCCATTAATGTAATTGGCCTTGTAATTTCTAGATTGCCCTCCCAGTCTTTTGGTTTAGGAATTAATACTACCGAACTATTAGTCCAATCACGCGGGACTTTTCCAGTTTCTAAGATTTGATTAAAAATTTTTGTTATTAATTCTAAACCTGAAGGCGGCATGTGTTTATAAATTTCATATGGAATTTGTGAAGGTCCAGGGGCTTTCCCATTGTTGAACCCCATTATCGTTTCTTTAACTTCCTGTATCATTATTGGTGAAACCACTTGATCATATATATTATCCTGTACACCTCTTTGCGGGACATATTGACGTGACCACCGAGGTGGAAATTTAAGTCGTCCTTCCCTAGGGTTAGCCGTCCAGTTATATAAATGTTTCTTGACCTCTTTCTTTATTTCTTCTGGGGTTGTAATTATTTGAATTGTTAAGTTTTCATTTATCCTAACAATTCTATCCAGGACGATTCGTTTTTGTTCCCTTTCCAAAGCTGAAGAGATCATTCGTATAGGAGAAGTCTCTAAGAAAGTCTGTCTTCTTTCTACATACTTTTTTATTTTTTCGCTACGACTTTTTAGCATATCATTCTTTATTATCTTTTTCAGGGCTTTCCATACATCCCTGATATTTTCCACCCACTTAATTTGAGACTCTACTTCTTGTTCAGGAAAATCAGGTATAAGACTATCATATTTTTCCCTCAAAATTCGTTGGGCTTTGTCAAATTTTTCTTTTGTTACCGTTGAGATTGATCGTTTAGATGTGATAAGTTTACCAATCCGATGAATTCGTGAGAGTAAAGATAGTAACCAAAAGTCTTTGTGTCCATTATTACACGAGTTAACTTTATTTTTTGGTTCTTTCGCTTTTGGTAACTCTTGGTTCCCCATACTGATTATAGTATCTTTCAACAATTTCCACTTAGTTTCCAACAAACTATCATTCCCATTCGTTCCTGATATAGCAGTATCTACAGCTGATTCAAACTTGTTCCATTGCTCTTCCGTAACGTCTTTTAATCTCCATAATCCCTTCTTTTTCGCTTTCGAGTATTTATTTCTCCGAAACTGTTTGTTATCTATCCATTGTGTCGCATCGATTGTAATTTCCACCATAAAATGGTCGCTTTTAGCGGAAACATCTGTATCTTTAATTTCATATTCTCTAATGTTTCCAAAGTATTTATGATGAATCCATATTTGGTCCAACCTACTTGCACTAGTTATTTCATTGTTTCTTCTAGTATGGAACGTATATTTCTCCCCATTTCTAGAATTAAGTTGATGACAATCTTCATATCCCATTCCGCTTACAGTGGCAATGGGTGAATTTCCAGGCGTTGACGTTTTCCCACTCGGAAATCAGTCTTTTCTGGAGTTAGGAACTGCATTCCAATCTCCCAAAACTATTGAGACCATGTCTTTACTAAGTGCTTCGCTCAATTTATTCTCCAACCATTGGTTCAATTCTTTGATGTCTTCTTTGTGTTTAGTTGATTTCGTAGGAACATATACCGCGATTAATTGAACAATAAATTTTCCTTTGAAGGATAGATATAAGCATAACGCTCTCGCTCTGTGCCTATCAATTCTGTATACGTGTGGAGCAATCATGTTATCAACCATAAGTCCCACTCCCGATCCTTGTTCTCCTTTATTTTCACTTGCCCACCATATATGATATGATTTGGTACCTTGATTTCTACATTCTCTTTGTTCCTTAAATATTGTCCATTCGTTTCGTTTGTTTACTTTAGTTTCTGTGATAGCAATTATATCTAACTCATGTTCGATACAGTATTGCCACCATAATTCTTGTTTTATTCCATCATTTATACCCCTTATATTTTGTGTCGCAATTTTCCATTCTACTTTTTTCTTTTGTCTTGGTTCTACATTACTATGACTATTTAAACTATTATAACTATCTATAGTATTAATTGAGAAAATATTATTATTATTATAAATTGAATTAAACGAACCCGTATTGCTATATGTACTATTGTCTATGGTCACGTTACTTTCATTAACGTTTTCACTATTTAAGTTTCTATCATTATTACTATCTATCGAATCAATTATATTAACTACACTATTATTATTATTAAAAAGGGAACTATGAAAATCCGAACTAGAATTAATTATAGAAATTATATTACGATCTTTTTCTGTTGCATTGTTAATTTCGTCACTACTATTATTATTTTTATGATTATTATTGTCTGTCATAAAATAATAAATATAATATTAAATTCTTTTATTTAGAACCCGAACCCTCACCCCGGAGTTGATTAAATTCTGATGTTCCGGCCATATTTTTATTTACTAATCTTTCCATCGAAGTCATTCTTCCTCCAACATTCTGAACAACCTGAAGTAATTTTTGCATCGTGTCTTCTTGGTTATTTTTATTATTATTATTATTCGCCTCCTCATTTGATCGTTGTGTTTCGTCATCGAAATCCATTTGATCGCTTTCGTCTTCTTCATTTTCCCCATATTCCCCCATTTGTCTTAATACCAGTTTTTCTAGATTCGACATCCTTTCCGCCAGATCTAAGATCATTTTTTCCAGTTTGTTGAATCTATCACCGCTAGCATCTCCCGATCCAATATCGTTATCAATTAAGTTCGGATTGTTGTTATTATAATTTCGTTTTTTAATTTCTTCGTCGCTGATATTATTGCCTTAGGTAACGTTTGCAAACGTTTTTCCTCCTTGTCTATATACGTTATTCATAGATTTATATAACTTATGATTATGTCGTTTATATATTTCACCAAATTTTTCGAATTTTTCGGCTTGTTTCTTTTTAAATTCCAAATCTCTTACTGTTCTCGGGCAATCTTTTGCGAGATGGTCTTCCGTGTGGCATCGGTGGCATGTTTTAATACTGATTTCAATAAGTTTGAGACTTTTGTCCCCCACTTTCCACGACTTTCCCAAAGCAGCGTTTCTGGCGATTTCGTCTGCGAACGTGACTATCGCTTCGCCCTTACGGCGATACGTCTTCGTTCTAGGAATATAACAAGTCAAGCCATGAAGCGGTTTAATGAGTGGTACAAGTTCTCTGGCCGTTGCACCGAATGGTAATCCGATCATTCGTGCTGCGTATTGTCCCCGTGACATCAGATTATCGTAATTTTCATCTATCTTAGTAATACGATATGCATCTTCCCCAATTAAAATACTCCACAAATTATTAATTTTTTTTGCATCATTTTCACTTTCGAATATGACAATAGCCCATTGCCACATGCCGGAGGAACGTAATGTCATATGTGCCACTTTACCGTATAGGGTTTCGAGGTCTGTTTTTAGTTCATTATATTTAACTCCCATTGGGATGTCCCATAATTTAACTCCATTTGCTTTTTCTTTGTTTAGATTTCTTCTAAATAATTGAGCCCTATGCATGCGAGTAGGCTTTTCTGCATTAGCACCCACATCTATATTTTGTGCTTTTTCCAAGAATTCTTTACTGCTAAAAATGGCCGAAATCATTTTTTCTTTGTTGTTAAGTTCAGCCCTTACTGCAATGACTTCAGTTTGTTGTCTAAGGATTTGTTTCACGTGAGTAATTTTTTCTCCTGGGTTTCTTCCCGGAATTCTGTCCACGTGAGTCCAAAGCTTGTATTTTTTCACATCCATATCTATTCTCCAAGGTGCTTGATTACTATTCTCTGTGTTATAGGACTCCACAGATTTGGCATCATCTTCTTCTAAGATAGGGTTTAGAGGACGAGTAGTTTCTTGGTCCTTTCCTTTTCCCTTCCTATTTGTTACTGTAGTCCAACCACTATTTTCAAGATTTCCTCCTAATGGGTTAGGCATCTGAGTGTTTTCTTCTATTAATGGTGTATCCTCGATGTTGTCATTGTTATTGTTGTCTTCGTTACTTTCAATTAATACGATAGGTTGGATTGGTTCTTCTGTAGTTTCCATTTCTTGAGGTGTGTCATTTTCTTCTACGGTTTCGTGGTTTTTTTTGGTTGATAATAGTAAGGTTTTTACCGTTCTTGGTTTCTTTTGAATAGGGTTATCTCTATTATTCATTGATAATGCTTCTACTCGTGTAGAATAGTTAGCTTTAGACCTTCTAAGTCTATTATTTGAGCCTTCGCTCATGTTTCCGAACAAAATTTAATAAAAAATAAAAACTTTTTCACTATAAATTACTGCGTATTTTTTACAATAAAATTAAAACCGGAAAGAGTTTTTTTTTTTTTTTAAAACTGTCATTCTTAAAACTGTCATTACATAAATTAGTCGTATTATCTATTAACATATATCTTTAATTAGCAAAATCAATTTTTGAAATCTGTGCATATCATAATTTAACATATTATACATACCTTTAATTATATTTCTGCAATTTTCGCATATTAAAAAGTTTTTTTTCTTGATTAATTATTATTTGTTCTAATTACAATACAATTTATTTTGAAATTTGTTATGCATTTTCGAAACATATTATAATTTAATAGTATTGTACATACCTTTAATTATATTCTTGCATATTGAAAAATTTAATAGTATTATTTGAGATTATATATAAAAGCTCTCTCCTCAAATACAAAATATATAGTAATTAATGCAATAATTTCTTTTTTATTTTTCATATTTAAATAAACAGAAAAGTGAAATATTCAATAATTTATAACTATATAATACAATACAATATATAATATAATAACTATATAATACAATTATAT
>PQFF01000095.1:240587-252450 GCA_003547095.1 Diversispora epigaea | reverse complement strand
TACAATATATAATATAATAACTATATAATACAATTATATTACAATATATAATATAATAACTATATAATACAATTATATAATAATACAATACAATTAAAATATAAATTTATTTACAAAATATTCATCTTTTGTATCAAAGCGTGGAACTATATGAACTATTTCTTCAATTGCTTCTATCTCTATAAAATTGTATATTTCTACTAATTTTAATAAAAGACAGCCATAAACGAACGGAGTTTTTTTAGATTTAAAATCGTACCATTGCACAAGGACCCCGAGCAATCTATAAATAGGTCACATTAGAGTTTGCTTAACCATCATAGTAAAATTTTTAAAAGTTGCTTATTTTTAATTAAAATTTAAAAATTTACTTACAAAAATTATATTTTTCCTTTCTTATTTCCAAATTTAGTATTATCTGACCTATCTATAGATTGCTCAGGGTCCTATTTATACATGTTCCCAAAATTGATTTTGGATTTTTGAGGTATTTCGACTTTTTAAGATTTATGCAGAATTTATTCTATATATGGAAGTAAAAAAAGTACCCAGTTATATGTATTTTCAATCAAAGAATAAATCTGGGTGGTCAAAAAATTTTGGGTTTTAAGTAAAATAATTTCGTCTTCTATGAAAAACTATTTCGACTTTTTTCCCTGAAATTGCAATTTCGGGGCCCCAAAATAATTTTGCGTGCAAGTATAGTCCTATTGCACAAGTGCGAGATAAAATGGTAATTTATTTGATAGTATTACTTCCGTTATCAATAATGTCTAAATAAATAAAAAATCATGTTAAATCAACTTCTACAATAATTTAAAGTTATATTGTAATTAGTATATACCTGTGCATAACAAGTTCTATTGTCAGACTGATATTCGAAAAGTTCTGCATCATCCATAGCAATAGCTATATTACTAAACCATGGTCGATTTTGGAATTTGTTTGTTGCACGTAAAATATTTATATTTTTTAATGTAACAGAACCAAATATCTTTATTCGACAGTCTTTAGCTGAAATAATATCTAACATATCGAAAAATGAGTCCAAACACTCAAAAAATTTGACAAAACCTTTTATCATATTTTCAGTTAAATCCAGATTCTTTTTTTGTTCGAAAAATATGGAAGCTTCCAAAAGTTTAAATTCAAATAATTTTGAAGTGTAGATCAAAGCGGTTGGAGTTTTGTGTAATTCTTCCGTAACTCTTCGCTTAATTATTGCTTTACGTCGAATCTAAAACAAATAATTAGTATTTCGATATATTATGTAATAACAAAAATAATTATAATATTTTAAAGTATATTTACAGTTTTCATTATTTGCTTTTCTATGCTTTTCTTATTACTAAGACGATATGGAGTTTTTACATAGTACTTGTGCAAACTTTCATATGTTTCAGTAGTATATCCATTAATTGCTCTGTATTCCCGAATTATATCAACGATGTGGAAAATCCATGAGTGAAACTTTGGAAATTTCATTTTTGAATTCGATTTTTTTCGAAATAAAATGACAAATAGATCGGCCCATTCGTTAATCGCCTTCTGTATGATTATTAAAATAAGTTAGTATTATTGTTAAATATTTTAATATGATATATTAATATTACCTGAAATTTTTCTAGATCACTTTCTTTAAATATCTCTAATCTACTCAATATATACATTTCGTTCCATTTTACATAGACTTCTGAAAGATCATTACTTAATAAACCATCAATTACAAATACCATCGCCTTCATTAAATCTCTATGTTCACTTGCAGTTAATCGGACTATTGATTGTAACCCTTTTGAAAATATTTTTAAACCTGGATACCTTGGAATAGCTCCAATTCTCTCGTTCATTTTATCTATTGATGATCTTCCAAGTATTCCTTTAGTGAATTCTATTTGATAATGATATAGACCTAGATCCAAGTGATGTATTCTATCAGGTACAGTGGCTGCATAAATATTTAGATTTCTAGATTTAAATATATAAAGTTAGAATATATCCATAAAATATATAAATAAAAATATAAATAAAAATACAAATACTTACGGAATATTCCAAAAGTAATTTTCAACCGGTTCTAAACTTACCGAATAATCAGTATTATTGTTAAAATGTTCCATCATATTTTCATGGTTACGAAGTATTATTTGATCTTGCATTGTATCTATCAAATCATTCTTTTGAACTAAACAAAAATGGCAAAGAAAATTTGAACTGGCAGATTTTTAAGTTAATAAATATGTGCATGCTTCCGGCCAATTGCCAATTATAGTAGATATTTTCGGAAAAAATCAGATAATTCTGTTATTAATTTTGTAATCGATTCCATTTTCATTTTCAAATAGAGGATCTAATAAAAATTTTAAAGATTTATGAAAAGTTTCACAAACTAATTTTTTAAATTCAGGAGATGTCTTTTCTTTCTCATTTTTAGCAAATAAAATCAGAAAATATCCTAATAATTGTTTAGCATCTTCCTTATTTCTTCTCCATGTAGGAATATTTCCAAGAGATATGTAAATAGGATGTAATGAACTTTTTCCTAATGTGTCTGTTGTAGTTGCATCTGAATAAAAGGGACAAAATACATGCCGAATATGGAATTGAAGCTTCCATATATTTCCATTTCCAGAATTTTGTTCTGCATATGATTTTTCCCCTTGATGCTAATATAAATAAGAAGATTAATAAAACTCTATAAATATTTAAAATAAGACGGAATTTAATATATATTTACCTTTTTATTTTCATATTTAAATATAAAATGTTGAAGTATTTCAGGATTTGACAAAAGAATTTCAATACAATTTTTAATTGGACGATAATTAATGAAATATTCTCGATTATTATGCACAAGTATACAATGTTTAGAATAAGATAATTGTGATATGTTCATTTTGTCCATGAACTTTCGACCAGTTTCGATATTTTTTGGAAGAGGTGATTGAGATAAATCCGAATGTCTATTAAAGAATTTTATGATTGAATTTCCAGCTTTATTACTAAGATTGTGTTTTGTAACAAGAGTCATTAAATCTGCATATGTCTCGTTTGGAAATTCTTTAATTTCAACTTTGGATTCTTCTATATTATCTTGCAAAGTCAAACTTTTAGGTTCAAATTCTTCCAGAGTATTACTCATATTGGTATCAGATTTTTCTGTATAATTTTACAAACTTTCGGATAAAATTTCATCAAAGTTTTTAAATTCTTCCAAACGAAAAGAAACATCACCAGCATAATTTGAATCACTTTCATTGGTAAGAAATTTCGGATACTGGCGATAGGCTTTTTTCTCGGATACTTTGCAATTCTTCAATTTGACTAAAATTATCACTATCTAATGACATTTCATTTATACTCGAGACCGTATCTGAAATATCATTATTGGATTCCTTCGTACTGATATTAAGTTCTTTAAGTTCATTACAATATTTTACATGTTGGGAGTATGCATTTCGGCTCGAAAGATAACGATCACAATATAGACATTTAAAATTTACAGACATTGTTTTAAATTAAAGTTTAATATTTTTACTGAAGTTTTTAGACATTTTTTAACATATTTTTTCATAGTACTTATATATCTTTTCAAATTTTCAAATTTATCTTTTCAATAATAAAGAAAAACTTCCGAACATATTTGATTTGTTTTGCAATTTTTGATATACACGATAATTTTGTGATATAAAAAGAATATAAGATTTTATAATAAATGCTATATCTGTAAAATAAATATATATTTATACTTTCTAATATCATCCGGAATTATATAGAGGCGTTCTAGGAAGCTATATATACGAAACGTTTGGAGAACGCACTAGAACGGTGCGTTCTAGTACGCTATATATACGAAACGTTCAGAGAACGCACTAGAACGGTACGTTCTAGTACACTATATATACCTGCCACCCAAATTCAAAATCCAAATGCCGAAATCCCAAATGCCGAAATCCCAAATCCCAAATCCCAAATTACAATTAGTATCTTTTGCCAAAATCCCAAATCCCAAATCCCAAATTACAATTAGTATCTTTTGCCAAAATCCCAAATCCCAAATCCCAAATACTAGTAATTTGTGCATTTTGGCGTCCCAAATCCCAAATTATTTGGGATTTGGGCAACACGTATAACGCTATATATACGAAACGTTCGGAGAACGCACTAGAACGGTGTGTTCTAGTACGCTATATATACAAAGCGTTCGGAGAACGCACTAGAACGGCATATTTAATATGCTATATGAACGTAGGTGGTGTTCGTAGGACGCTATAGATCGGTGTATTTTGGACGCACTAGAACGTTTATATTTAATTCCTGATGATATTCATTTTGTTTTGCAATTTTATATAATTTTGTGATATAAAAGAATTTAAAAGTTTTCGTTTTTGTTTTACAATTATTATAAAATCTTATATTCTTTTTATATCACAAAATTATTAAAAATGCTATATCTGTAAAATAAATATATTTATACTTTCGAATATATTCGTATTTTGATAAGTATTATCAAATTATCCAATAAGTTATAATATGTATAAATGTAGATCCTTTAATTATGTCACGTGCACTGTGTCATGAATGTTTGTTTATTTTAGACTCTTACGTTCAGTCGTCTATATTTTTATACTCCTAAGTTTCACATACTTTAGCCAGAACTAAAANCTAGAACGGTGTGTTCTAGTACGCTATATATACAAAGCGTTCGGAGAACGCACTAGAACGGCATATTTAATATGCTATATGAACGTAGGTGGTGTTCGTAGGACGCTATAGATCGGTGTATTTTGGACGCACTAGAACGTTTATATTTAATTCCTGATGATATTCATTTTGTTTTGCAATTTTATATAATTTTGTGATATAAAAGAATTTAAAAGTTTTCGTTTTTGTTTTACAATTATTATAAAATCTTATATTCTTTTTATATCACAAAATTATTAAAAATGCTATATCTGTAAAATAAATATATTTATACTTTCGAATATATTCGTATTTTGATAAGTATTATCAAATTATCCAATAAGTTATAATATGTATAAATGTAGATCCTTTAATTATGTCACGTGCACTGTGTCATGAATGTTTGTTTATTTTAGACTCTTACGTTCAGTCGTCTATATTTTTATACTCCTAAGTTTCACATACTTTAGCCAGAACTAAAATGGACGTAAAATTGTAAAAGTGTATAGTCAATTTTTTTCGTCTTTATTTTTATACTCCTAAGTCTCATAGTCAATTTTTTTCGTCTATATTTTTATACTCCTAAGTCTTACATACTTTAGCCAGAACTAAAATGGACGTAAAATTGCGAAAGTGTATAATATTTTTAACATGTTTATATTCCTCTGTAAATATGATAGTTTTTATTCCAGTATAAGAAATACATATTTTCTTTACATATTTTTTCAATTTGAAATACATATTTTCTTTACATATTTTTTCAATTTGAAATACATATTTTCTTTACATATTTTTTCAATTTGAAATACATATTTTCTCAATGAGTTTCAGTACTCTTATTTCAGGTACCTACAAAAAAACTTCGCGACCTTCCGCAAGTTCTTCGCAACCTTCCGTAAAATCTTCTCGACCTTCCGTAAGTTCTTCTCGACGAGCTGCAAGAAACAACAATATATCAGAAAGTAACGATGGTAATAAAACTATAACAAAAGTGTTTAAGAATGTATATGGTTTAATTTAACATGTTATTTAAAAATACAGATAATAGAGCAATAATTCTAAAAATCTACGAAAAACTAAATAAGCTCGAAACAGATTTTGCAGATATGAAAAAAGGTCAAAGTGGTATGGAAACAGATATTAAAAAAATCAAAAATGAAATATACTTGCTAACGAATGATAAAGAATTTATGGAGGTAAATTATTACTTTATTAATAGTTTAATGAAATTTGAAGTTTTATAATTATTAATAAAATTTTATAAAATAGGATATAATTGTAAGTGCGACCGAAGTGATATTAAAATTAAANACAAAAAAACTTCGCGACCTTCCGCAAGTTCTTCGCAACCTTCCGTAAAATCTTCTCGACCTTCCGTAAGTTCTTCTCGACGAGCTGCAAGAAACAACAATATATCAGAAAGTAACGATGGTAATAAAACTATAACAAAAGTGTTTAAGAATGTATATGGTTTAATTTAACATGTTATTTAAAAATACAGATAATAGAGCAATAATTCTAAAAATCTACGAAAAACTAAATAAGCTCGAAACAGATTTTGCAGATATGAAAAAAGGTCAAAGTGGTATGGAAACAGATATTAAAAAAATCAAAAATGAAATATACTTGCTAACGAATGATAAAGAATTTATGGAGGTAAATTATTACTTTATTAATAGTTTAATGAAATTTGAAGTTTTATAATTATTAATAAAATTTTATAAAATAGGATATAATTGTAAGTGCGACCGAAGTGATATTAAAATTAAATTTGTATCCCAGTCCTCAAGAATATAAAGAAAGCTGTGAAGCTTATATTCAACAATTTCATGAAGACGTTTATAATTCGTTTGGTCGGAAATGGAATGTATATTATGAATCAAAAATCCAATCAAAGGTATGAAATTTGAAATATTTAAAATATTCCGAAATATTCCGAAATTTATTTCACTTGTTAATAATTAAATATAGTTAAGTGATAAGATACGTAGTTAACGAGGTACATTGTGTGGTAAAATAAGGACTGCCATGTACGATGTTTTTGGAAACCAACTCTGCCCAATAAAATCTAACGTAAAATCTCAAGAAATTCTAAATTAGAAGCAACTCCCCAGCACCAAAAGTTGTTACAAAAAAATTTTTGATAAATCAGATTTCCCCGGGAATCTGACTTATATAGAGGCAATCCTAAAAAAAGTATGGTCCTCAACTTCGAAACCACCTGAACAACATGTTACTTGGGCAATATCAATCGTCCAAACAATATTAGACCCAACAAATGGAAATATAAAAATTTCGGAGAATACCATAAAATATCCTTTATCGATTAATATTGTAAGTTTTGTAACTTCACTTGTGAAAATATTCCGAAAATTTATTAAAAACTTAATAAAAATAGGAAAAAATAAAAAATAAAGAAACATTTGAGATCAAATCTGAATCCGAATCCGAATCTGAACCTGAAAATTCTCCTCCACTATCTTCCTCTTCTCTAAAAAAATGAAAAAGTGCGCCCGAATCGGCCCCAACTTTGAATAATGAAAATTTATTACAAAACGAAGAAACTCGTATTGTACCTTTAAAACAGAAAAGTGCACCCGAACCTGTGTCAAATGTAAATGAAAATTTATTAAAAAACAGAGAAACTCGTACTATACCTTCGAAACGGAAAAGTGCGCCCGAACCTGCGTCAGATGTAAGTAATGATCGTGAAATAGAATTTCTCTCATTAAGCGAAATCCGAAAATGTGTGGAAGAAAAAGTCAGAAAAAGAAATTATGAGGAAATATTTGAAAGTGAAAATGAGAATGAAAGTGAAAATGAAAGTGAAAATGAAAGTGAAAATGAAAGTGAAAATAAATCAAATAATGAAAGTAGCAATAATGATAATAATGAAGAATAATTTTTTTCTTTATTTGTATATAAATTTTTGTTTATTTATAATAAATAATAATAATAAATAATAATAAATAAAAATAAATGTTTATCGTGAAAATATAAAATTTTGAAAAAATAAAATGAAATGAAACGAAAACAAACAGATTATTTCGAAAAGCTTTGAAAATATTTTGAAATATCTAAATTACGAAAATTTATTATACCGAAAATTTTCAAAATTTTATTACACGATAAATTTTCAGAAATTTATATTAACGTCAGTATTCCGTCATATTTTCGAAAATTTCCATAGGTCTCGTAATATGACAGAAATTTATGCCATGTTAAATTTCCGTAAATTTACACCTATTAAAATTTCCTGATGTATTTTGTGAAACAGAGCTCATTTCGGAAACAATGTAGCAAATAGAATATATACAAATATTTACCAGTTTTTAATTTGTCTACTGTCTTTGGAATTGTACTTTCAAGTTCTTCCGAAAAATGTACAGTTTGAAGAGCAAAAGTCTGTTCCTTATATGATCGTAGTAGACGAATATTGTATTTTTCTTTTAAAGAAGAGATATCAACACTTTTTTTAAAAGTTTCGAAAGATTCTGGCTCATTATGAGCAGAAGAAGGTTTATTTTGCAAAGAAGAAAGCTCAACGCGTCTTTTTATATGAATTTGCGGTGTTCGCGATTCTTGAGACATTATAAGAAAAAATAAGTGGAAAGAAAGAAATAATAGAAAGAAGAATGAAAAAATAAGAAATAATAGAAAGAAGAATGAAAAAATAAGAAAAAATAAGAAAAAATAGAAAGAAGAATGAAAAAAAAGAAGAAAAGAGAAAGAAGAATGAAAAAAAAGGAGAAAAGAGAAAGTGCGAAAAAATAAAACGAAAAAAGTATATAAAAGTATATAAAAAGTAAAAGAAAAAAACAGAATGAAAAAAGTATAAAAAAGTATATATAGCAAAAAATAGAAAAAATGTAATCAAGTATATTTTAGAAAGTAATTGGATGTTTTAGAGAGTAATTGAGAAAGTAATGAATTAAAGTAAGAGCGAAAAAAAGACACTTTTATTTGCAAATTTTATTATTCTTACACTATTCTTACATTATTCTTACGCTATTTTTACGTTATTCTTACATCAAAATAATTTCGGATTCAGAAATCTTATTGATTTTTTTCTGATCTTATTATTTATTGATTTTTTGAATATTTTTAGAATATTTTTAGAAAATTTCTTTTTATTTTTTAAAAAATTTCAAAAATAATTTAGAAAAAATAATATTAATTTAGGAAAAAATAGTAAGAAAAAAATCATTAACTTCTGTATTATATGAAGATGATATATCTTCAGATAGAAATAAAAATAGTAGAAATAGATCAATTTCTAATATACTTGGTGAAGAATCAACCTCAAATCAACTATCAAATAGTAGTAGATATATCTTCAGATAGAAATAGAAATAGTAGAAATAGATCAATTTCTAATATACTTGGTGAAAAATCAACCTCAAATCAACTATTAAATAGTAATAGATTAGTTTTATGTAATTGTCCGAAATGTAATGGAAAATTAATAGATCCTCGTACAAAGGTGATTCATGATTTGTTTAACGAGTCATCAGAAATTTCAATAGAATCTTTCCAAAATCAACAAGAAATCGAAGAAAGTGAATGAATTGATGAATCTTCATCATCAAAATCAACTACACTTACGCAAGATGTTAATCTAATAGAAATAGAAAAGGATGACATTATCCCAAATCTTACCTTCTTGCCTAGAATACGTCCAAAAAGACATACAAATCAGCCAATTTTGGTTGAAATTTCTAATATAACCGCTAATGATAAAGTTTTAAATATTTCTTCTGAAGATGAAATGGAAGAAATGGAAGAAATGGAAGAAATAAGTATCGAAAGTGAAGAGGAATTGGCTGATGAATTTTCTAATATTTTTGAAGATTATTCATCATCAAATTATGATCCTGATGAACCGATTAATCCAAAATCGACAAATAATAATTCATATCTTTGGATTCTATTATGAATAATGAGCTTTCGGATAAAATTCAACTTACCTGAAACTGCCACAGAATTGTTAATAAAGTTCATTAAATTATTGTTATCAGAAATCGGCAATTCCGAATTTGACACTTTTTCTAATTCAATATATATGACAAAAAAAGAACTTGGATTAAGAGATGATTTTTACTCTTTTCCTACATGTCCGAAATGCCATAAGCTTTATAATAAGCAAAAAGTAGAAGATTATAAAGAAAATGATACCAATTCTATCATGAAATGTTGGCACGTCAAATTNGTCCAAAAAGACATACAAATCAGCCAATTTTGGTTGAAATTTCTAATATAACCGCTAATGATAAAGTTTTAAATATTTCTTCTGAAGATGAAATGGAAGAAATGGAAGAAATGGAAGAAATAAGTATCGAAAGTGAAGAGGAATTGGCTGATGAATTTTCTAATATTTTTGAAGATTATTCATCATCAAATTATGATCCTGATGAACCGATTAATCCAAAATCGACAAATAATAATTCATATCTTTGGATTCTATTATGAATAATGAGCTTTCGGATAAAATTCAACTTACCTGAAACTGCCACAGAATTGTTAATAAAGTTCATTAAATTATTGTTATCAGAAATCGGCAATTCCGAATTTGACACTTTTTCTAATTCAATATATATGACAAAAAAAGAACTTGGATTAAGAGATGATTTTTACTCTTTTCCTACATGTCCGAAATGCCATAAGCTTTATAATAAGCAAAAAGTAGAAGATTATAAAGAAAATGATACCAATTCTATCATGAAATGTTGGCACGTCAAATTTCCAAATTTAGCAACTAGACGAAATCGCCAATGCCAAACAATATTATCCGAATAAGTTCCAACAATGGATAGATTTAAGTTAAAATTCAAGTTGGTTTATCTATTTGCCGGAATTCGACAACAATTGATGGCATTTTATAATCGTCTGAATTTCAAAAATTTTCTTCGACATTGGTTAAATTGGACGAACTCCGATGAAATTTTATCAGACATTTATGATGGTCAAATTTGGAAGAGTTTCAAAGAAACAAATGATGAAAATTCGTCAAATTTGTTTTTAAATGAAACAGCGGATTCACATCTTGATTTAATGATAAACCTTGACTGGTTTCAACTTTACGATGGTACTATTTATAGTACTGGAGTAATTTATGCTGCAATTTGTAATCTGCCCAGATATATCTGATTTAAGCGCGAAAATCTACTAATTCTTGGACTATTGCCGGGTTCAAATGAAGTTAGCCTACATAAAATAAATCATTATTTGGCACCAATTGTAGACGAATTGGAATTACTTTGGAATGGAATCATTTTAAATAAGACAAATAATTATCCGAATGGAAAGAAAATCCGGGCAGCTTTAATATTAGTTTCTTGTGATGTACCTGCTACTAGAAAAATCTGTGGTCACATTTCGGCATTAGTATCTTGCCATCGATGCGAAAAAAAGGCAAATTACGAAAATCGGCAACATAATTTCGCTGGAATGGATGATATGGACAATTGGTTCATTGTAAAAGATTCATTCAAGCATCTTGAAAATACTTTAAAATGGAGAGGTTGCAATTTACAAAAAATAGTGGAATAAGATGGTCAGAATTATTGTGCCTACCTTATTTTGACCCAATTCGATTTATAACAGTTGATCCTATGCATTGTTTATTTTTGAGTATTGCAAAATGGATTATGAAACAAATTTGGAGTTTTATCATCAAATAATTTAAATAATATTCAAAAAAAAATGAATGAATTTCAAGTTTCCGCCAATTTGGGTCGAATTCCAGGAAAAATCTACTGTGGTGAAGGTTTTTCTAATTTTACTGCCGATCAATGGAGAATTTTTATTTCAATTTATGCTACTATAGTACTTTGGGAGTATTTAGAAAAAGTAGATAGGAAGATTCTTACATATTTTGTTCGAATTTGTCATCTTTTTGTAAATCGAATTCTAGAAACTAAATCTTTAGATGAAATTCATAAGAAAATAGTAGATGTTATAACGTTAATTGAGAAAAAATATGGAAGAAATGTAATAACACCAAATCTTCACTTGTCACTTCATTTAAGCACATGTTCGCATGATTTTGGTTTATTATATGCTTTTTGGTATTTTTCATTTGAAAGAATAAATGGAATACTTGGTAAATTAATATACTTTGATTATTTTTTATTATTTTTTGATTATTTTTTGATTATTTTTTGATTATTTTTTGATTATT
>PQFF01000095.1:225578-240518 GCA_003547095.1 Diversispora epigaea | reverse complement strand
ATTATTTTTTGATTATTTTTTGATTATTTTTTGATTATTATTTTCTGATTTTTTTCTGATTATTTTTTTCTGATTTTTTGTTTATTAGGTTCGCTGCCCAATAGTCATCGGCAAATCGAACCAGAGCTAATGCGTCGATTAATCAATGACAATAGAATAAATGAGATGATATATACTGAAAATAATACAAAAGGCCTAGAAATTCTTAATACTCGTCAATCCGTCGGATCTCTTTCAGAAATAGATCAATTTGGTCATGATGAAATGAGAAGATTCTGGATGTATTCGAGAACAATTCAAGAATCAACTATTTCTGGAAAAGAATTATTTCCGGATGAAATGTTGAAACCATTTTCAAAAAATATTCCACTTTCGGCAGATGGAATTTTAGATCTAATGATTGTTTATTATAATGATACATATGAAAACTTGAAATTTCGGAAGCCATTTAAAACCGATTCTTTAAATTCAATAATAATTCCATTAAAAATAAACAAATATTGTCACTGCCGAATTGGTTCCGAAATATTTGGTTCAACATTTTCATCTAGACACCAAAAAAGCTCATATATTCTAGCTAAATTTGCATCTGAAGATGATAGTATTGATATTTATCTGGGTCAAATTCAATTCTTTTTTGTTCATGAAATAAGTACAAATAGAATAAATATGGAAAATTATTATCTGGCATATGTTCGTTGGTACAAAAAAATCAAGAATCGGTTCTATTTCGGCATAAATCAAGAACAAATGTGTAATGTCGAATTATGGGATACTGAATTTTATCCTAAAAGCTGAGATTGTATTATTCCAGTCCATCATATTCTTGGACGATTTGTACCAGTTAAGTATAAAATTTCAGATCGTAAAAATGCTAAAGAGTATTTGGCAGTAAATCCAATAAATAGAAAATATAATTTACGCTAAAAATTATCTTTCTTATTTTATTCCGAAATGATTAGGATTATGTAATTTTATTAAAATTTCCATAAATACATAATAAATCAGAAATAAATGATAAATTAGAAATTTTGCATTAAAATCATCTGAATTCAGTAATTTTTTTTNTTCTTTAAATTCAATAATAATTCCATTAAAAATAAACAAATATTGTCACTGCCGAATTGGTTCCGAAATATTTGGTTCAACATTTTCATCTAGACACCAAAAAAGCTCATATATTCTAGCTAAATTTGCATCTGAAGATGATAGTATTGATATTTATCTGGGTCAAATTCAATTCTTTTTTGTTCATGAAATAAGTACAAATAGAATAAATATGGAAAATTATTATCTGGCATATGTTCGTTGGTACAAAAAAATCAAGAATCGGTTCTATTTCGGCATAAATCAAGAACAAATGTGTAATGTCGAATTATGGGATACTGAATTTTATCCTAAAAGCTGAGATTGTATTATTCCAGTCCATCATATTCTTGGACGATTTGTACCAGTTAAGTATAAAATTTCAGATCGTAAAAATGCTAAAGAGTATTTGGCAGTAAATCCAATAAATAGAAAATATAATTTACGCTAAAAATTATCTTTCTTATTTTATTCCGAAATGATTAGGATTATGTAATTTTATTAAAATTTCCATAAATACATAATAAATCAGAAATAAATGATAAATTAGAAATTTTGCATTAAAATCATCTGAATTCAGTAATTTTTTTTTCGAAATGATAAAGATTTTATTAAATTTTCTAAATTTTGGCTAAAATTTATTAACGGTCGAATTTAAGATAAATTTTTGCGGAAAGAGTATATTTTCGAAATTGACATTTCGACAGCATCAAAATATTGTATAAATTTCAACACGAATTCGGAAATTCCGAATTTCGGTTGAAACTAAAATCTGAATTTCTGAATTTTGGCTAAAATTATTAAATGGTCGAATTTAAGATAAATTTTTGCGAAAAAAGTATATTTCCGAAATTGACATTTCGACAGTAAAATAGCATTATTAAATTTTAGCCAAAATTTAGAAATTCCAAATTTTGGTTAAAACTAAAATCTGAATTTCCAAATTTTGGCTAAAATTTATTAACAATCGAATTTAAGATAAATTTTTGCGAAAAGAGTATATTTCTGAAATTGACATTTTGGTAGTAAAACAACATCAAAATATTATATAAATTTCAGCACGAATTCGGAAATTCCGAATTTTGGTCAAAATTTAAAAATCACTTCAAAATTTTCTAAAATTTCTAAAAGCTGATTTTTTTTTAACAATCAGCCGAAAGTTAACCGAATTTTGATATTGCCGATTTGCCTTATTTCGTTTAGAATATTGTGAATGAAATATGCTTATTTTATATATAATTCTTAAATGTCTAATAATCGGCAAGAAACAAGAATTCTTTTAATAAATTCTGAATTTTTGCCAAATTTTATTAATAAGCTGAAATATCATATTTTCGAAATGGATAAGCTGAATTTAGGCAGAATTGTTCCGAAATTTTATATTTCCGAAATGTCCATTTCGACAACAAAACAGCATATTAAAATATTGTACCAAATTTCAGCACAAATTCAGAAATTCCAAATTTTGGTCGAAACTTAACTTAAAGTTGATTTTTAAGTTTCGATCAAAATTCGGAATTTCTGAATTTTGGCTAAAATTTATTAATGGCCGAATTTAAGCTGATTTTTTTTGGCAATCAGCTGAAAGTCAGCCGAATTTTGATATTGCCGATTTGCCTCATTTCAACTAGTGTTAAGTAATTCTATATATTTATCAGAATTAAGTGTACCATTAACTAAAACTAATAGATCTAATTTATTATTATAAAAATATCCCTAAACCATAATTCCAATTGAATTTTTAACTGTAAGTTTCAAACATTCAATTTTATATCTTTTATCTTTTTTATGCTATATCCAATTTCTAGAATCATTATTAAATAATTCAAATCTTAATTCATCACTCCATATAATATTTTTCCATTTATAAATCCAATTTTTTTTTATATTATACAAACCAAATCATTTTTTATTATTTTGTTCAGAAATAAATAATTTTTTCTTTGCAGCATGTCCACTATAACCTTCTTTATGCAAAACTTTTGAACTGTTCTACTAGAAACTGAAAAACTCAATGATATATTAAAATTTTTAGTAATTTCAACTAATATTAAATTTCTATTGGCTTTAACAATTTTTACTAATTGCTATTTGTCTCGATTAGTTAATATTTTTGATTTATCTGATTGTAAAATAGTAGAAGTCAACCCTTGCTCATTATATTTTTGTATAATATCTCCTATTGTTGATCTGGAATAACCTAATAAACTATTAATTTTAATATATGAAAAGCCTCCTTTGTATAAACCAACAATTTCTCCACATTCAAAATCAGTAAGTTTTTTTCTTTTAGGTATAATTTTAAAATTTTTATAATAAATAAATAACAAAAATATGTTTTTAAGATTTATTTTATTAAATTAAAAACTGTATTTTTTATATTGAAATTGTATATTGTATTTATTATAGTTGTATAATAAACTATATATGTCGTCAAAACTAATTTGGCCTGACTTAACTCTTAAAATTTCAATTTTTAATTGTGTCTAACTTTATATATGTTGTCAAAACTAATTTAATCTTGACTCAACTCTTAAAATTTTAATTTTTAATTGTGTCTGACTCAACTAATTACGTCAATCACTAGTAAAAATCAAAATTTGCTTTGATTCAACTTCAATTTTTCTCAATTTTAATTGCGTCTGACTCAATTCAATAGTTTTGACAACATGTATATCTGACTCAACTAATTATGTCAGTTATTAGTAAAAATCAAAATTTGTCTTGACTCAACTCCAATTTTTCTTAATTTTAATTGTGTCTGACTCAATTCAATAGTTTTGACGACATGTATATAATAAACCATTATACAAAATAAAAACTAACAATATGTAGTTTTAAATTTAAGAATAATTATATTTATACCTAAGTAAAGTTTTAATTTTTATTAGAAACTGTTAAAAGTGATAATAATAAAAGTTGTAACTCTTGTTATTACATTAGGAAACTTTTTGGGACATAAATTTCTGTAAATTTACGTCCTAAAAAGTTTCCTGATGTAGTTACAAATTTGTATAAGATAGTTTGTATCTACGATAAATATTTATCAAAATCAAGAGACATTACTATTAATAATTTAATTTGATATTTTTGATTAATTTTATTTAAAACAAAATTTCTGTATAAGTAAGTGTCCTAATTTTAAAGGTGAGATTCGTGGATAAAATTATTATGTATTTTACAGATAAAAACAAATATAAACAGATATCTGTGTAGACTAAAATATAGGGTGTATTACATAATATGTATTACAAAAGTAGAAACTTAAACATGTGATTATATTCTTTAAAGGTCATTTACCAACATGCCAATCACATTTCATTTGTTGTACATCGATCTGCGCAAATTTTATTGATTTTCGATCAACATCTGTAACAGATAAATTTATTCGTGGATCGCACCACTACTTAATTTTAACAAACAAAGTATCACATAATAGTTCTTGATCATAGAATTCATTTAAAAAAAAGTTTATGTAATTTAAATTATTCATTGTGTTACAATTAGCATTTGAAATTAAATGAAATTTTAGGAGAACGTCTAAAGCCATGTCCAGTCACGTGATTCTCTGATTGGCAAGTGGATCCAGCTGAGCGATCTATTATCTCCAACCAATTAAATTATAAAACGATTTTTTAGATCAAAAATAAAAATAAATAAAAAAATAAAAAATAAAAAATAAACTTTTGCTACTCTTATCATCTATCCATCTATCTATTCATCCTTGTCTATATTAACAACGAAGAAATCCTGTAACAAGATAGTTTTTATGATGAATTATACATTTATTTATTTTTTATTATTAAAAAACCTATTTATTATTATTTTTTTATTATTTAATTTTTACAACATAATAGTGTGCACAATATTACAAGTCCAACTTTTATAAGAAACAAGTATAACGGAGGACTTACTTTTCCCACAATATTTTACACGATGAACCCATCTGTTTCTCCAGCAACAAATATAGACTTACGAATTTCTAAAGAACTAACTCCTAGCCAAAAGCGCAATTTACTTTTTAATATTAGTCTGTCACTTGAATTATTGATACAAGACTTTGACAGCAATTGGTGGCCACTTATTTCAAATGTTTGGACGAGATTTAATTCCAAAAAAAAAGCAAATGGCGATTCATCACATACATATACATGCCGTTTAACCAAACATAATCAATCTAGCACTCGGAAGGAGGGAATTCCAAGTAATAAACGGCGAAAAACAAAAATTCGTCTGTCTCACTTGTGCTTTACTAAAATTAAAGTACAAAAGTTTATTGCGGAAAGAAAAGTGTGTGTTGAGCGCTTTGAAAACTCACTTGACCATACACACTCTTTGGAGGAAAGTGATAAGGTTAAACGTCCACAAGCCATTCGAAACCTAGTTGAACAGGAGGCCATAAAGAACTATTGTCTGCCAGCAATCCTTAATGCAGTAAAAGAATATGTGGTAGAAACAATGGATCTGAAATCAAGTGCAAAGGAGCTGAGACTTAAGGAGGTTACAACATCAGGAAATTTTTTATGTCAGAGGTTAGTGTAATAATTTCGTTTTCAAAGGTTATTGAAGGTTATCGGACCAATAACCTTCGCAAATATTACGTTTATTATGATAAAGTGAAGGTTATTGAAAGTTATTGATATCAATAACCTCCGGAGTATTACGTTTTATTAATAAAAATGAAGGTTTTCGGTACCAATAACCTTCGCAAATATTACGTTTATTATGATAAAGTGAAGGTTATTGAAAGTTATTGATATCAATAACCTCCGGAGTATTACGTTTTATTAATAAAAATGAAGGTTTTCGGTACCAATAACCTTCGTAAATATTACGTTTATGTTGGAGGTATTCGAAGGTTAACGGAGTGAAGGACTTCGAAGGCTTACATTTAAAAAAATTTACTGATGAAATATTAAATATAAAGTTCGTGGGACTCTTGATGCTCACCTTATTGGCAGTTCTAAATGAGAAAAAAATATTCAAGAATCAATTTTTTTTTTGAAACAGCAGAAGTATCAGGTTGAACGTTATATGATTTCTAATAAATTCACTCACGACTTTGTTTTTATACACCAAAAGCAGATTGAAAACCTTGAAAAATATAGATGGTTAACTCTTATCGATTCAATACATAAAACGAATCGATATGATTATCGCTTATTCACCTTGTATATTCGTAATGGATATAGCTATTGGAATGTTGGTACACACTTTTTTGTAAGTAATGAGGATTCTGATTATACTTGCACGCAAAATTATTTTGGGGCCCCGAAATTGGTATTTTGGGGAAAAAAGTCGAAATAGTTTTTCATAGAAGACGAAATTATTTTACTTAAAACCCGAAATTTTTTAACCACCCAGATTTATTCTTTGATTGAAGATACACATAACTGGATATTTTTTTATTTCTATATATAGAATAGATTCTGCATAAATCTCAAAAAGTCGAAATACCTCAAAAATCCAAAATCAATTTTGGGAACATGTATAATTCTGATACCATCGCAGAAGCTTTAAAAATTATTTGACAATTTGCACCACACTGGAAACCTATATATTTTCTTCAAGACTAAAGTAATGTAAAAGCAAATAGTATTAAATTAACCTTTCCAGGACTCAAGAATGGTAAATAAGAGTATGATTCTATTTTTTGCACTGTGCATCTCGTTCGAACTTGGATGAGTAAAATATATGATGTGAAAACTCGACAAAAAATAATTCAAGCAATGTACAAGTGGACTCGAATTGGATATGAAGCTCTTATTCAAGAGGTAATTAATGAATGTCCAGTTCCGACTATAAAACAATATATTAAACGATATTATGTAAAAAATAATCATCAATGGGCACTTTGGGCACGTCAGCATTCTCCTCTTCTCCTACAAGTGACTTCAACAAATTCTTTGGAATCATATCACTCTGAATTAAAACGAACAACCTCTTCACAACACAGTTTAATTGGTATGTTCGTTTGTTCTTTATTTTTTAAAAAGTTGGGTTTAAGAATTATTTATATTTTAGGTTTTATAATAAAATTTTTTTTTAAATAATTCTTTCTACTAGGTGCATGTTATAAAGTTGTTGTCCTTGATCAGAAAAAATTACAGATTCAGAATATGTTGTTTTTGAATTCCGTACTAAGAAGATTTCGGTTATAGGCGTGGATGATGAAATTCTTAATGAACTTCATAAATTTCCTTTCCCCATTCAACGTATGCTTGCTGATGAAATTTGTGCTGTTGAAAAAAGACTTGAGAAAGGTAAAGCAACTTCAGGATTGACATTATTATATTGCAATTATTCATTTTATCATCGATACTTACTTCCCTGCCGTCATGTTTTTCATGAGCATATGTATCCCTATAAGAAGTCGTATTACTTAAAATATACTTAAATTTTTTTAAAATATACTTAAAAATTTTTAAAATATACTTAAAATATACTTAAAATATACTTATCATTATCTATTTTAAGTATATTTTTTATGTATATTTTTAAGTATATTTTTTAAACATATTTTAAATATATTTTAAGTATATTTTAAGTATTTCAACATATATATTAAAATATACTTAAAATATACTTAAAATATGCTTAAAAAATAAAAATATATGTATAAAATATACTTAAAATATACTTAAAAATATATTTAATTCGGGTGACATAATTTTTAATATATTTAAAATATACTTACACGTACTTAAAATATACTTATCATTATCTGTTTTAAGTATATTTTAAGTATATTTTAAGAAATTTTAAGTATATTTTAAAAAATTTTAAGTATATTTCAAGTATATTTTAAAAAATTTTAAGTATATTTTAAGTATATTTTAAGAAATTTTAAGTATATTTTAAGTATATTTTAAGTATATTTTAAAAATTTTTAAGTATATTTTAAAAAAATTTAAGTATATTTTAAGTATACGACTTCTTATAGGGTATGGGGAAACAAAATTACTAACAGTTGATTCCTGGGCAAAATTCCAATGGATGTTTGAGGAGAATGGTTTTGAAGTGTATATGCATTATGAATTAGTTAAAGTGGATATATCCGAGAAAATTAAAGCCAGGAGAGTAGCTGAAAATTGAAGGTTGGCCATAAATGAACTTATAGAAAAAACACGCGACATATATTGGAGGGTTGAAGAGAAGGGTGACGAAAAACAAACAGGTGCACTTCTTGAAGAATTAAAATCTTGTTTAGAACCTATTCTAAATAATGTAAGGGCGAAGGAAAATTTATAATAAATAAAAAAATATAATTATTAGTGATATATTAAAAATAAATGATGTAAAGGTGGGAGAAAATGTATAATAAATATGATAAATAAAAAATCATAAATATTAAAGTGATATGTTAAAAAAAAAATAAATCAAAATGTTCGTGAGTATAATATACGTGTTACCCAAATCCCAAATAATTTGGGATTTGGGACGTCAAAATGCACAAATTACTAGTATTTGGGATTTGGGATTTGGGATTTGGGATTTCGGCAAAAAATACTAATTATAATTTGGGATTTGGGATTTGGGATTTTGGCATTTGGGATTTTGGCATTTGGATTTTGAATTTGGGCAGCAGGTATAGAGTATAATACTTAGCCTAAATTTTTTGATTTCGTCGAATTTTCAAGTCCTGTTTGTCATGTAACATGATCCGTATTCTTAGATCGTTTTTTAGTTGCCGATCTTTAGTTACTTGACTGGGCACAGCTTTAGACGATCCCAATTTTAGTAAAAAATTGTCAACGGTTTTGAAAACAAATTATTGTCGATCATTTTATTGTTTAAAAAAATTACCAATTGTTTTTACATAGAAAACTTTATTATATACTAATGAAATTCTAAAAGCAATATTAAGTAATTTTGAAGAAAATATTACTTTGCATCTACTATAAAAGTTTCAAGCTTATATATTTAGAATTTAAGAAACAATCACTGGTCGAAAATTTATAAAACCTACACCTATCTGGTACCCGATAGGTGTAGGTTTTATAAATTTTTGACCAGTGAATTAGCAAAGTTTAATCAATAACTATTTACTCTATTTTTATGATAAAGATCTAAAATATTCATTACAGATGCACAATAATATTATTTTCAAGTTTACTTAGTGTCACTTCTAAAATTTTATTTGCAAAAAATAATGTTTTTTATGCGATAACAATTGATAATTTTCTTTAAATGATAAAATAATCAATAATAATTTCATCTAATTTTTAGTCATGTCTAAGTAATGTTCTGATTTTCACTAGAAAATAGCAAATATGGTACTAATAAGAATCATAGCTCTACTTCAGGGTTACAAGTTCTTATAAGATAGTTTATACTTTCAATACATAGTTATTGAAATAAGAGATATTACGATTAACAATTTGATTTGATATTTCTGGTTAACTTTATTTAAGACATGATTTTTCAACAAACAAGCATTTAACTTTAATAAAAAAGATATCATATAATAGCCCTTAATCAGGAGATTCTTTTAAAAAAAAGTTTGTGCAATTTAAATCATTCTTTGCGTCACAATTTACCTTTGAAATTTATTAATAAATTTGAAAAAAACAGCTGTCTAGATACTTTTGACAAGTTGGTATATATAGACAGGGCATTTTTGAATCATATAACTCAGGAATAAGTAATTATTTTTTTAAAAAAAGCTGGTAATTTGTAGCAAATTAACTTAGCTTCAAAATAGTAATTTTCTTTTTTTAATATCTTGATTGTATTATATGCTATAACATTTTAAAAATTAATTAAATTATTTCAGTTTTTAAGTGGTGTGCACTGTAATCAAAATAATGGAGAGAATTACAAAAATTAGTTGGACCCTAATTTTTGTCATGTGGATCTGATTATACGTGTTGCCCAAATCCCAAATAATTTGGGATTTGGGACGCCAAAATGCACAAATTCATCAGTAAATTTTTTTAAACGTAAGCCTTCGAAGTCCTTCACTCCGATAACCTTCGAATACTTCCAACATAAACGTAATATTTACGAAGGTTATTGGTACCGAAAACCTTCATTTTTATTAATAAAACGTAATACTCCAGAGGTTATTGATATTGATAACCTTCAATAACCTTCACTTTATCATAATAAACGTAATATTTGCGAAGGTTATTGATCCGATAACCTTCAATAACCTTTGAAAACGAAATTATTACAATAACCTCCGACATGAAAAATTTCCTGATGTTACTAATATTTGGGATTTGGGATTTGGGATTTCGGCAAAAAATACTAATTTTAATTTGGGATTTGGGATTTGGGATTTCAGCATTTGGGATTTCGGCATTTGGATTTTGAATTTGGGCAGCAGGTATAGATCTGATTTTGTTCAAATAAAAAGTTTTAGGGAGACATACATGATCTACAGTGTCTAAATAACATGTGTTAAACCATTAATTTTTTATAAATAAGTGATATACAGGAAGGCATATATAATTACTTGTTCATATTAGGTAGACTTTTATGGGATTTAAATAACATATGTCAAATCAGTAAATTTCAGTTACATAGGTAAAAATGAGCTCAAATAATTCAATTAACAAACAAGGTGAATTTTGGGTATGTGCCTGGTCACTTTTTACAATGAGTGTATCATTAAAAATAAACAATAAACATTAGACCTGTTCGATTTTCTGCCAAGAAGGAANAGATATTACGATTAACAATTTGATTTGATATTTCTGGTTAACTTTATTTAAGACATGATTTTTCAACAAACAAGCATTTAACTTTAATAAAAAAGATATCATATAATAGCCCTTAATCAGGAGATTCTTTTAAAAAAAAGTTTGTGCAATTTAAATCATTCTTTGCGTCACAATTTACCTTTGAAATTTATTAATAAATTTGAAAAAAACAGCTGTCTAGATACTTTTGACAAGTTGGTATATATAGACAGGGCATTTTTGAATCATATAACTCAGGAATAAGTAATTATTTTTTTAAAAAAAGCTGGTAATTTGTAGCAAATTAACTTAGCTTCAAAATAGTAATTTTCTTTTTTTAATATCTTGATTGTATTATATGCTATAACATTTTAAAAATTAATTAAATTATTTCAGTTTTTAAGTGGTGTGCACTGTAATCAAAATAATGGAGAGAATTACAAAAATTAGTTGGACCCTAATTTTTGTCATGTGGATCTGATTATACGTGTTGCCCAAATCCCAAATAATTTGGGATTTGGGACGCCAAAATGCACAAATTCATCAGTAAATTTTTTTAAACGTAAGCCTTCGAAGTCCTTCACTCCGATAACCTTCGAATACTTCCAACATAAACGTAATATTTACGAAGGTTATTGGTACCGAAAACCTTCATTTTTATTAATAAAACGTAATACTCCAGAGGTTATTGATATTGATAACCTTCAATAACCTTCACTTTATCATAATAAACGTAATATTTGCGAAGGTTATTGATCCGATAACCTTCAATAACCTTTGAAAACGAAATTATTACAATAACCTCCGACATGAAAAATTTCCTGATGTTACTAATATTTGGGATTTGGGATTTGGGATTTCGGCAAAAAATACTAATTTTAATTTGGGATTTGGGATTTGGGATTTCAGCATTTGGGATTTCGGCATTTGGATTTTGAATTTGGGCAGCAGGTATAGATCTGATTTTGTTCAAATAAAAAGTTTTAGGGAGACATACATGATCTACAGTGTCTAAATAACATGTGTTAAACCATTAATTTTTTATAAATAAGTGATATACAGGAAGGCATATATAATTACTTGTTCATATTAGGTAGACTTTTATGGGATTTAAATAACATATGTCAAATCAGTAAATTTCAGTTACATAGGTAAAAATGAGCTCAAATAATTCAATTAACAAACAAGGTGAATTTTGGGTATGTGCCTGGTCACTTTTTACAATGAGTGTATCATTAAAAATAAACAATAAACATTAGACCTGTTCGATTTTCTGCCAAGAAGGAATAATTAATATGAGGAATAAGCTCAATAAATTTTCTTTTGGTTTTAATTTTTCAAATAGGGATATTATTTTCTTTTTATTTTTTATTTTTTATAGGTTTTATTTCATTTTACAAGTAGACCTTTTTATATGGATTCCATTTCGGTCAAGAGGAAGATTTAAAACATTTTTTCTTTAACTGAAAATACTATTTGGGCGCAATCTTAACAATCTTATACTCAGATTAGTCATGAGAGGATGGGAACGAGTCTTGGCAAATCAATTACCAGTACTAACTAATACATCAGGAATTATATAAAGGCGTTCTAGTATGCAATAAGTATGAAAAGTATTTATTGTATTCGATATACGCCATTTTATTGTGTATTACAAATGTTACGTTTTAAAACGATCTGTTCTACAACGTTTTACGAACGATAAGTATTAATAACGTTATATAACGGATTATTCTAGTACGGTTTGCGAATTATCAGTATTAATAACGTTCTAGAACAATCTGTTCTAGAACATATTATAAACGATATATACTAATAACATTATATAACATATCATTATATGAAATATCAGTATTAATAGTTATATAATGGATTGTTCGAGAACGTTATTGATTATAATAGTGTGTATTGTATAAAAGATCAACTCTTATAGTTTGCAATACACTATATTATAGATCGATATATAACGATTATATTTATTATTATTTTTTTTGTTCAGAGCATAACGAAGGATATCATATTTCTTTTTTGTCACATGCAAATAAAGAGATCATATTTATTTATTTTGTTACGACATATAGTAGAAGTTTTCATAAAATATAATAAATATTTAATACAAAAATAAAATTATTTATTGTAAAAAATTATATATTAAAATTTTTATTTTTCCTTACTATTTTATTAAATTATTAGATGCTTTATCCTATGTATTTAATAATTTAATGATTATTATTTAATGAATACGATGATTAAAAATAGCAATATATTGTGTATTGTTTTAATGAATACGATAATTAAAAATGGCAATATATTGTGTATTGTGTATTACAGTCAAACTCTTCATATAAATTGTATATCCTATCATGGGACCTATACATGTCGTCAAAACTAATTTAGCCTTAACTCAACTCTTAAAATTTCAATTTTTAATTACGTCTGACTCAACTAATTGCATCAATCACTAGTAAAAATCAAAATTTGCTTTGACTCAACTCTAATTTTTCTCAATTTTAATTGCGTCTGACTCAATTTAATAGTTTTGACGACATGTATAATGGGACCATACCTATAATATGCATAAAGAGGAGTTATACATTTAGAGGAGATGCATTCAGAGGAGTTTTTTTGTATTTCGAATAAGGCTTTATTTTATAATTAATACGATGATAATTTAATGATAATTTAATGAGTATTATTTAATAATGAATGCGATATTAAAAATAGCGATATATTGTGTATTATCTTGAAATAAGGCATTCTTTTATGATCTATATGATTATAATTTAATGAGTATTATTTAATAATTAATACGTTTATTAAAATAGCGATACATTGCATTATATTTTAAATTATTAAATGTATTATTGTATATCGAAGGTATATTTGTATTGTTTACTATCATTTTAAAAATAATATTTTCAAAAGTTATTTAAGGATGAAGTTTTCTTCCAAGTCTTTCAATTCAAAAAAAATTTATTTCAAGAAAATAACAATATTTTTTCAGAATAAATTATAAATAAACCTAATATTTTATATTATTAAGACAACATGAGTAGAATGCGTAATAGAANGCGGTTTTATTATTAAGATTATTATTATTATAACCTCCACGGTTTTATTATTATATTATTATTATTATTATTATTATTATTATTATTATTATTATTATAGCTTCCACGGTTTTATTATTATTATTATTATTATTATAGTCCCCGCGGTTTTGTTATTATTATTATTCTTGTCTCCCACGGTTTTTAGCTCTCACAATTCTTGTTTCCATGGTTTCGTCTCCCACGATTTTTAATTCCCACGATTACGGTTTTTTTATTATTATTATTATTATTATTATAGCTCCCGCGGTTTTATTATTAAGNACTAGTAAAAATCAAAATTTGCTTTGACTCAACTCTAATTTTTCTCAATTTTAATTGCGTCTGACTCAATTTAATAGTTTTGACGACATGTATAATGGGACCATACCTATAATATGCATAAAGAGGAGTTATACATTTAGAGGAGATGCATTCAGAGGAGTTTTTTTGTATTTCGAATAAGGCTTTATTTTATAATTAATACGATGATAATTTAATGATAATTTAATGAGTATTATTTAATAATGAATGCGATATTAAAAATAGCGATATATTGTGTATTATCTTGAAATAAGGCATTCTTTTATGATCTATATGATTATAATTTAATGAGTATTATTTAATAATTAATACGTTTATTAAAATAGCGATACATTGCATTATATTTTAAATTATTAAATGTATTATTGTATATCGAAGGTATATTTGTATTGTTTACTATCATTTTAAAAATAATATTTTCAAAAGTTATTTAAGGATGAAGTTTTCTTCCAAGTTTTTTAATTCAAAAAAAATTTATTTCAAGAAAATAACAATATTTTTTCAGAATAAATTATAAATAAACCTAATATTTTATATTATTAAGACAACATGAATAGAATGTGTAATAGAAGTATATTTGTTTCCGCCATTGCCGGATTACCAGCATTCATCACACCTAGTGTTAGGAATCGGGTCTATATTTAGACTCGAATAATCGTCACGAATAATCGACGAATAATCGCGAATAATCGTCAATTATTCGTGATTATTCGGCGATTATTCGTCGATTATTCGGCGATTATTCGGCGATTATT
>PQFF01000095.1:198678-223258 GCA_003547095.1 Diversispora epigaea | reverse complement strand
TTATTATTATATTATTATTATTATTATTATTATTATTATTATTATTATTATATTATTATTATTATTATTATTATAGCCCCGCGGTTTTGTTATTATTATTATTCTTGTCTCCCACGGTTTTTAGCCCTCACGATTCTTGCTCCCACGGTTTTGTCTCCCACGATTTTTAATTCCCACGATTACGGTTTTTTATTATTATTATTATTATTATTATAGCTCCTGCGGTTTTATTATTAAGATTATTATTATTATAACCTCCACGGTTTTATTATTATATTATTATTATTATTATTATAGCCCTCACGGTTTTATTATAATTATTATTATAGCCCCCACGGTTTTATTATTATTATTATTATAATTATAATAATAATAATATAATATAATAATAAAACCGTGGGAGCAAGAATCGCGAGGCTATAATAATAATTATAATAAAACCGTGAGGGCGATAATAATAATAATATAATATAATAATAAAACCGTGGGAGCAAGAATCGCGAGGCTATAATAATAATTATAATAAAACCGTGAGGGCGATAATAATAATAATATAATATAATAATAAAACCGTGGGAGCAAGAATCGCGAGGCTATAATAATAATTATAATAAAACCGTGAGGGCGATAATAATAATAATATAATATAATAATAAAACCGTGGGAGCAAGAATCGCGAGGCTATAATAATAATTATAATAAAAATATTATAATTATAATATTTTTTCGAATTGAATAAAAATTATAATTATAAATCGCGATTATTACAGTTATTCACGATTTTAATAATCACCGATTAATCGCGATTATTCACGATTAATCACGATTTTAATAATCGCCGATTAATCGCGATTAATCGTCTATCAACATTTGTACTCGACTATATAGTTGATAGGCGATTAATCGCGATTTTGTATTCGCGATTCATAACACTAATCACACCAAGCACATCAAGCATATCAAGATGCACAAGACCCAGAACAGAACCAACTGCACCATTTGTAGTTGAAAAAGAAAAAGAAAGAGAAGCAACTAGAAAAGAAATTAGTAATTAAATATTTATTCATTTTATTTATTGATATATTGATATTATACCTGCCACCCAAATTCAAAATCCAAATGCCAAAATCCCAAATGCCGAAATCCCAAATCCCAAATTATAATTAGTATTTTTTGCCAAAATCCCAAATCCCAAATCCCAAATACTAATAATTTGTGCATTTTGGCGTCCCAAATCCCAAATTATTTGGAATTTGGGCAACACGTATAATTAATATATTAATATTATTATTAAAATCAATTTTTACAATTTTAAGATGTTTCAGAAAGTTCTATGAAATGATTAATAGCAAAAATCAATTCACTTGATAAAAAAATGGATACCCTTTTAAAAGAACAAATAGATATTAAAAAAAGGCTCAAAAACATTGAGCTTCTATCTGAAATAAACAATAATCCGAATTTTTCAAAAGTAAGTATTTCAACTAATTTATACGTTATATTTTAACATATTATTAATATTTATGATAATTTTAAATAAAGATGTAATTACTCGAGTCACAACGAATGTTTTTAAAGTAAATATATTTTCTTTTGAGAAGAATTTGAAAGAAGAAACTGAAAGCGTTATCAGGAAAAGCTTTCTGGATATTTACGAATCAATGAACTCGCGGCACCATTCAAGTTTTTTCAAAAAAATAAAAACTAAAGTAAGAACTATTTATTAAATAAAAAATGGTATATTTTGTTTTATTTTATTATATTAAATATTTTTATTAATAGTTACTAGAAAAACTTCATGAAATGCGAGGTGGAATTGCTTCACGGGTCAAGTCAGCAATTTTTGAAATCTTTGGAGAATCTCAACTCCCTCGCATAGATTTCCAATCCTCCTCGGCAGAGATTAATTCTTGGAAGTCAGACCAAAGAGTTAAAGATACCTACCGCAAGCTATTTGAAGTTTTTTCAGATAATTGTACATATATGAAAATTATTTTAGATAGAGTTTAGAAATCTAAAAAAAAAATCTCTAATATGTATATTGTGTGGGGTGTCGCAATAGCTCAACTTTTTTTAAATCCCAAGATAAAGGGGATTCAAATTTCAGAAAATTTATTAAAAAAACAAATGAAAATAAATTTTGTAAGTGTATTGTTAAAAATCGTAATATTTCGTTATAAATAATTTTTAATATAATTTTATATTTTTTAGCAGAAACTTTAAAAAAAACTGCCATTAAAATCTGAAGATGGAGAGTTAGAAACGGAACAAACAAGCGAAAAGAAATCTGAAGAATGGGAGGAGGAGGAAAGAAGTCCAAAAAGGAGAAAAACCTCTGGAGGTCATGTTCTTTCTCCTCGACTTGGTTCTCCTCGGCTTGGTTCTCCTTGGCTTGGTTCTTTTCGGCTTGTTTCTCCTCGGCTTACTTCTTCTCGGCCTGTTTCTCCTCAGCTTTTTGAATCTTCTGATACTCCTGATACTTCCGATACTACACGAGAAGAAGGTGATATAACAGGTGGTGATACTGAAGGTGTTGAAATAGTAGGACAATAGTAGAAATAATAAATTTGCGTTATATAACGCTATATAATTTAATTATATTATTTATATTATTTAATATTTTTTATTATAATATCATTGTACAAAAAATATTAATTCTATATTGAAATAAAAAAAATTAATATTTAAATTCATTTTAATATTATCTCCGTTGACGCGAGAAAATAAACAAATAAATAATATAATTAATAAATAAAAAATAAATTTTAAAATATAATTAAATATTTTTTTTTTATAAACTTTGTTAATTATTTCATTTAGTTCTATAACAATATTATTCACGTCTACAAGGATGACATTATAAATTGACGTTTTAGCTGTCTTTTTCACTCCAGGCATATATTTATTCATAGAAGGAGCCACGACGATACCAATAGTTCCATTCGATTGTCGACTAAGAACTCCTTCTATTTGATTTATTATACTGCGATCTATAATAATCAATTTTATTATTTGTGAAAAAAATAATAATATTTTTGAAAAAAAATAATAATATTTTGTAATATATAAATATATAGATACCTATATTTTTTGTTCTCCAATTTTTACATTCTATTATAAATTTTATACCTTTTTTCATTCCTTTAATATCTATTCCTTTATTACCCGGCCCACTAAAAATATATTTAATTAATAATGAATGTTTGTATCATTGTTATCAAGGATAAGAAGGACGTTCTTTATATGTTATATCAAATATAAAGGCCACAGAGTGCTTCCTGTTCTTTACCACTATATGTTTGATTCACCATAAAAAACCCACTTTGATTTAACCTCACATACACGTTGGACGGTCTTCACGAATGGAGGGTACTCATGTGGTAGCGTATACCTGCCACCTAAATTCAAAATCCAAATGCTGAAATCCCAAATCCCAAATCCCAATCCCAAATCCCAAATCCCAATCCCAAATCCCAAATCCCAATCCCAAATCCCAAATCCCAATCCCAAATCCCAAATCCAAATTATTTTTGACACCCCAAATTATTTTTGGCATCCCAAATTAATTTTGGTATCTTAAATTATTTTTGACATCCCAAATTAATTTTGGCATCTTAAATTATTTTTGGTATTCCAAATATTTGAGGATGAAAAAAAATATTTAAATTAATGTAATAGAATTAAAAGAAGTTAATGTAAAAGATAATAAAAATTTTTAAAATATTATTTTTTGTTTTTTCAATTAGTAAAGAGACTATTTTCATAGTGCCAAGATGCTATATCAAGTTTAAAAGTTAAGAGATATACATGGTACAATCAATTTGTTTTTTTAATAATTACTATAAAAATATTTATTACAACTTAAAAATAATTCATTATTGTTTATACAAATAAAACTTTTTATTTTAATAAGTAAATGTCAAAAATAGTACTAAGTAACCTTAAAAATGAGAATAATATGCATCTTCTGTAAACATTTCAGATCTATATTTTAAAAATTGAGCAAATAATTATTATTTAAATTTTTTTTGCTGTTCAAACTTTAACTGTTAACAATATACTTAATTTCGAAGATATAGGTCTAAAATTTTTGCAAAAGATGTACATTATTCCTAGCTTTAAAGTTACTTAGTACTATTTTTAACATTTACTTATTAAAATAAAATATTATATTTATATAAATCATGATAAGTTATTTCTGATTTATAATTTATAAAGTATTTTATAAAGTTACACAATAAATAGTAATTGTTAAAGAAACAAATTGATCATATCATGAAGTGCATCTCATAACTTTTAAACTTGATCATCTTGGCACTATGACAATAGAAAAACAAAAAATAATTTTATATTTTATTTTATTTTTTTTATTTGTATTGTAATTAAATTCCAAGTATATTATTATTATTATACATGTCGTCAAAACTAATTTGGCCTTGACTCAATTCTTAAAATTTCAATTTTTAATTGCGTCTGACTCAACTAATTGCGTCAGTTACTAGTAAAAATCAAAATTTGCTTTGACTCAACTCCAATTTTTCTCAATTTTAATTGCGTCTGACTCAATTCAATAGTTTTGATGACATGTATAATTATTATATTATAATTATTATTATTATTATTATTATTATTATATTATAATAATTATTATTATTATTCTGTAATATTATTTATACCAGATTCACGTCTTTCCAATGATTTATTTATTATTGATTCAATATTAAAATCCTGTTCACCAAAATCTGTATATTCTGTTGATAAAGGTATCTCAACAGTTACTTCAAGAACTCGTCGAAGTTCAATATCAGTAACATTAAAAAATGAATCAAAATTTTGAGAATTTGATATTTGATTTTTACCTTCATTATTTTCAAATTGATTATTTTCTAATTCATCATCATTTTCAAATTGATTATTTTCTAATTCATCATCATTTTCAAATTGATTATTTTCTAATTCATCATCATTTTCATCAAAAATTTTATCATCAAATGGAAAAATTGTTTTGGTAATTGCATCTTCGAATCCTTTATCACTTAACTCCTTGTATGCATATTTAATTTCATTTAAAATATTTGAAACATAATATGTATGCATTTGTAACATATTTTGTAAAAGTGAACAATTTAAACTAAAATTAAAAAATTTATTAATATTAATTAAATAATTAAATATTATAAAATTATAAAATAATTTCAAATAAAATTACCTTGTTCATCGTTTATTCATATACCAACCCAATACTGAAAAATATTTTTCACAACTTGCATTACTTGATACAATTGATGCCATTAAAAGAGCAAGTTTTTGAATATGATTATTTTGTTGTTTGCACATAAGCCACCAATTTTTTACTGTATGAATTCCAGTTACAAATTCAAAATCATATAGTTTACTTTTTAAAGAATAGTTTGAAATTTGTGCAATTAATTCATTAGCAGATTTTTTCCTTCCTTCTAATAATTTCCATATTGATAAAGCTTTTTCACATATAATACAAAAAGTATTTATTTGTAAACCAGTATCTAAATTATTAATGAATAAGTAAATATTTATTTAATTTAAAATAATATTTAAAAAAAATAATATAAATACCTCTATATTTAGGATGTAAAAAATAAGCCAAGAGATAATAGTCAAAATTAAACTCTTTCCATCTTTTATCAAAAACATTTTGACATTCTTTAGAAAAATTTTAATTACTTGTTTGTGACAATTCTTTAATAGCTGTTGCCATAATTACAAGATTGATAAAACAGTTAGCTAAAGTTGTTGATTTATGTTCAAGATTTATTATTGCCTTTTTAATAGGTAATAATATTGTTTTCAAATCTTTAACATTTCTAAAAAAATTTTGCTTTCATAAAATTGAAATTATTTCAAGATTTAATAATTGTGGTTCATTTTCTAAAATCTTTAAAATTAATTATAATAAAAGTTAAATTAAAATTAATTATAATAAAATTAAATTAATATAAATTAAATTTAATTAAAATTTTAATTTGAAATATATTATTACCTGTTTTAAAGCATTTTTATATCTCATAATTGAATCTGTACAATCATATGCTGTAGTCCATCTTGTTATAACATATTTTTTCAATCCACCACCTTTGATCATATTTTCAACAATCTCTTGTTGAAGAATAGCACCACCAGCATGAGATTGTTTAAAAAAGGTTACAATTTTTTTACAACATGTGATAATATTTGTAGTCCAATTAAGTTTTATGATGTCACTTGATAATAAATTAATATGATGTGCAATATATCGGATTGGAAAAATATGTGAATATTTTGTTAACACTAAATTCTTTGCTAGAACTACATTTGAAGCATGATCCGATACTATAGAACAAAATTTCTCAGCACCTACTTCTTCAATAACTTTAATAATTTCATTTTTTAAAAATTCTCCTGTATGAGAATTTTTAGAAAAATTCTTTAAAGAATGTATATATTCTTTTTCATCACTTGTTATAATTAAAAAAATATATAAAGATTGGCCAGCTGGAGAAATCCATCCATTTAAACCTAAAATATTAGAATTGTTATTTATATAATTAAAATTTAAATTATTAATTATTATTAATTATTTAATTAATTAAAAAATCAAATAAAACAATACCTAAAGTTAAATTTGTCTCATTAGAAAGTTTCTTTTTCATTTCAGCTATAACAGTAGTAGTTTCTACATTAATCATAGTAGTAGATAGAATTGTTCTTTTAGGAACTTGAAAACCTGGACATAATTCTTTTGAATAATCAATAAAAAAAGGATTTTCTACAATCCACAAAGGGACCCTACAAGTAACAAAAAATTTGGTAAGTGCTCTAGAACATCTTCTTTGCTTATCATCTGTAACTGTTAATCGTTCTACATGATTTGTAATTTTTGATTGCTTATATGGTTTTGATCATTTAGAAGAATTATCATCATCATTATCATCAAATAATCCATTATTTAATATTTCAAGATATAAAGCACGAACTTCTGGTGGTGGTGGTTTTGGACATTGTAGAACAAGATGTGCTATCATTTCAGAGGTTTTTTCACAAGACCATTTTTGTTTGCAAAATTTGCATGCAGCCCTAGAATATAAATCTTTTTTTTCATTTGTTGAATTAGCTGGGATAGTGTCAAAGTGCTGCCAGACTTCATTTTTATGACGTCCAGGACGTTTTCTGTTAGATATTGAAATCAAAAGTTCATCCTCACTATCAATTATATTTAAAAAACAAATTAAAGGTTAAAGAAATAGATTAAAAAGATGGATGGATTAAAGAAATGAATTAAAGAAATAGATTAAAAAAACAGAATTAAAAAAAAATTACAGATTGATTATCTCTTATTAGATGTTACACATTATAAATATTAAATTATTTTATTTATTTAATATATTGACAGTACGAATCTTTACATATATATTCATGGTTATATTTATGTATATATACTTTCATGTATTTATTAGCATATAAGTTATATTGCAAAACCACCCACATTGTGCAAACTAACCTATAATACAAATTTAAATAATAATAACAGAATAAGAATAAAGAAAAAGAATAATAAATAATAAATAATAATAAATAAAAAAAGAATAAATAAAAAAATAGTAACAATGTGGAACTAACTTATATTATACAAGCCTATATGTTAAAAGTGAAAAAAAAGATAAGTAAAATATAATAATAATAATAATAATAATAATAACAATAATAATAATAATAATAAAAATAATAAATACTTAATATATGTTCCCACGAGCTCGTAAAACCTACCGTACCATTCCTGCAGGCTCGTGAAGCCCATTTCGACTTCCACGGACATTCTCACAAATCCACGAGCCTAATTATANTAAAAAAAAATTACAGATTGATTATCTCTTATTAGATGTTACACATTATAAATATTAAATTATTTTATTTATTTAATATATTGACAGTACGAATCTTTACATATATATTCATGGTTATATTTATGTATATATACTTTCATGTATTTATTAGCATATAAGTTATATTGCAAAACCACCCACATTGTGCAAACTAACCTATAATACAAATTTAAATAATAATAACAGAATAAGAATAAAGAAAAAGAATAATAAATAATAAATAATAATAAATAAAAAAAGAATAAATAAAAAAATAGTAACAATGTGGAACTAACTTATATTATACAAGCCTATATGTTAAAAGTGAAAAAAAAGATAAGTAAAATATAATAATAATAATAATAATAATAATAACAATAATAATAATAATAATAAAAATAATAAATACTTAATATATGTTCCCACGAGCTCGTAAAACCTACCGTACCATTCCTGCAGGCTCGTGAAGCCCATTTCGACTTCCACGGACATTCTCACAAATCCACGAGCCTAATTATAGAGAGGAAGGAGAAAGGTAAGTATATTTTTATTTATTTTTTAAAAAAAAAATATTTTAAAAAAGAATTATAAAAAAAAAATAAAAAAATACTTAACCTACGTCCCCCCAGGTCCGCGAAGCCCATTTCAACTTCCACGAACATTCTCATGAACTCACAGAGAGGGAAGGAGAAAGGTAAATATATTTTATTTATTTTTTTAAAAAAAAAATATATTTTAAAAAAATAATTATAAAAAAAAATAAAAAAATACTTACCCTACGTCCCCCCGGGTTCGCGAAGCCCATTTCGGCTTCCATGGACATCCTCACGAACCCACAAGCCTAATTATAGAGAGGGAAGGAGAAAGGTAAGTATATTTTTATTTATTTTTTAAAAAAAAAATATTTTAAAAAATAATTATAAAAAAAATACTTACCCTATATCCTCCCGAGTTCGCGAAGCTCATTTCGACTTCCACAGATATCCTTACAAACCAACGAGCCTATCTAGAGAGGGAAGGAGAAAAGTAAGTATATTTTATTTATTTTTTTTAAAAAAATATATATTTAAAAAAAAAAAAGATAAAAAAAAAACTATAAAAAAAATTCTATCCGTTGTGCAACGGATAGAATATAATAAAAATTCTATCCATTGTGCAACGGATAGAATATATAATAATAAAAATTTTATCCGTTGCGCAACAGATAGAATAATAATAAAATTCTATTCGTTGCGCAACAGATAGAATAATAATAAAANAGAGAGGGAAGGAGAAAGGTAAATATATTTTATTTATTTTTTTAAAAAAAAAATATATTTTAAAAAAATAATTATAAAAAAAAATAAAAAAATACTTACCCTACGTCCCCCCGGGTTCGCGAAGCCCATTTCGGCTTCCATGGACATCCTCACGAACCCACAAGCCTAATTATAGAGAGGGAAGGAGAAAGGTAAGTATATTTTTATTTATTTTTTAAAAAAAAAATATTTTAAAAAATAATTATAAAAAAAATACTTACCCTATATCCTCCCGAGTTCGCGAAGCTCATTTCGACTTCCACAGATATCCTTACAAACCAACGAGCCTATCTAGAGAGGGAAGGAGAAAAGTAAGTATATTTTATTTATTTTTTTTAAAAAAATATATATTTAAAAAAAAAAAAGATAAAAAAAAAACTATAAAAAAAATTCTATCCGTTGTGCAACGGATAGAATATAATAAAAATTCTATCCATTGTGCAACGGATAGAATATATAATAATAAAAATTTTATCCGTTGCGCAACAGATAGAATAATAATAAAATTCTATTCGTTGCGCAACAGATAGAATAATAATAAAAATTCTATTCGTTGTGCAATGGATAGAATAATAATAAAAATTCTATCCGCTGCGCAATGGATAGAATAATAATAAAAATTCTATCCGTTGCGCAACAGATAGAATAATAAAAAAAATTCTATCCGTTACGCAACAGATAGAATAATAAAAAAAATTCTATCCGTTGCACAACGGATAGAATAATAAAAAAAATTTTATCCGTTACGCAACAAATAGAATAATAAAAAAATTTTATCCATTACGCAACAGATAGAATAATAAAAAAAATTCTATCTGTTGCGCAACAGATAGAATAATAAAAAAAATTCTATCTGTTGCGCAACGGAACGAATAATAAAAAAATTCTATCTGTTGCGCAACGGATAGAATAATAAAAAAATTTCTATCCGTTACGCAATAGATAGAATAATAAAAAAAATTCTATCCATTGCGCAACAGATAAAATAATAAAAAATTCTATCTGTTGCGCAACAGATAGAATAATAAAAAAAATTCTATCTTGCCGTATCATCCCCCCGGATCACAAGCCTAATTCTAGAGAGGGAAGGAGAAAGGTAAGTATATTTTTTTTTAAAAAAAAATAATTTAAAATAAATAAAAATAAAAAATAAAAAAAATAAAAAAAATACTTACCGTACCGTCCCTGCGGATTCGCGAAGCCCATTTCAACTTCCACGGACATCCTCACGAACCTACAAACCTAATTTTAAAGAGAGAAGGAGAAAGGTAAGTATTTTTTTTTATTATATTTTAAACTAATTATCATGTTGCACATTAAAAAAATCTTTAATTATTCTGTTACACTGACTCAAATATTTTTTCCCACGCAAATATTTTTTCCACTCCCAAATATTTGGGATGCCAAAATTAATTTGGGATGCCAAAATTAATTTGAAATACCAAAATTAATTTGGGATACCAAAATTAATTTGGGGTGCCAAAATTAATTTGGGATTTGAAACTTTTTGACCCTCAGGTTCCAAATAATTTTGGCATATTTTGGCAGCCATAATGCCAAAATAATTTGGGATTTGGGCGGCAAGTATATGGAAGCGTAAATTTCAAACATATAAATAACTCAACAAATATTCAGTGAAAGGATATAACTCACCCTGTTATTTCACATTTAATATTCACATCTGTTAACAATTTTTCTATTTTTATTTCAAAATTTTTACCTTTTTGTACGGAAGAATTTTCTTTTTGTTGAAATTTAGTCATTTTGTTGAATTTAGAAAAAAATAATAAAAACAATTATAATAAATGATACTTATCTTAAATTGCGAAGATACAAAATAGGTAATAAAACATGAGAAACAATATTTAGATTGTAGTGTAACAATTAAAAGGTCAATTAAATTCTATTCTTTGGTCAAAATCAATAAATTAAAAAAGATTGTAGTGTAACAGATTAAATGTAACAATATATAAAATACATTAATAAATTTGCGTTATATAATGCTATATCATCTGGAAATTTTTTATATCGGAAGTTATTGTAATAATTTCGTTTTCAAAGGTTATTGAAGGTTATCGGACTATTAACCTTCGCAAATATTACGTTTATTATGATAAAATGAAGGTTATTGAAGGTTATCAATATCAATAACCTCCGGAGTATTACGTTTTATTAATAAAAATGAAGGTTTTCGGTACCAATAACCTTCGTAAATATTACTTTTATGTTGGAGGTATTCGAAGGTTATCGGAGTGAAGGACTTCGAAGGCTTATGTTTAAAAAAATTTACTGATGATATTATTATAATAACTATTATTTATTATTTATTTATAAAATTTTTTATTATCTATTTATAAAATTTAAAATAAAAATTTATTTACTAAAAATTCGTTATCTATATTAAAACGTGGAATAATATGTATTATATTATTTATTGCTTCTATTTCTATTAAATTAAAAATATTTGTTTTTTCTACATCAGGAATTAAATATAAACGTTCTAGTGCGTCCAAAATACACCGATCTATAGCGTCCTACGAACACCACCTNTCTCCTTGGCTTGGTTCTTTTCGGCTTGTTTCTCCTCGGCTTACTTCTTCTCGGCCTGTTTCTCCTCAGCTTTTTGAATCTTCTGATACTCCTGATACTTCCGATACTACACGAGAAGAAGGTGATATAACAGGTGGTGATACTGAAGGTGTTGAAATAGTAGGACAATAGTAGAAATAATAAATTTGCGTTATATAACGCTATATATTATTATAATAACTATTATTTATTATCTATTTATAAAATTTTTTATTATCTATTTATAAAATTTAAAATAAAAATTTATTTACTAAAAATTCGTTATCTATATTAAAACGTGGAATAATATGTATTATATTATTTATTGCTTCTATTTCTATTAAATTAAAAATATTTGTTTTTTCTACATCAGGAATTAAATATAAACGTTCTAGTGCGTCCAAAATACACCGATCTATAGCGTCCTACGAACACCACCTACGTTCATATAGCGTATTAAATATGTTGTTCTAGTGCGTTCTCCGAACGTTTCGTATATATAGCGTACTAGAACGCACCGTTCTAGTGCGTTCTCCGAACGTTTCGTATATATAGCGTATTAGAACGTACCGTTCTAGTACGTTCTCCAAACGTTTCGTATATATAGCGTATTAGAACGCACCGTTCTAGTGCGTTCTCCGGACGTTTTGTATATATAGCGTCCTAGAACGCCTCTATATAATTCCAGATGTAATAATGGGTATTCGTATAAATATGAATTTACCAATGATTTGAAATCATACCACTGCACGAGTGCGAGATGCATTAGTTCTTCATAATTCATTATTATTTCAGTTATTAAAAGAACCTATTTATAAAATATTAATAATAATTAAATATTCATCATTATTTCACAAGATATTAATTTTGATCTTTACTTAAACAAAGCATACACTATTATCTGATGTGTATTCAAAGATTTCATCTGGATTCATTTTAACTGCAATATTACTGAATATAGGTCTTTTATGAAATTTATTGTTTGCACGTATTTTTGCATCATATTTTAACATCACATCACTATATATGCGAAATTTTATATCAATTTCTTCATATTCAGATAGTTTTTGATCATAGAAATCTAGATATACATCTAAACACTCCAAGAATTTTTCAAAGCCAAGTTTCATTTCTTTTTCAAAGTCAGGGTCATTTATTTTTGTTTGGATATAAATTTTAGCATTTTGTATACAAAATTCATATAATTTTTTTAAATATTTTAATACTATTGGGGTTTTTGGTATTTCTTTTGAGAAACTTTCTGTTATGATGGTTTTGCGGCAAATCTAAAGAAAAATGTGTTAATATAAATTTAATAATGTTATATAATAATTTTTACCAAAAAAGAATACTTACAATTTTCATTATTTGTTTTTCAATTTCTTTTTTATTTGTTAATTTATAAGGCTTTTTGACATAATCTTTATGGAGGCTTTCATATGTTTCTGTTATATACCCATTAATGGTACCAAATTCACGAATTGAAGAGCAAATATAGAACACCCATGAATGTAATTTGGGAAATTGAAGCTTAGATAATGAATATTCTTCAAATAGTTCAATAAAAAGTTTTGCCCATTCATTTATCGATTCCTGAAATTAATTAGAGAAAATTTTAATATGCAACGAATTAAAATATTGTATAAAGATATATATTGTTACCTGCAGACGAGTAATATCAAATTCTTCATAATTTTCTTTTCTTGATAATAAATACATTTTATTCCATTTTAAATATATTTCAGTAATTTTGTTATTTTTAATAAAATTTGGTCTTTTGGAATCTTGATAGAGATTGTTTACAATAAAAATCATTATTTTCATAAGGCTTCGGTATTCCGAAGTGGTTAGTAAGGTAAGATGTAAAAAACCATTAGAAAATGATTTAAGATCTTGATAGTGGGGAATTAATTTAACGCGATTATTTATTTTGTCGATAAAGGATTTTCCATATTGTTCGAGAATTAAAGTTTTAGTAAAGCTTAATTGATAATGAAACAGGCCGAGATCAAAGTGGTACATTCTATTGGGTACTATGGCAGTGTATATATTGATATTCCTATTAAATTTTGAATTTTATTAATACTTTATTATTTAAAATTAAAAATTTCATACTTACAAAATTTCATACTTACGGGACATTCCAAAAAAATTTCGAACTTTTTCAATGTTAACATTTTTTTCCGTATTATTTTTATAATGTAATTTCATATTTTTATGAGATCTTGGTTCTATTTGATTGCTATTTAAGTTTATATTTGATAAATTTTCTTTAGAAACGAGACAAAAATGACAGGAGTGATTTGATTGTGTTGATTTATATGTTAATGAAAATGTACATGCTTCGAGCCAATCAGAAATAATCATAAAAATTCTAAGGATACACCACAATATTCTATTATTTAACTCTAATTCTATACCATTATTTTTGTTATATAACGGAGACAACAAAAATTTGAGAGATTTATGAAAAGTTCTGCAAACTATATTTTTATGTTCTTCAGATTTTTTGAGTATCATCTTTTGCTTTTATAATAGGAAGATATGCTAATAATTGTTTTACATTTGGTTTATTTTTACGTCAGGTTATGATATTGTCCAGAGTTATAAAAATGGGGTGCAAGGTATTTTTTCCGAGAGTGTCGGTTGTTGAAGCGTCGGAATATAATATGATTGATAAGTGATGTGAACCAAGTGGTATGGTTTTTTCTGTTTTTGCCCCCCAATTGGCAGTATATTGCTCGTTGTAATTTTTATTATTATTTAACTATAAAACGGTATATAGTGTTAAAAAATAATAATTTATAATATTATATTGTTAAAATTAATTACCTGATTATTTTTAAAATTAAACGTAATATTATTATGTATATCATTTATTGATAAAATATTTTTAATACAATTTATTATAGGCCGATAATATATGATATAATCTTTGTTATTATATTTTAAAATTACTTTTTCTTTATTTAATAAGTTAATTAATTTCATCCTATCCATTAGTTTTTTTCCTTGTTCTATGTTTTTGGGAAGAGGTGATGTCGGTAGGTTTGAATGTTTATTAAAAAAACTTATTATTGCGTTTCCAGTTTTATTATTTAAGTTATGTTGGATAATTAATATCATTAAATCAGAATAGGTATTGTTTGGAAATTTTGGTATGGTTTCAGTTTTTTCAGATTCGTCGAATTCATTATCAGTTTTATCTGATTCGAATTCGGTTTTATCAGATTCAGATTCAGTTTCATCAGATTCAGATTCAGTTTCATCAGATTCGAATTTAGATTCTTCAGTTTCAAATTCAGGTTCTCTGGATGCGGGCTCTTCATATTGTATAGATACGTGTTTCTTGAATGTTAGACTATCAATATTTTGCGGACGTTCATCTATTTCAACTTTATAATTTATATTGGTTACATATATTTGATAATAATCGAAAGATTATAATAAGAAATTTTCACACTTTGTATAATATCATTGATTCTGTTGCTTCTTGGACTAGACCTAGATTCATCATCCGATATATAAATTATTTCATTATTTCGATTATCTTTTCTATTATCCTATATAAATAAAGTATTATTAAAAATTAATAATATTATATAACAAATTTTATAATATTTCATTAATATTAATTACTTCTTGCTCAGACATAATGATATCAGATTCATTTTGAATAAAAATTTCTTCAGAATTACTTGAAGCATAATTTTCGGAACATCTTTTAACATGCTGACTGTAAGCAGAATGGTTTGAAAGAACACGATTACAAAAAGGACATGCAAAAACTATTATTATCGTTAAATGAATAATTAATAGGAATGGTTAATAAAATGATTCATTTAAATACTTTAATACTTGTGAATTTCTAAATTTGAAAATTTATTACTTATTTATTACTGATTTAAAACGTAATACAATGTTATTATAATTCTATACCACAAAATTATCTATATTAAATACATATTTAATCAGAATTCTTTAAGAACTTCATAAAATTTATAAATCATAAAAAATATTCGTAATATATTTTAATTATTGTAAAAAAGAAGTTTATTTGAAAATAATATAATACTTTCTCAAACAAAGGAAAAAAATGTCGTGAAACATGTAATATAGAAGAAATTTGTCAGATTCGTAGTCATAAGATATTTTAAAAATGATACTCCTCATTACATTAAAGGAAAGAAATACATATGTAATATTATATAGAAGGAATTTGATGGGGATAGATAAACAAATCTGTGAGAAAATTAGATATTAGATTAAAAATAAAATACACCATTATTAAAAAACTGGTTATACTGTTTATGCATGATCAGGAATGATCTGCGTTATCGATTATCAAATGGTAAAATACTATTTAAACCCTTACCCCATAAAGGTTATTTACTTATCACAAAAAATGAAGGGATAACTTTAAGAGAAAAATTTTGGAACGAAAGTTTCGAAATTTTTTTAAATTATACACGCAAATAATTAATTTTTTTTTGTTTCACTTTACAATATGATGCTAAGTAATTACAAAAATCCTTTATTTACATTATTTATATTAAATATAATAAACAATATATTAATATTTTCAACTGAACTTTTTGAACAAAAACGTTATATAACGTAATACTAACGTTATATTCTAATATTTTTAAGTCAATTTAACAAAGTCCTTTTCAGAAAATACCTTTTTTTTTACTTTTCAACAAAATTTTTTTTCAATTTCAACTAACTATACTTAAGAGTCAAGATAACCTGCTACAAATATCGCATGAGAAAAAAGAATGGTAAATATAAATATTTAATTTATTTGTTAAAGAAATAGAGATAAATCTATATAAAGAGTATTATTTGAGATAAAATAATGTCAAAATATTATTTAAAGAAGAGAAATTATAATAATATATATATAACGAAATATTTCGTTATATATTGAAATATGTAATAAATAAAAATATATTTTATTACTATATTATACAAAACCACATAATACAAAAAAATCCAAAAAAAACAATAATAATGACAATGAAGAAGTAGTGTTATGAATCGCGAATACAAAATCGCGATTAATCGCCTATCAACTATATAGTCGAGTACAAATGTTGATAGACGATTAATCGCGATTAATCGGCGATTATTAAAATCGTGATTAATCGTGAATAATCGCGATTAATCAGCGATTATTAAAATCGTGAAACCGTAATAATCGCGATATTATAATTATAATATTTTTTCGAATCGAATAAATATTATAATTATATAATTATATTTTCGAATAATTATAATTTTTATTCGATTCGAAAAAATATTATAATTATAATATCGCGATTATTACGGTTTCACGATTTTAATAATCGCTGATTAATCGCGATTATTCACGATTAATCACGATTTTAATAATCGCCGATTAATCGCGATTAATCGTCTATCAACATTTGTACTCGACTATATAGTTGATAGGCGATTAATCGCGATTTTGTATTCGCGATTCATAACACTACTTCTTCATTGTCATTATTATTGTTTTTTTTGGATTTTTTTGTATTATGTGGTTTTGTATAATATAGTAATAAAATATATTTTTATTTATTACATATTTCAATATATAACGAAATATTTCGTTATATATATATTATTATAATTTCTCTTCTTTAAATAATATTTTGACATTATTTTATCTCAAATAATACTCTTTATATAGATTTATCTCTATTTCTTTAACAAATAAATTAAATATTTATATTTACCATTCTTTTTTCTCATGCGATATTTGTAGCAGGTTATCTTGACTCTTAAGTATAGTTAGTTGAAATTGAAAAAAAATTTTGTTGAAAAGTAAAAAAAAAGGTATTTTCTGAAAAGGACTTTGTTAAATTGACTTAAAAATATTAGAATATAACGTTAGTATTACGTTATATAACGTTTTTGTTCAAAAAGTTCAGTTGAAAATATTAATATATTGTTTATTATATTTAATATAAATAATGTAAATAAAGGATTTTTGTAATTACTTAGCATCATATTGTAAAGTGAAACAAAAAAAAATTAATTATTTGCGTGTATAATTTAAAAAAATTTCGAAACTTTCGTTCCAAAATTTTTCTCTTAAAGTTATCCCTTCATTTTTTGTGATAAGTAAATAACCTTTATGGGGTAAGGGTTTAAATAGTATTTTACCATTTGATAATCGATAACGCAGATCATTCCTGATCATGCATAAACAGTATAACCAGTTTTTTAATAATGGTGTATAACAGAATATTTTATTTTTAATCTAATATCTAATTTTCTCACAGATTTGTTTATCTATCCCCATCAAATTCCTTCTATATAATATTACATATGTATTTCTTTCCTTTAATGTAATGAGGAGTATCATTTTTAAAATATCTTATGACTACGAATCTGACAAATTTCTTCTATATTACATGTTTCACGACATTTTTTTCCTTTGTTTGAGAAAGTATTATATTATTTTCAAATAAACTTCTTTTTTACAATAATTAAAATATATTACGAATATTTTTTATGATTTATAAATTTTATGAAGTTCTTAAAGAATTCTGATTAAATATGTATTTAATATAGATAATTTTGTGGTATAGAATTATAATAACATTGTATTACGTTTTAAATCAGTAATAAATAAGTAATAAATTTTCAAATTTAGAAATTCACAAGTATTAAAGTATTNGATGAAGAGGATGAAGAGGAGGATAAAGAAGAGGATGAAGAAGGGGAAAGTGAAGAGAGAATAAATAGTAATAAAAAAAGAGTAGAAAAAGGAAAAAGAGATATTGTCAAAATTATAGAAATAGATGAAGAGGATGAAGAGGAGGATAAAGAAGAGGATGAAGAAGGGGAAAGTGAAGAGAGAATAAATAGTAATAAAAAAAGAGTAGAAAAAGGAAAGGGAAAGGTGGTAGAACATGAAGAAAATGTAGATGTGGAAAATACAGAAGGTTGGATTCTAGAAAATAATTCTAATAATGAAAATGATTTTTTATCTTTTGAAATGAATTTAATGAATTTTCTAAGTGAAGAAGAAACACCTATTGCTTCATCAAGTAAAAATATTATCCAAAGAAAAAAAACCCCAATGAATAGAATAAAAGGCAATACAAATAAGAAAGGAATTCAATCTTTTTTTGAAAAATCAATTAATATAGAAGAATTAAATAATTATGAAATTAATGATGAAGGTGATGAAGGTGATGAAGGTAATGAAGATAATGAAGGTAATGAAGGTGATGAAGATGATGAAGGTGATGAAGGTGAAATCAGTAGCAATAATATTTTAAGTAATTCTAGTCGTCTTCAAAATCGTAGAAAAAGAAAAGCATCTGTTTTATTAAAAACCTCTAAAGGAAAAAAATCAAAATCAAAAAAATCAAAAACAGTGGCAGCATTGAGATCTAGTTTTGTTTGGGATTTTTTCATAACTGATCATGATACAGAAACAGATGTTGTTTATGCAATCTGTCAAATAAAAGATTGTACACGCAAATATGCTCATCATGGTTCTACAACTAATTATACAAAACATCTTCGTGATGATCATCATATTACTGAAGCTTCACTATCTTCAAAAACTCCAGAAGAAATCAACAATCTAAAACAACCAAAACAACAATCTATTGTTGAACTTCTATCAAGACCTCTTAGTTTAAGAAAACAAAAATTATTAAATCAAGATCTTGTAAAATTTATAGTAGGAACAAGACAACCATTATCTATTGTTGAAAGTGATTGTTTCAAAAATTATTGTAATGCACTCAATCCACAATTTTCTATTCCTTGTATTAATACTATCAAAAATTTAATAGATCTTTCATATAATTATATGAAAAGACAACTCAAAGATACAATAATTAATTCTATTGATTATATTCATTTAACCTTTGATCTGTGGTCATCAAAAGCACATGATTCATATTTGGGCATTACTGCTCATTGGATTAACAAAGAATTTGAGATTTGTAACATGGTTTTGAATGTTGGAGAAATACCATATCCACATACTGGTGTTGAAATTTCTCGTCATGTATCAAAAGTTCTTGATGACTGGAATTTGGAAGATAAAATAATAATTATAGTTACAGATAATGGAAGTAATGTTAAATCTGCAGTAACAAGATTGGGAAAAGATTGGATCCCATGTGCTGCTCATACATTGCAATTATCAGTTAATAAAGGATTGAAAATAATTGATCCTCTAATAACAAAAGTAAAAAATCTTATTACTTTTTTGGGAAGTGATAAAAGAAGACAACAATTAAGACGTGCACAAGTTATGTGTAATCAAATTCAAGAAAATGAAACAGTTGAAATTATCAAGCCTATAGATATAAGGTGGAATTCATTTTACAATGCTTTAGTTCGACTTTATGAATTAAAAAATCCAATTAAATGGTTAGCCAATAACTTAGAAAATAGTCATTTATCAAGTGATGTTCATGATTTTAATATTATGGATCAACTTTTACCCACCTCAGCAGAATGGAAAACTATTCAAAATTTGACAAAATTATTAACTTCTGCTGAACAAGCGACAAGATTATTAGGAGGAGAAAAATATACAACATTAGCTCTTACTGCTCCTATAATTGATGAAGTTATACGTAATTTAAAAAATATAAAATTAAATAATACTATTATTACAAATACTACAATTTCAAACATTTGTAATACTATTTTAGATGATCTTGAAAAAAGATGGAGTATTCCAAATAATTATGGAATAACTGCATCATTTTTAGATCCTAGATTTAAAAATTTAACTTTTTGTTCACAAGTAAGTATATATCTTTTTAATTAAATAATTTATATAATATTTAACTTTTTATCTAATTTATTATTTAGAATACACGTGATATTATACATACCAAAATTAAAAAAGAAATTGAAGAAATTGTAAATTTGTCATCTGATGAAACTCAAAGTTCATTAGAAGTAGATTCAACATCTTTAATATCATCTTTTTTTTCTCATCTTTCTTCAACTTCTAATCAAGGATTTAGAACTAATTCAAATGAAATTAACCAATATTTACAAATGAAAGAGTTATTGATGCATGAAAAAAGTGATCTTTTAATTTGGTGGAAAGCTAATTGTAATTCATATCCCAATTTATCAAAATTAGCACAAAAATATTTATCAATTCCTGCAACATCTGTACCTTCTGAAAGATTATTTTCAGATGCTGGAATTCATATCACTCCTCGTAGAAATAGATTAAATCCACATTTAGTCAATCAAATTCTTTTTATTAAACAAAATAATACATATTTAGAAATGTTTCCTTAATAATTTTTAATTTTTAATATAACTTTTATAATTTCTAATATTAATTTACCAATTCTAAATGTTAATTTTGATTTAATATTGAACCATTTAATATTAATTATATTAATAAATCAATTTAAATATTGAAATTTTATAAACTTTGTTATTTATTAATTAATATCAAAATTGAATGTTAAATAAATATTTTATTTAAAAGAAACAAACATTTACTTATATTTTTATATTTACTTAGTAGTGATTTTGATAGTATTAGCATCAAAAGATTTTTAGAGGCGAAAATTTGCACAAATTTTCACCACCTGCAAAAATTTTCGCAAATTTTCAACTATTTTTTTCTGTTTTTTTGACTTCGCTCACGATTATCAAAGCACAGAGCAATTTTCTACTAAGATATTTCTAAGACAGAAAGAACGGCCTTGTTTTTGGCTACAAAATGATATGTGTTTCATCCTTGTAGCATCGATATTCACGAAGTTATTCGAGTTTTAAAAAAAATATCTGCGAAAAATCGTGTAAAATTTTCGAATAATCGCCGAATAATCACGAATAATCGTCGAATAATCGCGAATAATCGCCGAATAATCGCGAATAATCGTCGAATAATCGCGAATAATCGTCAAAAATCGTCGAATAATCGTCGAATAAACGCGAATAATCGTTGAATAATCGTCGAATAATCGCGAATAATCGTCGAATAATCGCGAATAATCGTCGAATAATCGCGAATAATCGTCGAATAATCACGAATAATCGCCGAATAATCGCGAATAATCGCCGAATAATCATCGAATAATCGCTGAATAATCGTCGAATAATCGCCGAATAATCGCGAATAATTGACGATTATTCGCGATTATTCGTCGATTATTCGTGACGATTATTCGAGTCTAAATATAGACCCGATTCCTAACACTATGAAGAAGTACCAGAAGCAACGGTGACATCATCATCAACGTCAGTTTCAACTACAAAATCTGCTTCGGTATCCGCTCTCTTATCAAAATCAGCATCAAAATTTATAGCAACAACAAAATCAACTTCAACTTCAAAATTGAAATCAAACTTAACTTCAACAAAATCAACTTATTCCGCTTCAACTCTTACCACATTAACTCCTATTGCATCAACTCAATCCGCATCTTCTCTAATCCCCACAAGAAGATTCCAAGAATCATTTCTATTGGATGTTGAAGCAAACAAAAAAAAGAAAACCAATAAATTTGAAGGTAATAAACGTTATATATCGGTTTAAAAGATAATTAAATATATTATAATATAATTAATGTTGAATTTCTTTAATTTAGATAAAAAAACAAATCAAAAAATAATGAATACACTATTGGAAATAAAAAAAAACATTACTGCATCAGGAAATTTTAAAGGGCGAAAATTTCCGGAAAATTTTCACTTCGAAAATTTCCGCAATTTTTTGCGAAAATTTATGAAAATTTGCGCAATTTTTTCGAAAATTTTTGAAGTGAAAATTTCCAGAAGATTTTTGCATAAAATTTGTGAAAATTTTCACTTTGAAAAATTTTCGAAAAACTTGCGCAAATTTTCGCAAATTTTCGCGGAAAAATAAAATAAAAAAAATTCTTATTTTAATTTAGCCAATCAAATCATGTCACATTTAAACAAATGTGATAAAAAAATTTTATTTAACAATATTAAAATTTTAACATTCCTTCTAAAATATCTTTTTTAAAAATTTAAGAAAAATAATAATGGAGGCAAGAATCGTAGAAGCTTAATAATAATAATAATAATAAAACTGTAGTACAAGGCTAAATAATAATAATAATAATAATAATAAAACTGTGGGGTTATAATAGGGTACGGAATGGGCCAGCCCGTTAGACTCGTTAAGCCCATTTGAGCTCGTTTTGACTTAAAATCATTATATAAAATTTTGTATAACCTTAATTTAATTAGTAAAAATTTATTATTTAAAGCCCGTTGGGTTCAAAAGCCTACCCGTTCTGGACCCTAGGTTATAATAATAATAATAATAATAATAATAAAACCGTGGGTAAGAATCGTGGTTAAATAATAATAATAATAAAACCGTGAGGCAAGAATCGTAGGGGATAAATAATAATAATAATAATAATAATAAAACCGTAGTGACAAGAATTGTGAGGGCTAAAAATCGTGGGAGACAAAGGAAGAAGAAAAAGAAGAATAATAATAAAACCGTGGGACTATAATAATAATAATAATAATAATAATAATAATAATAATAAAACTGTGGGGGCTAAATAATAATAATAATAATAATAATAAAATCATGGGCTATAATAATAATAATAATAATAATAAAACCGTAGAGACAAGAATCGTGGGGGCTAAAAATCATGGGAGAAGAAAAAGAAAAATAATAATAAAACCGCGAGGGTTGTAATAATAATAATAATAATAATAATAATAATAATAATAAAACTGTGAGGGCTAAATAATAATGAAAATAAAATCGTAGGGATAAGAATCGTAAGGATAAGAATCGTGAGAGCTAAAAATCGTGGAAGACGAAACCGTGGGAGTAAGAATCGTGAGGGTTAAAAACCGTAGAAGACAAGAATAATAATAATAACAAAATCGCAAGGACTATAATAATAATAATAATAATAATAATAAAATCGTGGGGACTATAATAATAATAATAATAATAATAAAACTGTGGGGTTATAATAATAATAATAATAATAATAATAATAATAAAACCGTGGGCTATAATAATAATTATAATAAAACCGTGGAGGCTATAATAATAATAATAATAATAATAATATAATAATAAAATCGTGGGGCTATAATAATAATAATAATAATAATAATAATCTTAATAATAAAACCGTGGGAGCTATAATAATAATAGGAAACAAGAATAATAATAATTATAAAACCGTGGGGGCTATAATAATAATAATAATAATAATAACAAGAATCGTGAGGGTTAAATAATAATAATAATAATAAAACCGTGAGGGCTAAATAATAATAAAAATAAAATCGTAGGGATAAGAATCGTGGGAGTTAAAAATCGTGGGAGACGAAACTGTGGGAGTAAGAATCGTGAGGACTAAAAACTGTGGGAGACAAGAATAATAATAATAACAAAATCGCGAGGGCTATAATAATAATAATAATAATAAAACCATTAATAATAATAATTTTTGTTTTGCAATTTCGATAAGTAGTTATAAGTAGATTCTACAATTATATCACGTGTCATGTGTCGTAAATATTTGTTTATTTTAGACATCCCTTATATTTTTCATATTTTTCATACTCTCACTTACTTTTATTTATTTATTTGAACATTTTCGAAAACTTTTACACTTTATTTATTTTAAAATATTTTGAAAACTTATGAAAAAATATAACATAATACTTTATTTTTACTTACTTATTACATTGTTTTTCGAATATTTTTAAAAACTTTTATACTTTATTTACTTCAAAATATTTCGAAAACTTACAAAAAAATATAATATTTTTAAAGGTAAATAAAAAATAATAATATTAAAGAATTTTAAA
>PQFF01000095.1:150194-182525 GCA_003547095.1 Diversispora epigaea | reverse complement strand
TTTGTTGCTCCAACGTTAATTTGGTTTACTAGAAGGCTAATAAATTTATCTCGACACATTTCAACATCGATTAAATTTTTTTCACATGTAAATAGATGCAAATGATTTTCTGTCTCCTTATTACAGCGTACACAAAGATTATTTTTATACACTAGAGGAAATCGTTCGAACATGCGCTCTATAGTAGATAACTCTCCGTTTAAAAGCTTCATATTAAAAGCTCTTTCTCTAGTTTCTTTGTCACAGGTTGACAACCTTTTTTTATACGAAAGCGAGGTTACTTCCCACGAAGTTTTCCATGCTACTTGTTGACTTTTGTAATCAGACATAACATCTAGGTGTCTATTTAATAAACGCCACTGTGCAGTATGCCTTGATGTCCCAATTTTTTTGACGAAGCCCCTAAGAGGGACTTCTATAATTTTGACCTCCATTGACCAACTGTGTTTATCGAAGATAATGACGGTATATTAGGGATGCATTTACTCTGAGAGATGCCCTCTTTAGCTAGCTTATCTGCTAATTCATTGTGCTTTATGCCTGAGTGTGCTTTAACTTTGACTAACTGTAATTGTATATCTTGAACCGCAATTAATTCCTTTATGGCATAAAGGAGCGTCCAATTTTTGAGCTTCTTGTGGATTTTTGCATTGACATCTAAACTATTATTAATAGAGTCAATCGACGCTTGACTATCTGTGTGGATGATAAGCGTATTTATTAATATTTTATTTAATGGTCACTTTCTAATAATACAATTATATTTTATAATTATAATATTCACTTCCTTAAGATAAAACTGAAAATTAACAATTCAAAAATTAACTAAAGGAATCAAATCGAATAAGTTCCCTTTTTATATTTTCTAAACTACTGTGCCATTACTGTGCACTAATATCATTGGTCAATATATTTATCATATAACCTACTAAATATATACTATATGTTATACTAATGGTTAATGCTAATTAATACTATATAATAATAATTGTTACTAAGTAATACTAATTAATGATAATTAATAATAATTATACAATATTTGTGTAACTATATCACATGAACATGTGACTTGTATTACTTACATCTTGGGTGACTAAACTATTTGACTTCCTATTTATATGTTAATAAATGTTATTAAGTATTACTAATTGTTATTAATAAAATTACTATCTTGATATTTATAGTATCTGTCAATTAATTATTTCTAATAAAATACAGGATTAAATAATATAATGGTTATATGTTTCAATATATTTCTACTATAGTAATTTCATCCGGTAACAGTTTTCTCCTTACTTAATTCAAAATGTCCTTATTTTAACTTGAGGTTCCCCATATTTGGGTGCTAATATTTTTAATCTGTTTGGCTCTTAAAATTCTTTCATTTTTGTCAAATTCTACGTTTTCTATTTTCTTTATAAACATCTTTGTTATAGATATAGTTTTTATTCCTTTTTGTGACTGTTTTATTTCAATTTGCTTTCTAATAGTATGTAATTTTTCAATGTGACTTAGAAATATATCACTATTTGACGCTTCCAACATACTTTCTGTTTGAGAACTTTTACTTTCTCCATAGATAAAAGTGGTATTTGTAATTATGAATTAAGAGTTATAATATTACTGCCTATATCGTAATTATTAAGGATTTCAATAAAAAAAAATCTGTAATTTCGTAATTCGTAATTATTCGTAAGTCTGTAATTGTTTCGTAAGTTCGTAATTATTCCGTAAGTAAAAATGATACTCAAAATTATTTAATTTTAAAATTTTATTATTAAATTTTTAAACATTTAAGTTTAAATATCTATAGTTATTTTAATTTTAATGTACAGAATTTGAAACTTCTACATAAAATACAAATTATTTTTAACTTTAAGTTTAATTATTAATACTTTTAATGTTTAATTATTAAAATTAAAAGTTTTATATGTAAAAACTATTAGTAATTATTTTTAAAATTAATTTTTAATTAGTAAACTTTATTTTAAAATATTTCGGTCAAAAATTATCTGATTTGAATAAAAAAAGTATTATTTTGAAGCCAGAAACATGNTATTTGTAATTATGAATTAAGAGTTATAATATTACTGCCTATATCGTAATTATTAAGGATTTCAATAAAAAAAAATCTGTAATTTCGTAATTCGTAATTATTCGTAAGTCTGTAATTGTTTCGTAAGTTCGTAATTATTCCGTAAGTAAAAATGATACTCAAAATTATTTAATTTTAAAATTTTATTATTAAATTTTTAAACATTTAAGTTTAAATATCTATAGTTATTTTAATTTTAATGTACAGAATTTGAAACTTCTACATAAAATACAAATTATTTTTAACTTTAAGTTTAATTATTAATACTTTTAATGTTTAATTATTAAAATTAAAAGTTTTATATGTAAAAACTATTAGTAATTATTTTTAAAATTAATTTTTAATTAGTAAACTTTATTTTAAAATATTTCGGTCAAAAATTATCTGATTTGAATAAAAAAAGTATTATTTTGAAGCCAGAAACATGAAGATTTCAAATATATACTTTATTGTTATACAAAAGTCTGTAATTAGTTACGGAATTACGGATTTGTATCGTAATTAATTTAAAAAATCCGTAATACTAAGGACTTGTAAAAATAATTAAGGACACCAGCTTTATCCATAGATGATTATTCCTATGGTATTTGGTCTAGTGGATAGCAGTCCTTTTATTTCATTGATTACTGTGATTGTTAATTGTTTTGTCATCTTACATTGTCCAATCTATTGTACAGTTTGTTCGTGAACTGTTATTTCTTCAAATAAGTCTATTCCTCCATAGTCTATTCCTCCATCGCCTATTATCTGTTTCAGTTTTGTCCCTTTCTTGGTTTCTTCTAATAAATGAGCTTTTGACATATTTGTTATTATGTTTTGGGCTCTTAAAATTTGTATTGCTTTTAGTTCTAAGGCTTCGCCGCCTTTCTTCCTGATATTCTGTATTTTAAATGTCTCTTTGGTCCATTCTTTAGTTGCCTTTATTTTATCTAGGTTGTATCTTCCTTTAATATTTTCTTCATCAGTTTTCCTTCTTTTTGTTGATGGCATGTCGTTGTATTCAAAGAGGATTTGTTCAATATCCAGTTCTTCTGAATATCTTTTCATCAAGTAAATTTGGGATTAATTCCTCCACTTGTTTTGTTGTTAATTGTGTTTCTCTAGTAATTACTTTTAAGTTTGGATATATTTCTAACATTGATTTTCTATAAACTTTATTTAAATTTTTATAATATTTCAAATCTTCTCCAGTTCTTCCTCATTTTTCTATTCTTTTTATAGTTTCTTCCACTAGTGTTTTCCATCAAATAACTAGTGACTTCCTGATTAGCCATGACCAATTGTTATAGTTTATACTAACTTCCTTTTCTTTTGAGAAAAATCCTTCCTTTTTCATTAATTTCATAAATATTAATGTAGAAAATAGGCTTCTATCCATTAACAGGATACTTGGTTTTCTATCCCTCGTGTAAAATTCAAATATTTGTTTTATTATTTGTCTCTTATCCATTCTTCTAATTCTGTTGCAATTACTTCCATTTGTTCTTTGGTAATTTCTTTCTCTTTATATTTCTTAAGGTTACTTCCATAATTTATAATCTTTTTCGATAGATCTTTTGTTATGAATGATTTATCTAATATTTCCACTGTCTTCTTATACTTAGTCAAGTATTCTTTACACTTTTCTATAAATGTGGATAGGGCTTAGAACCGGGTTTATATAATCCGGTTTCACCCGGATACCGCGGGTGACCTGGTTGAAACTTTCAAAACCGGGTGAAATAGGTTTGATTATTAAAATTTACGATCGAAAATAATTATCGATCGTTGCTACATATAAAACTTTTTAATCTATAAGTAAATATTAAAAACTGTAATAAGTAAACCTAAAGATGAGAATGATGTGCATGTTCAGTAGAAAGGACAAACTTATATCATTAAAATTAAGAGAATAATTAGTAGTTAAAGTTCGAATGAATAAAAAAATCCGTTCAAACTTTAATTGCTAATTATTCTCTTAATTTTAATGATATAAGCTTGTCCTTTCTACTGAACATGCACAACATTTTCATCTTTAGGTTTACTTATTACAGTTTTCAATATTTACTTATAGATTAAAAAGTTTTATATATAGCAACGATCGATAATTATTTTCGATCGTAAATTTTAACGATCAAACCTATTTCACCCGGTTTCATTCGGTTTGAGGTATAAACCGGGTGAAATTATACCTGCCGCCCAAATTCAAAATCCAAATGCCGAAATCCCAAATGCCGAAATCCCAAATCCCAAATTCCAAATTATAATTAGTATTTTTTGCCGAAATCCCAAATCCCAAATTCCAAATTATAATTAGTATTTTTTGCCGAAATCCCAAATCCCAAATCCCAAATACTAGTAATTTGTGCATTTTGGCGTCCCAAATTCCAAATTATTTGGGATTTGGGCAACACGTATAGGTGAAATAGGTTTGATCGTTAAAATTTACGATCGAAAATAATTGTCAATTGTTGCTACATATAAAACTTTTTAATCTATAAGTAAATATTAAAAACTGTAATAAGCAAATCTAAAGATGAGAATGTTGTGCATGTTCAGTAGAAAAGACAAGCTTATATCATTAAAATTAAGAGAATAATTAGCAATTAAAGTTTGAACGGATTTTTTTATTCGTTCGAACTTTAACTACTAATTATTCTCTTAATTTTAATGATATAAGCTTGTCTTTTCTACTGAACATGCACAACATTCTCATCTTTAGGTTTGCTTATTACAGTTTTTAATATTTACTTATAGATTAAAAAGTTTTATATGTAGCAACAATTGACAATTATTTTCGATCGTAAATTTTGACGATCAAACCTATTTCACCCGGTTTATACCCCAAACCGGATGAAACCGGGTGAAATCGGGTGAAAAAAAATTTTTAGAAAATTATCCGGGTTCATCCGGATATCCGATTTTAAGGTCATTTGGATTATATATGTCGTCAAAACTATTGAATTGAGTCAGACGCAATTAAAATTTAAAAATTTGGAATTGAGTCATATGAAAAATTGACGCAATTGACGTAATTATTTTGACGCAATTACATAGACGCAACTAAATTTCAGTAGTTGAGTCAATGGCTTTTTACTTTTGACGACATGTATAATTCGGATATCCGGATGACTTATTGGGACACGGTTCCAAGCCCTAAATGTGGACTTTTCTGTTTCACAACTTCCTTCNCTAAAGATGAGAATGTTGTGCATGTTCAGTAGAAAAGACAAGCTTATATCATTAAAATTAAGAGAATAATTAGCAATTAAAGTTTGAACGGATTTTTTTATTCGTTCGAACTTTAACTACTAATTATTCTCTTAATTTTAATGATATAAGCTTGTCTTTTCTACTGAACATGCACAACATTCTCATCTTTAGGTTTGCTTATTACAGTTTTTAATATTTACTTATAGATTAAAAAGTTTTATATGTAGCAACAATTGACAATTATTTTCGATCGTAAATTTTGACGATCAAACCTATTTCACCCGGTTTATACCCCAAACCGGATGAAACCGGGTGAAATCGGGTGAAAAAAAATTTTTAGAAAATTATCCGGGTTCATCCGGATATCCGATTTTAAGGTCATTTGGATTATATATGTCGTCAAAACTATTGAATTGAGTCAGACGCAATTAAAATTTAAAAATTTGGAATTGAGTCATATGAAAAATTGACGCAATTGACGTAATTATTTTGACGCAATTACATAGACGCAACTAAATTTCAGTAGTTGAGTCAATGGCTTTTTACTTTTGACGACATGTATAATTCGGATATCCGGATGACTTATTGGGACACGGTTCCAAGCCCTAAATGTGGACTTTTCTGTTTCACAACTTCCTTCTATCATTATAATTTTTGTCTCATGTTGTTTTCCTTTAAATGTATCTTTTAAAGAATCAATTACTGATTCTTTTTGGACTTCTTTTATTTTTTTTAGTTGCCAATCAGTCATCTCTCGTGGCTCAGTTAATTTTGGTACTTTCTTGGTAGTGAGAGAATAACAATGTATTATCCTCCATTCTTTTTCTCTGTAGTAATGATTTGTTTTTATATATTCTACTTCTTCTAACTCGGATTGTATTCCAGTTTCTTCCAGTACTTCCCTTTGAGCTGCATGTTTTGCTGAAATATCAGTATCTTCTACATGTCCTCCAGAACATTGCCAATGTTTATAGAATTCTTTATTAGGATTGATTCTTTTATTTACTCATATTTTTGAAGTGTTTGGTCTTCGTAATATGATGAATATATATTCTTTTATTTTTATATTGTTTAGGTCTTCCATGATTTTTTTTTCTTGTTTTTACTTCCTAATCAAACTTTCTTAATATTTATACCTTTTTGTTAGTAGATTCTTCATGTGATTTATTGTTCATTTAATTCTACCTTTTCTGGATTATAGGTTATATCCAACTTTGCTAGAATCTGATTAAATACTTCTTTGTTGAATGTTTGTTCTTCATTTCTTTCTTTTTCTTGTTTTTGGTAAGTTTCAAATAATTCTTGGTATTCTTTTATTTCCTTTTCTTTTTTTTTTCTTATTGCTTCCTCATTAAAATATAAAGCTTTATACATGTTTATGATACTTTGTGGACAATATATGTAATCATTTCCTTCTTCTTTATAATCTTTGCAATGAAAGATTAATACCTCCTTACTACATACTGTTTTCTCTACTAATTTCACTTTCTTAATTTCTTTTGCTAATATTTCAATCTTGGTAGAAGCTTCCTTCAAATCTTGGATTAAGATTTGATTCTCATTATTCTTGATTCATCAGGAAATTTTTTATGTCGGAGGTTATTGTAATAATTTCGTTTTCAAAGGTTATTGAAGGTTATCAGACCAATAACCTTCGCAAATATTACGTTTATTATGATAAAGTGAAGGTTATTGAAGGTTATCGATATCAATAACCTCCGGAGTATTACGTTTTATTAATAAAAATGAAGGTTTTCGGTACCAATAACCTTCGTAAATATTACGTTTATGTTGGAGGTATTCGAAGGTTATCAGAGTGAAGGACTTCGAAGGCTTACGTTTAAAAAAATTTACTGATGTTCGTAACTTTTCCTGTAATTTCTTGTTAAGTNTTTCCTTCTTCTTTATAATCTTTGCAATGAAAGATTAATACCTCCTTACTACATACTGTTTTCTCTACTAATTTCACTTTCTTAATTTCTTTTGCTAATATTTCAATCTTGGTAGAAGCTTCCTTCAAATCTTGGATTAAGATTTGATTCTCATTATTCTTGATTCATCAGGAAATTTTTTATGTCGGAGGTTATTGTAATAATTTCGTTTTCAAAGGTTATTGAAGGTTATCAGACCAATAACCTTCGCAAATATTACGTTTATTATGATAAAGTGAAGGTTATTGAAGGTTATCGATATCAATAACCTCCGGAGTATTACGTTTTATTAATAAAAATGAAGGTTTTCGGTACCAATAACCTTCGTAAATATTACGTTTATGTTGGAGGTATTCGAAGGTTATCAGAGTGAAGGACTTCGAAGGCTTACGTTTAAAAAAATTTACTGATGTTCGTAACTTTTCCTGTAATTTCTTGTTAAGTTTTTTTAAATGATCTGAATCTTTTTTGATTCTTTGTTGTTCTTCATGTAATTGTTTAATTTGTTCTCTTAACTTTTTATTTTCTTTCTCTTCATCTGTTTCTAGGTCGATAGTGAATTCCATGAGATCTTCCTCTGTTGTTTCCTTTTCTTGATTACTACTTTCTATTTCAAGAGTTCTTTTAATCTCTTCTTCTTGATTCTTCATTTCATTTTCGTAGTCTTCTTTCTTTGTTTTTAGTGTTATTTCTTCTTGGCATTTTCTACAAGGTTGTTTATATCCCATAATATAAACTCTATGCTTCCTACAGTAATTGTGACTGCAATATTGGTATTCGCCTTCGTGAGAACAGTTTAAGGCTGGGCATCTATTTCCCCCAAAATTCTTTTCCACAATTCTGGATTCGATGGGACAGTTACATTTTTCTGTTTCGTGTTGGTGTTGTTGGTAATATTTTGCTTTTCTGTTAAAACATAAACATTTTGGTTGGCTTCTTCCTTCATAACTATAGTCTAATGCTCCAAGTGGACAATTTACATCATCGTGGATTATTCTTGTGTCTGCATCAAAGTAAGTAATTCTTCCTTTGGACAATTGTTTATGATCCATAAATTGGCATCTTTCAGTATACCATTGTTCTTTCTTCTTTTGTTCTTCCTTTTGCCAAAATGGTTCTTCCTTATTCTTTATAGGCTTCCATACTGGTTCATTTGCATAATTATTTACCACTTCTCTTTCTGGAGTAAGTCAAGTTCTTTTTCTTTCTTGGTTGCTTTTAGTCTTTTTTCTTCTTTCTTTTAATTTGTTAATAGTTGATTTTTCTGTTCTAGGGACCTGGGTTTTGTCTTTACAATTGTAATATTGCTTGAAGTCTTCTTTATTAATTTTCTTAGTTCTTAGGTGGAATATCTTTGTTGCTTTCTTACAGAAACAACAGTGGGTATTTATACTTCAATTGGGGTCTCTTTCTTTCTTTTGTCTTAAAGACATATTGATTAGAAAGGTCTTATCGTATTTGCACTTCCTATCCCTATTTCTTAAGTACCTGGGATTGTCACATTCCCTACTGAACTTCACTGGGTTGGAATGGTTTCCAAATTCAATTCCACAACGGTGACAGAGGTCTTTCTTTTTGAATCTTTTTTAAAAAGTCATTTTGTTTTCCTGGTATTGTTATTTTTTATTGTGTTAATTCTAACTGTGCTTAAAGATTTTTACTCTTCCTTTTATACTTTCTCTTTTATTTACTTCCAATGTAGCATAATATTTGATAATTTTCTATCCTTCCAAAAATGTCTTTATTTTTCTTTATCTTTTGTTTGTTTATAGTACGATGTGTAGTTCCCATAATTTCTTATCTTTATATAACTTTAATCTATCAGAATGTATTAGTTCTTTTAATGGTTGTCTAAACTGATTTTCTAAGATGTAACTTCCTTTACTGAGTCGTTCCTTAATTATAATGGTCCTTTCCATTTTGTTTCCAATTTACCTGATTATTGTTTTTCTAGTTTTGAGTTATACATTAATACTTTATTTCCTTTTTCAAATTTAACTCTTCTTTTTATTTTTCTTTCGTGTCTTCCTTGTGATTTCTCTTATGAAATCTTGATAAATTCTTTTGCCTTTTTTAGTTCCTGTGATAACTTTTTTTCCAATTTATAAGTTCTTTGTAAAATAGTATTTTCCAAATCTATTTTTTCATCTTCTGATAAGCTTTCTTCATTTATTTTTATTGGTAAAACTGGTTTTCTTCCATAATTCAAGTAGAATAGCGTGTATCTTGTGGTGTTATGTTTTGTTGTTCTATAAGCAAATAATACTGAGGATATATGTTTATCCCATTCAAATTGATTTAATCTACTGACTCTTTTTAACATATCACATAAGGTTTTATTAAATCTTTCCACTAATCCATTTGTTTGAGGATGATATGGTGACGAGAATCTATGTTGTATTTCAAACTTATAACATAATTCTTCCACTAATTTATTTTTAAAGTGACTTCCTTGGTCTGATAATAATATCTTAAGTGTTTCATGTCTACATATTATATCTTCGTAAATAAAATTTGCTATATTTTCTGCATTTGCTTTATCTAATGCTCTTGCTTCTGGCCATTTTGTTAAATATTCTGTTACTACTACTATATATTTATTTTTATTAGTTGTTTCAGATAAAGGTTCTACTATATCTATTCCTATTTTTTTGAATGGTTGTTTCATTTCGATTGAATATAGTTCTTCCTTCCTTTCTGGCTTTCTAAATCTTTGACATGTATCACATAATTTTACATATTCTTTTATATCATCGTGCATTTGATTCCAATAGTATTTTTTTTTTATCTTATTATAGGTTGCTTCTATTTCCATGTATCCTGCAGTTGGATGATCATGCATTATCTTTATTAAATCTTCTATTTTTGATCGTTTAATAACTTTCAGATTTTTATTACTTCCTTTTCTTGGTTTCTTGTACAACTGTCCTTTAATCTCTTTGAAATATTTAGTCTTATTTTGTAATTTTTGTATCTCTCTATTTGATAAACTATTATCTATCCTTCCTTCTTTAATATACTGTAATATTTGATAATATAAGTGTTTATCCATTACCTAATCTGGATAATATATCTGCATTAGTGTTTTTCTTTCCTGCTCTATATTTAATAGTAAAGCTATAAGGTTATAATTTTAACATTCACCAGGCTAGTCTTCCTTTTATTTCTTTTATAGGATTTTTCTTTAAATATTGTGTAGCTGAATGATCCGTTAGTACTACAAAATGTCTGTATGCTAAATAATGTCTAAAATGTTTTACGACCTATACTACTGCTAATAGTTCTAATTTTGTAGCAGAATAATTTGGTTGTGACCCTGTTAAACTTGTACTTGCATATGCTATTGCGTAATCTCTTTCTTCTTCATCTTTTTGCGCTAATACTGTTCCTAATCCTTTTACTGATCCATCTGTTATTAGGTAGAAGGTTTTTTCAAAATCTGAATATCTTAATATTGATTGTTTGATTAACTTTTCTTTTAACTTCTTAAAGGCTTCCTCTTGTAGTTTTTTCTAATTAAAGGGTACTTCTTTTTTGACTAAATTATTTATTGGTTTTGCTATTTCTGAGAATCTTTTTATAAACTTCCTGTAGTATGATGCTAATCCTAAAAAACTTCTTATGTCTTTTACTGTTTTTGGTTGGTCGTGAGAAATTCTTCACTTTTTCAATCTTATTTGGATCTGGTAAGATTCCTTCCTTATTTACTACATGTCCTAAAAATGTAAGTTCTTCCTTAATAAAGTGGCATTTGCTTAATTTGATCTTTAATCCTACTATTTTTAATCGCCTTAATACTTCTTCCAATTTTTCTATATGTTCTTTAAAGGTTTTGGAATAAATATTTATGTCATCTAAGTATACAATTATTCCTTTTTCTAATGTTCCTTCTAAAATTTCATTCATAAGTCTTTAGAATGTTGCAAATGCATTTGTCAATCCAAAGGGCATTACATTAAACTTATAACTTCCATGTTTAGTTATAAATGCTGTTTTATCTCTACTTTCTTCATCCATTTCTACTTGCCAATATCTACTTGCTAAATCTAGAGTAGTAAACCATTTTGCTCTTCTTAATACTTTTAACATTTCATCAATTCTTGGTATAAGGTATGCATTCTTCTTGGTTACATTATTTAACTTCCTATAATCTACACAAAATCTGATCTTTCCATCTTTCTTTTTTACTAATACTACTGGTGAGGTCCATGCACTTTTTGATTTTTGTATTATTCCTTCTTTCAATAACCTTTCAATTTCTTCCTGAATAAATTTATCTTCTTTTTGTCCTGTTTTGTAATACCTCTGTTTTATTGGTTCTATATCTTTTTCTATTTCAATTTTATGTTTTACTATATTAGTTCTTCCTAATTGATTAGTTTCTTCTGTGAATATATCTTTATATTTATCCATTAATGTATTAAACTTTATTTGTTGTTCTTTTGTTAACTTCCCTACTTGTATTTCTTTTTATTTACTTGTTTTTTCTAAAAAGATTTCTTCTACTATTAGTTCTTTCAATGATTTTTCTGATATAAAGTTTTTATCTTCCGAGTGTGGTCAATCTATTTCTGGTTCTTCTTCATATTCATATTCTTCCTCTGAACCTTCATTGTCTGAACTTTCTTCTTCAAGACTTTGCTTTTGTTTTATGCATATGGCATCTATTTTTGTTGTCCCATTTCTCCAATCTATTGTTAATTTTTGGTTCTTCCAATTATACACTGCTCCTGCTTTCGTCATCCAGTTATTTCCTAATAGTAAGTAATATGAGTCTATTTCAATTACTTCTACATTTATTGGTATTTGATTTTCATTTACTGTAATAGGAAAATTTTTAATCCTTCCTAGAGATTTACTTTTCTCTTCTGTAGCTGTTATTATTTCACAATTTGAAGTCATTTCTAGAGTATATCCTAATTGTTCAATTGTGTTTCTTGTCACAATACTTGCTGCAGCTCCACTATCAATTATTGCTGATACAGTATTATCGTCAATTTTTACTTTACATTCTAATACAGTTATTTTTGGTGCATGATTTTGTTTTATCATCTTAATATCTATTTTCTTAGATTTTTTTAATGATTCCAATAACTTCTTCCTTTGGTTCAAGCTTATTTTTAATAACTGTGATACTGTGATTTCTACTTTTTGATTTCTTAATTGTTTTGCTATGTCGAATTCTGGTCTTTGTAATAAGAATGGAACTTCCTTTTTCTCTTTCTTTTCAGGTTTTATTTTCTTCCAGGTGACTGTCTTTTTACTTTTCTTTTTGTCATTCTTTTTCGTAGAATTGATTCCAAATGTTTTCAATGATTCAGTTGGTCTAACAACTTTGGGTAAATTATTTGTTTCTATTAATTCACCTATTTTTAGTTTTTTTATTTTGTAATTATCATCATTGTCACTGTCACTGTTTCTTTCATGTTTACCAAATAAGATTTCAGTTAATTCTTTAATAACTTCTTCATCTGATTCGTCATTATCTTTTTCTTCTGTATCAACATAATTAGTGTAAGTTATTTGTTTTGGTTTTGGACCATTTTGATTATTATTATTGTTATTATTACTTTCTTGGTTATATCTTCTAAAATTATTATTATTGTTATTATTGTTATTGTTATTAAAATTATTAGGAATATTCTGTTTCCAGGGTGGTGGTTAGATTGGTAATCTACAATCTTTTCTCATATGCCCTTCCCTTCCACAATTGAAGCATTTTGTATCTCTTGGTCCTCTATTTTGTAAATAGTAGTTTCTTCTATTATTATTCATTTATGCCATCTGAATTTTCAATTGAGCTATCTTCTTGGTCAATTCTTCAATTTCATTCTTTGGTTCGATTTTCTCTTCCTTTTTCTTTAGATTTTCTTTAATTTGTTTCTTCCTTAATTTTCTTTTTAATTCATCATCGCTTTCAGATTCAAATTCGGATTCAGATTCGTAATATCTTTCTTTCTTTTTCTTTTTAGGTTCAATTCTATTGGTAATATCTCTTGCTTCCTCATATCTTTCAATAAGTTTTACTATATCTTTCACAGTTTCCTTTTCATGTATTAAAGCTAGTGAGGCTTATACTTGCACGCAAAATTATTTTGGGGCCCCGAAATTGCAATTTCAGGGAAAAAAATCAAAATAGTTTTTCATAGAAGACGAAATTATTTTACTTGAAACCCGAAATTTTTTGACCACCCAGATTTATTCTTTGATTGAAGATACACATAACTGGATACTTTTTTTACTTCCATATATAGAATGAATTCTGCATAAATCTCAAAAAGTCGAAATACCTCAAAAATCCAAAATCAATTTTGGGAACATGTATAGTGAGACTAATTCTGGAGTTAATCCTCTTAAAAATAATTCTGCCTTTCTTTCTTCTGGTATATCTCCTATTTTATTACAATTTCTCAAGAATATATTAGCAAAGCTTCTTATAGATTTATCCTTTCTTATTTTCAATCTTTCTAATTCATTTAGAATTTTGTTCTTCCATTTTCTATTATAAAATCTCTCGANATTTGTTTCTTCCTTAATTTTCTTTTTAATTCATCATCGCTTTCAGATTCAAATTCGGATTCAGATTCGTAATATCTTTCTTTCTTTTTCTTTTTAGGTTCAATTCTATTGGTAATATCTCTTGCTTCCTCATATCTTTCAATAAGTTTTACTATATCTTTCACAGTTTCCTTTTCATGTATTAAAGCTAGTGAGGCTTATACTTGCACGCAAAATTATTTTGGGGCCCCGAAATTGCAATTTCAGGGAAAAAAATCAAAATAGTTTTTCATAGAAGACGAAATTATTTTACTTGAAACCCGAAATTTTTTGACCACCCAGATTTATTCTTTGATTGAAGATACACATAACTGGATACTTTTTTTACTTCCATATATAGAATGAATTCTGCATAAATCTCAAAAAGTCGAAATACCTCAAAAATCCAAAATCAATTTTGGGAACATGTATAGTGAGACTAATTCTGGAGTTAATCCTCTTAAAAATAATTCTGCCTTTCTTTCTTCTGGTATATCTCCTATTTTATTACAATTTCTCAAGAATATATTAGCAAAGCTTCTTATAGATTTATCCTTTCTTATTTTCAATCTTTCTAATTCATTTAGAATTTTGTTCTTCCATTTTCTATTATAAAATCTCTCGATAAAATCTTTCTTCAGTTCTTCCCATGTCGTTATTCCTTGCATTGCTTCAATTCATCATTCTTCTGCATCTTCTTTGAGGTATACTTCTATATAATTTCTCTTCATTTCATCATTCTTTCATTGGTTTGCTCTTGTTGCTTTTAGATATTCTTCTATTCATTCTAATGGGTCTTGAGAGGACCCCGAGCAATTTATAAATAGGTCACATTAGAGTTTGCTTAGCTATCATAGTAAAATTTTTAAAAAGTTGCTTATTTTTAATTAAAATTTAAAAATTTACTTACAAAAATTATATTTTTCCTTTCTTATTTCCTAATTTAGTATTATCTGACCTATTTATAGATTGCTCGGGGTCCTGTCTTGAGTTCCATCTCCATAGAAAGTTGAAGATTTAATTAATATTGGAGCTGTCATTATTTTCTTTTTATTATCTTTTTCTGTTTCGCTTTTTGTATCTTGTTCACTTTCTTCCTCTGCTTCGTACTCTTGTTGATAATCTTTTTGGTATTTTTCTTCATTCTCCAGTTCGTCTTCTTCTTTAATATTTTCTAGTTTTGAATTGTTACTGTTCCTTTGAGACTTTTTGTTTTCTTTTATCTTTTCAAGTCTTTGGAGTCTTTCTTTTTCTAATTCTTGTAACTTTACTTTAATTTTTTTTATATCTAGTTCGATAGATTGATTAACTTCCTTTGGTGAATGTTCTTCAGGAGATTCTTCCTTTGATAATATACCGGGCGTGCTTACAATAGAAAATGGTAACTTTGACTGAGTTCTTAGGTTTTGGTATATTATGTTTACTTCTTTCCAAAGTTTTCTAAGGTTTGAACTTGGAGATCTTGCTTTTTTTTTAATGGGTCTATATTGTCGTAGTCTTCTTAAGTTTTTCAAATTTATTTCTTCCTTAAAATATTTTACTTGGTTCTACTTTTTTACCAAAGTCTTTATCTATTCTTTTTATAATATTTTCAATATTGATCTTCATCAATTTTATACTTCTACTTTTCTTATTCATCACATCCTTTTGTCAAAGGTACTTTTTATCAAAATCTTTATAGAGAATTATACCTGCCGCCCAAATTCAAAATCCAAATGCCGAAATCCCAAATGCCGAAATCCCAAATCTCAAATTATAATTAGTATCTTTTGCCAAAATTCCAAATCCCAAATCCCAAATACTAGTAATTTGTGCATTTTGGCATCTCAAATCCTAAATTATTTGGGATTTGGGCAACACGTATATAGAGAATAGAGCCTCTTACAATAAGTGTTTTTCCCTTTTTGTCTTTTTCTATTTATCACATCTTTGTACTGAAGATACTCCTTATTGGAATCTTTATAAAGGATAGAGCCTCTTACAATAAGTTTCTCCTTTTTGGATGAATTTTCATTACACAGGTCTTATTGTCATTGCCTTAATATTTTTCTTTAGGTTTTATTGTCATTGCCTACAGGATTTAAAAATTTATACTCCATTAGGTTTTATTGGTATTGCCTACAAAACTTATTGGTATTGCCTACAAGACTTACAAAATTCTACCTTACGGGATTTACAACTTTTGCCTTTCAGGTCTTATTGATATTGTTTCCTAGGTCTTATAAAGTTTACCTAAATATAACATATTCCTTTCAGGACTTAATTTCTGCCTTACTCATGAACATTTATATTTAATATATGCACATTACCAGATCTTATTGTCATTGCCTAAGAGTTTGAATGATACAAGAATGATCAGTCCTTAACATTCTTCACTCTAAAATTTAATGAAAATTTCTACCTCCCAAAATATATTACTTCCTTCTTCCTTTCATAACTTATAATTGATTACAAAATTAACTTCCTTTTTTACTGCGGATTCTTTCAAAATTTTGACAATAGTTCTTCCCTATTATTCAAAGTTTTCTTCTTTAAATTATCCTTTAGAATCTTCCTAAGAATACTTCCTAGAATACTTTTTATCCAAATTTATTTTCCTTTTATTTCAATTTTCTTTCTACTAAAATACTTTCTATAAAAATTCATTTCTTTTCGTTATTTCTTTTCAAATTCACTTTCTTTTCTGCTAAAAGACATCAAACTGCCCTATAAGAAGTCGTATTGAGGGTGCACGAATTCCACATGAGATGTGCACGGGATTTCGAAATGTTGCGAAGGTCATGGGAGATGACATTGAGATGACAGTGTAACCGGATAAGTATGTTACCATCTAGATGACAGATTATTCATCTTTGTACGAAGTATTTTATCCTTGTGTGTCATCTTTAAAAATAGAAAAGAACGTGTTTAGACGCGACAACACAGGATGAAGGAAAATAAGTTCGAAAGTATATAAAATAGACTGGTAATTTAGGATGTGAAAAGGATCGGCTCATTTTTACAATTTTATGATTTTAATTTCTTTTGGTCTATTCCGAATAATTACGAAAATCTTTTACTTAATTTGTAATAATAAAAATAATAATCTTTTGGTACGCATTTTATAATAAAAATAAATAATAAAGATAGAAACATATTGTTTTGATTTAGCAGCAGAGATAAGACACGCCAAAGCAGTGATATATTTTTGTTGTTACATCTTTGCAATAAGTTTAAAAGTTTCGATATACACCGTAATAATTTGATACGTTTTAAATATTTTTATTTCGTGATAACAGTAATATTGGTGAGAAACGGTTAACAGCCTGTAATACCTCTATTACTAATTTTGTAATTTCTTGAATAAAGTTACTGAATAAAGTCTGAAGCTAAGATTCGGAAATTTGTATAGTGAGCTGTAAAAAGATACTTTTACTCCACTTACTCACGTACCTTCAGATCGCACTTGTGTGTACTGTGTTAAGANATCCTTGTGTGTCATCTTTAAAAATAGAAAAGAACGTGTTTAGACGCGACAACACAGGATGAAGGAAAATAAGTTCGAAAGTATATAAAATAGACTGGTAATTTAGGATGTGAAAAGGATCGGCTCATTTTTACAATTTTATGATTTTAATTTCTTTTGGTCTATTCCGAATAATTACGAAAATCTTTTACTTAATTTGTAATAATAAAAATAATAATCTTTTGGTACGCATTTTATAATAAAAATAAATAATAAAGATAGAAACATATTGTTTTGATTTAGCAGCAGAGATAAGACACGCCAAAGCAGTGATATATTTTTGTTGTTACATCTTTGCAATAAGTTTAAAAGTTTCGATATACACCGTAATAATTTGATACGTTTTAAATATTTTTATTTCGTGATAACAGTAATATTGGTGAGAAACGGTTAACAGCCTGTAATACCTCTATTACTAATTTTGTAATTTCTTGAATAAAGTTACTGAATAAAGTCTGAAGCTAAGATTCGGAAATTTGTATAGTGAGCTGTAAAAAGATACTTTTACTCCACTTACTCACGTACCTTCAGATCGCACTTGTGTGTACTGTGTTAAGAGTTTATTTTATATATCTATTCGTTGCAAGTAGACAAGTGACTGCTTGATCCTACTGGCGGATAGTGGGCGTTACGAAATATTGCGTACAAAAGTACGTTGAGTTAGTACGAAAAGGAGTGTGACGAGAGTTCGATTTAGTGGGATTGATTGATGTAACTTTACTCCTTGTTCTGGGCAGACCGTTACAGTATTACTTAAAATATACTTAAATTTTTTTAAAATATACTTAAAATTTTTTAAAATATATTTAAAATATACTTAAAATATACTTAAAATTTCTTAAAATATACTTAAAATTTTTTAAAATATACTTGAAATATACTTAAAATTTTTTAAAATATACTTGAAATATACTTAAAATTTTTTAAAATATACTTAAAATTTCTTAAAATATACTTAAAGTATACTTAAAATAGACTTAAAACAGGTAATAATAAGTATATTTTAAGTACGTGTAAGCATATTTTAAGTATATTTTAAATATATTAAAATTATGTCACCTGAATTAAATATATTTTTAAGTATATTTTAAGTATATTTTTTATGTATATTTTTAAGTATATTTTTTAAATATATTTTAAATATATTTTAAGTATATTTTAAGTATTTCAACATATATATATATATATTAAAATATACTTAAAATATACTTAAAATATGCTTAAAAAATATACTTAAAAATATACATAAAAAATATACTTAAAATATACTTAAAAATATATTTAATTCGGATAACATAATTTTTAATATATTTAAAATATACTTATTATTACCTGTTTTAAGTTTATTTTAAGTATATTTTAAGTATATTTTAAGAAATTTTAAGTATATTTTAAAAAATTTTAAGTATATTTCAGGTATATTTTAAAAAATTTTAAGTATATTTTAAGAAATTTTAAGTATATTTTAAGTATATTTTAATTCGTGATCCATATACCAATCAGTGAAGATCGGCACTAAACAGGAATCTACAGTTTCCATTGAGTAAACTTTTTTTCTTTAAATTTATCAAGGAGAAATTTTTAGTGAATATGAAAACTGAGGTTTTACTGCTATAATAAATTATATAATATTTTCATAAAGTTGCATGAATTTAGTGATATCTCATCATAAAAATGGACTTTCAAAAAAATTTTATAAGTGATTTACAAAATTTCCCCCATTTTTGACTAATAAATTTCACTGATTAGTAGCCGGATCACGAATTAAGTATATTTTAAAAAATTTTAAGTATATTTTAAAAAAATTTAAGTATATTTTAAATATATGACTTCTTATAGGGCTGTTGCAGGTGTACCTTTATATTTCCCACTTACAGTTCTTTTAAGGAGTTTATAGTCTTTTCCGTTAGGTATAAAACTTTCAGTTTGGTTATTATTTTATCTTTAGAAAGCACCAATTAGTTTTTAATTAGAACTAATAAACTAATTATTTTTTCAAGTCATTATAACTTCGTTACTTTCATTAATAACTTCATTATTAATAATTACTTTTATTAATAATTTCATATATTAATAACTTCCTTTAATAATAAATCCTTTTATTATTAATTTTAGAACTTCCTTTATTACAAACTTCCTTTATAGATAACTTCTTTATAATTTATACTTTAAATACTTCTATCTTTTATTAAAAATATTATCTTTAACTCATTAGTACTTCCTTTATTAAACAATTTTTAATAAACATTATATCAAATAAATACGATAATAAATCTCTTCAATTATTTTTATTTAATATTTATTAATATTACTTTCTAATAATACAATTATATTTTATAATTATAATATTCACTTCCTTAAGATAAAACTGAAAATTAACAATTCAAAAATTAACTAAAGGAATCAAATCGAATAAGTTCCCTTTTTATATTTTCTAAACTACTGTGCCATTACTGTGCACTAATATCATTGGTCAATATATTTATCATATAACCTACTAAATATATACTATATGTTATACTAATGATTAATGCTAATTAATACTATATAATAATAATTGTTACTAAATAATACTAATTAATGATAATTAATAATAATTATACAATATTTGTGTAACTATATCACGTGAACATGTGACTTGTGTTACTTACATCTTGGGTGACTAAACTATTTGACTTCCTATTTATATGTTAATAAATGTTATTAAGTATTACTAATTGTTATTAATAAAATTACTATCTTGATATTTATAGTTTCATCTGTTAATTAATTATTTCCAATAAAATACAGGGTTAAATAATATAATGGTTATATGTTTCAATATATTTCTACTATGGTAATTTCATCCAGTAACAGTGCCTTTGGCTAATTAATTTTGCACCAACTAAATTTTGGCTCAAAGGCTAATTAAATTGCGTTGGCTAAATTCTGGCTCAAAGGCTAATTAGTTTTTTTCTGGCTAAATTCAGGTGCAATTTTGGTCACGTGACAAAAGGTTGATCAAATAAAATTATTAATTAATTTTACTGATATTAATATTTTAATATATTGTATATTGTGTGAACTTTCTCTCTCCATTCAATAAATTATTCAAAAAACATGTAGTAAAAAATTATTATTTTTTCTTGGTGCCTGTTAGTTGGAGGTTAAGTCCGACCGAATAAGATTAACTATGGTGGACGGTCCTAAGAAGAATATATAAAGTTTGGTCTACGGGTTTTTGGCTCTGGTTCTTTTGACGAAAGGTGTAAACAGCGAACTTGATGTTTTTTCTGTAAAAATAATCTTTGTGTGGATAAGCCTGAGGACGAACTGGCGATTTGGTCTTAATCGCTCTTTTCCGTTTTAACGTTTTGACCTCGAACGAACACTGAAAACAGGAATTTTCCCTAGGGCTGTATAATTTTCGTTTGATAGTGGGAAGGGTCTGTTTCACAAATTTTTTTTTTTCATGTTTTTAGATAATTTTGGAGAATTTTCAAATTTCGGTTTGATCTTGATTTGTTGATCTTGTCGATTAGAGGTGACGCATTGATAAAAAGTGTAATACGCAGATATTTAAGGAGTGATCTGTGGGGATGAAAAAATTTTTGTGGTGATACGGTGGTACATAAGGTGTGATCAGGTAGAAAGAACGTGTGATGTGATGTTTAGGTTCGTTAGATAGGGATGGTAGTTGTAATAATAAGTTGAAGGGTGTAAGTATTTGGTTTATTGAATTGTGACTATGTTGAGAGGGATGTTGTTCCCTTGGGGGTTTTGTAGGAAGGGACCTTTAGTTGATACCAACATCATATCAAAGGGAAAAATTTTTCTTTTTTTTCATTTTTTATTAGATGGCTTGGCTGGGTTGGTTTGGTAAATCCCATGAAAACTGACGAGAACTTAGTTTTTATTCTGAAAGGAGTAAATACGAACAGTTTTGAAGTATTTCGAAATGGAGAGAAATCTGAAGTTTTCGTAGTAGTATTTGGTCAAACGGTCAAAATAATATAGGAGACTTTTTCTGCTGATCATTTAAACCAGAAATTTTAAGAACAAAAAACTCAAAGTTTTAAATTTTATTACTATGAATGAAAGCGATACATACACCTTGCTGGGTTTTATTCCAGTAGACAATAAGGGAACAACAAAAGAGGTGTTAGTACTAGCATATCTAAAGAATATAGAAACCAACAGAGTGTTAAAACTAGAAATTTTCAAGAAGCCGACGCGTCTTCCGAACTTGCGAAACTATCCTTCAAAATATATTACTTCTTCAATAATCTTTAAAGATGTAGAAGAAGCTGTTTAGACGGTGACTCAACATCCGGAAGAAATCTTTATAATTGAAATAAATCAAAGTTAGCAAACAAATAAAAAAACGCAGATTTGGGCGAAGGCAAAATCTTGTAATATGCGAGGAATGAAAAAAGAAGTTCCTGGAGCTTTCAATAGTATGAGTAATTTGAAATTAAGTAAAAATGATATAGAGTTATTTCATCAACACACAGAAGAAATGGATATAGATGAAATTGACGTTATAGTGGAAATTCCTTCATCGGGTAATTTGGAGGTAGAGATTGACACCGTTAACCGTTTACCGGAAGTTAACCGGTTAACTGCTTTAACCATGATTAATCGGTTAAGGTTTTTTTTCATGAATAATAACCGGTTAACTGTTTAATTTTAACCGATTAAAATATTTAATTAGAAAAACCAGTTAACCGGTTAAAAGTGATATTAAAATTTAGCGTAACATGATAATCAGTTTTTTTTAATATTGGTTTTTTTTTTTTTTTAAAAAAAATATTTATTTTAAAATAAAAATAAAAGTTATACATATCTTGCCTTTTGCCTTTTTTCTTCTTACCTTTTGCTAGTTTGTGAGGATGTTACGAGATCGAAATTGGCTTGCGAAAGTTGAAATGGATCTCATAGACGTACGACTAAACGGTGAGTTATTTTATTTTTTTTTATTTTTTTGTTTTTTTTTTATTTTAAATAAAAAACCTTAATACTTTCCTTCTTCTCACCTTTTGCTAGTTCGTGGGGTCGAATTGGGCTTCGCGAAGATTGAAATCGGCTTCACGAACGTACGGACAAGTGGTGAGTTATTTTTTTTTTTTATTTTTTATTTTTTTATTTTTTTTTATTTTTTTTTAAAAAAAATAACTTATACTTACCTTGCCCTTTCTTTAACACCTTTCTTCTTCTCACTTTTACTAGTTTGTGAGGTCGAAATGGGCTTCGTGGAGGTTGAAATCGGCTTCGCGAATATACGAACAAGTGGTGAGTTATTTTTTTTTTTATTTTTTATTTTTTCTTCTTTTTATTTTTTTATTTTTAAAAAAATAACTTATACTTACCTTGTTCTTTCCTTAATACTTTCCTTTTTCTCACTTTTATTAGTTCGTGGGGTTAAAATGGGCTTCACAGAGGTTGAAATCAGTTTCGCGGATGATATCGACAAGTGGTGAGTTATTTTTTTCTTTTTATTTTTTATTTTTTTATTTTTTTTTATTTTTTTTTAAAAAAAATAACTTATATTTACCTTGCCCTTTCCTTAACACCTTCCTTCTTCTCACCTTTACTAGTTCGTGAAGTCGAAATGAGTTTCGCAGAGGTTGAAATCGGCTTCGCAGACGTACGGACAAGTGATGAGTTATTTTTTTTTTATTTTTTATTTTTTTCTTCTTTTTATTTTTTATTTTTAAAAAAATAACTTATACTTACCTTGCTCTTTCCTTAATACCTTCCTTTTTCTCACCTTTTACTAGTTTGTGGAATTGAATTGGGCTTCGCGGACGTACGGACAAGTGGTGAGTTATTTTTTTTATTTTTTTTTATTTTTTTCTTCTTTTTATTTTTTATTTTTAAAAAAATAACTTATATGTATCTTGTCCTTTCCTTAATACCTTCTTTCTTTTCACCTTTACTAGTTCGTGGGGTCGAAATAGGCTTCGTAGAGGTTGAAATCGGCTTCACAGATGTACAGACAAGTAGTGAGTTATTTTTTTTTTTATTTTTTTATTTTTTTTTTTATTTTTTATTTTTTATTTATTTTTTTTTTTTAAAAAAATAATTTATATTTACCTTATACCTGCCGCCCAAATTCAAAATCCAAATGCCGAAATCCCAAATACTAGTAATTTGTGCATTTTGACGTTCCAAATCCCAAATTATTTGGGATTTGGGCAACACGTATAATTTACCTTGCCCTTTCCTTAACATCTTCTTTCTCACCTTTATTAGCTTGTGGGGTCGAAATGGGCTTCGTGAAGGTTGAAATCGGCTTCGCGGACGTACGGACAAGTGGTGAGTTATTTTTTTTTAACTTAAAATATAATATACTTAAATATATACCTTTACTTATCTTCTACTTTCTTTTTTTCCTAAAATTGAGAAATTGGAATTGATTTAAAAGTATTTCTCTTTGCAGTTAGAATTGATGAATATGTATAAAAATAATATATTTTTTTATTTTTTCTTCTAACCTTGGATCAAAATTGATAAAGCAATATAAAATACTTAAAATACTTGCAAAATTTGTAACAGAAGAATTTATATTAAGATATAATTAATATAATTAAAATATAATTTAATTTATATTAGAACCTTATTTCGATATGTATGTATTTTTAAATATTTAAAATATTAATCAAAAAAAAATTATTTAAATAAAGTAATTCTCCATTATAGATTGCAGATCATTGATAAAAAAAATAGTATTTGATTTTGTATTAAAAAATTTGTTTTATTCTCGAGTTACATTTGTGTTTATTGTATCTTTTCACAATGAACTCTGCTAATAATATCTATGAAGCAGAGTTTGACTTTCCAGATATTACAAATAATCTTCTAGAAGATATTAATGAAGAACTAGATATTAGTAATGAAGGTTATAATAATGAAAGTCTTAATAATGAAAATCTTAACAGTGAAAATCCTAGCAACGAAAGTCATAGTAATGAAGATATTGGAATAAGTGATAATTATAAAAAAAAAATTATTTTTAGAAAACCACGTCAAAAAACTTCTCCAGTATGAAAATATTTTGATAATAAAGGATCATATATTATTTGTAATGTAATTGTGAAAAACAAAGCTAATTCTAACGGAAAAAAGTGTGAATAAAAATATGCAACATCTAAATCTACTTCAACATCAACTATGACATATCATTTGAAACAAGTTCATCAAATAAATTTTGAAAATAATATATGTAATATAATATATTTTTTAAAACAATTAATTAATATATTTATTTATAATTTTAATATTTATTTAACTAACTTGTTTTATATAAAAAAATTAAGATAATGAAAACTCAAAACAAGTGAAACAACAACAAGTAGATAAAATGTTTGATCAAGTAAAAGAACACTCTTCAGAACAAATGAAAAATTTACACAAAGCTGTAACAGAATAGATAGTTATTAACTCTATTCCTTTCAATACTTTATATAGAAAAGACTTTCAAAAATTTATTAAACAAATTGATCCTCGTTTTAGATCACCAAATAATAAGACAATTAAAAATTTAATTGTAGAAGCATACACAGCACAAAAACAAAAAGTCAAAAATTTAATTAAAGAAAGTTGTACAACTGCAACAATTACAACAGATTTGTGGACTGCACGTTCTAAAGTAGAATATATTGGAATTACTTGTCACTGGTTAACACAAGATTTTGAACCAATTGATCTTTTACTTGCAATTGAACAAATATTATATCCACATACTGGTGAAGCAATCTCCAATTATATTAAAACAAAAATTACAGAATTTGAACTTGAAGATAAAATATTATTTGGTATAACAGATAATAGAAGTAATATGCGAAAAGCTTTTGAATTATTAGAAAATATTGAAAGACTTCCATGTACAGCCCATACTATACAACTTACAATAAATCAAGCATTAAATACAATTAAGCCATTTGTAAACCGGTTTAATAAATTGGTGAAATTTTTTACTTCTTCACCTAAACAAACTGAAAGATTAGATACAGCACAAATTGAATATGCTGCTCGAGAGCAATGTAATCTAAATAAAGATCAATTAATTAGATTAAATTATGAGCANAGCAATTGAATGGTTATCAAATACTTTACCTCTTGAACGAAGTAATGATTCAAAAAAAGATGGAAAATTATTAAAACAATGTTTATTAAAAGATTATGAATGGGATTTATTAAAAAAAATTGTAGAATTACTTGAACCATTTGAAAAAGCTACAAGGTTTTTTTCAGGTGCAAAATATCCAACATTATCACTTATGTATCCAACTATTCAAAAACTTAAAATTCAATATGCTTGTGAATCACTTTTATCATCAAATGATTGTGAAGATGGAGATAATTTGGAACTTAATTTAAGTTAGTATTAATTTTTTTTAATTTATTTAAATTAATTATTGATATTAATTGTTGATTATATTAATTATTAAAAATTAATAGATGAATTTTCAGAAGAAGAAAATGATGAAAATCAATCTATTGATAATAATAGACATACTTCAGCACCAAATTTTAATGAAATAATTTATAAATTTAAGAGAAAAATTTATGATTCGCTCTGGAATTATTGGAATGAAAGTTCTGAAATTGGATTAATTTCAACATTGCTTGATCCTCGATTAAAAAAAATGTCTTTATTTGATGAAGATACACAAAATAATACAATTGAAAAATTACATATTTTATATAATGAAATTACAAGGAATTAACTTGAAGTTAGATCATCTTTATCAACAAATTCTACAACTAGAAATTCTTCTAACTTGTCTGATTTATTTATGGAATCTATTTTTGGAACACCTGATGAAGCAGAAATAATAGGATTAAGTGAAATTGAACATTATCTTGATCTTCGTTTAACACCAACTGTTGAACCAGTAGAAAATCCATGGTAATGGTAAAATATATGAAAGAGAGAATTTCCAATACTTTCTCAAATTGCACAAAAATATTTAGCAATTCCTGCCACTTCAGTACCTTCAGAAAGACTTTTTAGTGATGCAGAAAATCAAATAAGTGCCAAACGTACCAGATTGGGTTCAAAAATTGTAGGAGAAATGCTTTTTTTGGAAAAAAATGAAAATTATATTGATATATTTGATTATAAATAATACAAAATAACAAATTTGTAATAAATCTAATTTTTTTGATAATAAAAATAATAAAATAAATCATTTTATCAAATTTAATATAATTAACCGATCAATTAACCAGTTAACCGATAAATTAACCAGTTAATTAACTGGTTAATAACTGGTTAATCAAAAAATAAATAGTCAATTAACCGGTTAAAGATTTTTTTGGAGGTTCCAATGTCTATTTGGAGGTAATAAATTCTCAAAACTCAGAGGGAATAGGGAAAACTCAGCTAAACCCTGAAAACGATCGACGAGGAGAGGATATACAAGATCCTCCAAAAAAGGTTAAAATAAACTATACATGTCGTCAAAACTAATTTGACCTTGACTCAACTCTTAAAATTTCAATTTTCAATTGCGTCTGACTCAATTAATTGCGTCAGTTACTAATAAAAATCAAAATTTGTCTTGACTCAACTCCAATTTTTCTCAATTTTAATTGCGTCTGACTCAATTCAATAGTTTTGACGACATGTATAAAATAAACTATTCAAAAAATTATAGTACTACGGTAAACAGTATTCCTTTAGGAAGAGATAGGAATTTGGTAACACAACTACAATAGATATATTAAGTAATACGACAGGGTCAGAAATACAAGGGAATAGTATAGAAAATTTCAGACATAATATAGATAAACCGACATGGGAAAATTATGACAAGTATCTTAAAAATCATTATGACGCTAAGAGTTTAGCAGTATTCTTGACAGAAAATGTGAAAGAAATACGGTCCTTTGAGAAAGAAGGTCTTAAAGAATATTTTGATAATAAAACTAGAAATAGATCTATCTTTGGTGGTCGTCCTCGGAGAATAGAGGAAGAGTCAGCACATGTGAGAGAATGGTTTGAAATTTTGGATAAAGAAGTATCTCAATTTAAAATAGATAATTTTGATAATAACCTAGCGGACGAAGATAGAATAGTAACATATGAAGATTGGAAAAATATAAAGACACAGTTAAGGAAACGAGTTATGTGGTGTTATTACTATAGTTTAAATTTTAAAAAAATGGAGGGTCGTGAAATTGCCAACTTGTTAATTTACTCAGTGTATTTTGTGTTGAATCCGGTTAAGAAACCTAAAAGAGAGAGTTTTTCTTATTCACAGTTACGTAAAGACTGTCAATTTACGTTTAAAAGTCATCAGTTTACGAAAAAAGAGTTGCCGTATAATTCGGCAGAATTAGAGGAAGAGGTTAAAAGGAAATTAGGAAATATCAACTGGCCTATAACGGATGAACTAGAGGGAGGAGAGTTTTTCAGAATTCTTGATATACTTAAGACATATTATTATTTCAACAGAGTACCAGTTACATATTATCGCTCGAAACCAGATTTACCTGGAAACCCACGTGACCTTGACAGATTAATAGCATGCAAAGGGAAATTTCCAATTACAGACAGTCAGGAAATGATTAATCTTGGAAAATGCAAGTCAGAATTAAGAAGATATTATATGGTAGACCGCCGATTACTGCAAAGCTATATTCAAATAGCTGATGGACGAAAATCACTACCAACAGATTATAAAGAGATCAGAGGAGAGTGCGCAAATTACCTACCATGGAAATATACTGTAATTAACAATTTTATGTACAGTGACTTAATAGAAAAATTAAAGAAAGAATACGTATTCAGTGGGCTGCCAGCAACTTATTTTTACCAACCTAGCAACCTCCCATCGAATGTAGACACAGTGACTATGCCAAATCATATCAAACTGCCAATTCGTAACAAAAAAGACATTAGAGTTTTGGTTGAATATTTAAGACTGTTATATTCATTTGTTACAAAAGACTTATTCAAGCAATGGATAGATGTTCCAGAAGACAACAAAGAGGTGCTACCAGAGGACATGGACAGTGTCAATAGAAAAGCAGGAGTGCAGTTACCAATTAACAGAGCAGACTTAAAGGCAACAGTTGACAAAATTAGGGTACATTACAAATTCAAATGGATTCCTTCAACTTGGATTAAAGAGAAGTACAAGAGAAAAGAAGCTTTACCGAGCGTTAATACAGTTATTACAGAAATGGCAAAGAAAACGGAAGAAGTAATGGTATTACCTATTACAGATAGAGCAAAGGCTTCAAACACAATCAAATTATTACATAAATTTTATAATTTTAAATATTTGCCAAGTGAATTTTTTCGTATCCCAGCAATTTTAAATCCAGTATTTAGGAGTCAGGAGGATATTTTCTCCTTATAAGGGTGTTAATATAAGTAATAAAATATGGTATGGGGTGTGGATAGAAAGAAAATCGTATAATTTTAGTTTTTTTACAGGGTTGTTTAAGGATTATAAATATATTAAAAAAGATAAAACATACAAAAAATATTATTATTTTTATTATTTTAAAATTAAAGAGAACATCGGGAAATTAAGCAAAACTATAGGGATAGGTGTTTTTGTCAGATAGGTAGACATTATAAAGAATCGAATAAAGGTGGGTATGGCCTGACAGAAGACAATGAAAATAATGAGTATAAATACAATATTGATAAAATTTAATAAATTTTTATAATATTTATGTCATGTGTTTTATAATAAATATCTTTCAATGAAAATTTATTAAAATTGGAAGCCTATTGGAAGGATTGGGATTAGAAGTCCAATTTCCAGAGAACATCACTGCTATTTACTATAAATACAAATACTTCGAGCAATACTGTTGACAAGTTCAGAATAGCGACACAAAATATTTGTGGGTTCTCAGACCCGGCAAAGCAAAATCAATGGGTACAAGCATACATAGAAGAAGAGTTTGACATTATCGGTCTTACAGAAATCAAAATAAAATCGCGACAGGAGAAAATAGTGTCAAGGAATCTGAAAAGGATACCAGGCTCCGATAGTAATAGGGTGTATGAATCCTTTTGGTCATCGTCAGAGCAATCACAAGGTGCTGGAGTAGGGATTATGGTTAAGGAGACGCTAGCAAAACATATATTTAAGGTAGAAAAGATGGAAGGATACGCGCTAGGAGTCGATTTTGCTTTTAAAAACAGTATTAAACTCAACGTTTTAGTAATCTACTATCCAGCTAGTCAACAGAAGAAAACTCTTAAACTCAAATTAACTCAATGGGTCTTAGAAAGAATACACAATGGTTTAGATTATACATGTTCCCAAAATTGATTTTAGATTTTTGAGGTATTTCGACTTTTTGAGATTTATGCAGAATCTATTCTATATATGGAAGTAAAAAAATACCCAGTTATGTGTATCTTCAATCAAAGAATAAATCTAGGTAGTTAAAAAATTTCGGGTTTTAAGTAAAATAATTTCGTCTTCTATGAAAAACTATTTCAACTTTTTTCCTCAAAATTGTAATTTCGGGGCCCCAAAATAATTTTGCGTGCAAGTATAGTTTAGATCCCAATCGTTTCCAGCTAATAATAGGAGATTTCAACGCAGTAGTTAACTCTAGTATTGATAGATCCAGGATTAACCTTACACAACATAGAAGTTCAATAGCAGAATCGGCAATGCTTCGACACCTGCAAAATTATAATTGTGTTGATTCTTTTAGGGCATGTAATGACAGACAGGTGGGTTTCACTTGGTTCTGTAGGGGAGATAATCGTATCAAAAGCAGGATAGACATGATTTGGATATCAAGTAATCTGTTAGAAGCTTTAGAAGATACGGAAGTCAAAAATAAAGAGTTGGAAGCTCGAAGTGATCACAAATGTGTGGTAACACAATTAAAACAGTTTTTTGTCCAAGGGAAGATTGAGTCGAATAAACAAGTAGACAAGCGTAATATTTATGTTGCGAAAATAGTTAAAGAGAAAGCATGGATAAAATTCAGAGAAATGGTTAACGACGGATTAAGTAAATCAAATTTTTCCGATCGACAGACAGCTGAAAAACAATGGAATATTATTAAAGAAACTATTCTTGAGGCCGCTAGCAAGACAATCCCAAAAAAAAGAGTGGTATCAAATAAAAGAGGTGCAGATCAGTTTATTTCTCCTAATGATATCTCTTATAGATTAATGAATGGGTATCGCAGGTTGTTCAATCAAGTGAAAACGTATTTTTATCAGCTGTTCGATGACAATAGAGAACAAGTCAAAAGCAATATTATAAAGACCATTAAGACAATAAGCGAAATAACTGAAGAAACCCCAAAGGAGATTCATTGGAATGCAAGTTTAGATGAAATGAAACCCTGGCTAATGGTCACAAAGAGAAAATTTCGTACTTTCCAAAAATTTTATAAGGCAGAGTTAGACAAAAAGAAACAGCAGGTAATTAAGGAGGTGGTAGAAAAACGTCTTTCTGACTTCGTGAATAATCAGAAATGAATGATTAACAATAAGCTAAGCCGAGACAAAAGAACAATAATCTCTGATAGTGTCATAATCAAAGAGCATGGAAATTCAACATTAGTCTCAGATCCAGAGGAAGTAAAAAACCATATAGTATCGTCTTTCGAAAAATGGACACGAAAACGAGAGACAACAATCAATAAGTTGAATAAGTTTTGGTATAATGTCTTTCAACTGAAGAGTAATATCAATCAACAATGGTATGAAGAGACAATAGCTCCTTTTACAATAGAGGAATTAACATCATGTATAACAGCGACGAATAATATCAGTGCACCCGGACAGTCAGGCATACCGTATTTTTTCTTCAAACATCTGGGGCACACCGCTTTAACTTGTATATTACAAATGTTCAATATGATCTTAAGTACAGGTGTTACGCCTAGAGATTGGTCATTAGGTTACTTATTTCCAATTCCTAAACCTTCAGATTGGCAAAAAAACATTAATAAAACACGGCCAATAACATTGTTAGAGACGAGTAGGAAAATATTTATGAAAGCGATTACNCCTTTGGCTAATTAATTTTGCGCCAGCTAAATTCTGGCTAAATTCTGGCTCAAAGGCTAATTAAATTGCGCCGGCTAAATTCTGGCTCAAAGGCTAATTAATTTTTTTCTGGCTAAATTCAGGCGCAATTTCTGATTGGCTGGCGCAATTTTGGTCACGTGACAAAAGGTTGATCAGATAAAATTATTAATTAATTTTACCGATATTAATATTTTAATATATTGTTTTAAAATAGCTATAATTTGGTCAATTTTAATGTTACAGAAATGAAATATATATCATCTTGTAGCTAAAAACCAGATCTTTCGATCTGTCATAGAAATATCATAGTAGAAAATCGCTCCTAGTTACGTAAAATTAATTTGAAATTAAAGCTAAAATTAATTATTTTTAAAAATTTAAAAATAATTATTTAATAAATTTTATAATTGCGCCAGCCAATCAGAATTGTGCCATTATTTAGCCTTTGCGCCAGAATTTAGCCATTGCGCCTGATTGCGCCGTGGCTAAATTCCAGGCTCAATTGGCTAAATTAAATCTGGCTAAATTCCTGGTTCAATTCGTATTGCGCCTACCATCCCTAACTAGAAGACTAAGTAAAGTTATGATTACAAACAAAGTTTTGAATCCAAACAATTGGGCGGCTTTACCTGGAGGAAATACCCATGATCCGATACATATCCTTAACAATGTAATGGAAAAAGCTAGAGAATTTAAAAAAGAAGCATGGTTCTTTTTCCAAGATATTTCAAAAGCATATGACTCGATGAGTAAGAATTTTTTATATGAAGCGATGAGAAAGATCAAAATTCCAGAACAAATAGTTAAAATCATAGATAGTGTTTTAGAAAGTCGTCAAAATAAAGTTATCACATATCATGGGTTAACAGAGCCTTATGAAGTCCATGATGAAATAGATTAGGGTGATGCAATTTCACCTCTACTTTGGAGAATTTATTATGATCCGTTATTAGACGCAATGGAAAAAAGTGAGCTAGGGTTATACCTGCCTAGGGATGGTAGGCGCAATACGAATTGAGCCAGGAATTTAGCCAGATTTAATTTAGCCAATTGAGCC
>PQFF01000095.1:109317-149616 GCA_003547095.1 Diversispora epigaea | reverse complement strand
TTCACTTGGTTCTGTAGGGGAGATAATCGTATCAAAAGCAGGATAGACATGATTTGGATATCAAGTAATCTGTTAGAAGCTTTAGAAGATACGGAAGTCAAAAATAAAGAGTTGGAAGCTCGAAGTGATCACAAATGTGTGGTAACACAATTAAAACAGTTTTTTGTCCAAGGGAAGATTGAGTCGAATAAACAAGTAGACAAGCGTAATATTTATGTTGCGAAAATAGTTAAAGAGAAAGCATGGATAAAATTCAGAGAAATGGTTAACGACGGATTAAGTAAATCAAATTTTTCCGATCGACAGACAGCTGAAAAACAATGGAATATTATTAAAGAAACTATTCTTGAGGCCGCTAGCAAGACAATCCCAAAAAAAAGAGTGGTATCAAATAAAAGAGGTGCAGATCAGTTTATTTCTCCTAATGATATCTCTTATAGATTAATGAATGGGTATCGCAGGTTGTTCAATCAAGTGAAAACGTATTTTTATCAGCTGTTCGATGACAATAGAGAACAAGTCAAAAGCAATATTATAAAGACCATTAAGACAATAAGCGAAATAACTGAAGAAACCCCAAAGGAGATTCATTGGAATGCAAGTTTAGATGAAATGAAACCCTGGCTAATGGTCACAAAGAGAAAATTTCGTACTTTCCAAAAATTTTATAAGGCAGAGTTAGACAAAAAGAAACAGCAGGTAATTAAGGAGGTGGTAGAAAAACGTCTTTCTGACTTCGTGAATAATCAGAAATGAATGATTAACAATAAGCTAAGCCGAGACAAAAGAACAATAATCTCTGATAGTGTCATAATCAAAGAGCATGGAAATTCAACATTAGTCTCAGATCCAGAGGAAGTAAAAAACCATATAGTATCGTCTTTCGAAAAATGGACACGAAAACGAGAGACAACAATCAATAAGTTGAATAAGTTTTGGTATAATGTCTTTCAACTGAAGAGTAATATCAATCAACAATGGTATGAAGAGACAATAGCTCCTTTTACAATAGAGGAATTAACATCATGTATAACAGCGACGAATAATATCAGTGCACCCGGACAGTCAGGCATACCGTATTTTTTCTTCAAACATCTGGGGCACACCGCTTTAACTTGTATATTACAAATGTTCAATATGATCTTAAGTACAGGTGTTACGCCTAGAGATTGGTCATTAGGTTACTTATTTCCAATTCCTAAACCTTCAGATTGGCAAAAAAACATTAATAAAACACGGCCAATAACATTGTTAGAGACGAGTAGGAAAATATTTATGAAAGCGATTACTAGAAGTAAGGGTGGAAGGCTCAATTGATATGAAGGCTGGCTCAATAATTGCGCCTTTGGCTAATTAATTTTGCGCCAGCTAAATTCTGGCTAAATTCTGGCTCAAAGGCTAATTAAATTGCGCCGGCTAAATTCTGGCTCAAAGGCTAATTAATTTTTTTCTGGCTAAATTCAGGCGCAATTTCTGATTGGCTGGCGCAATTTTGGTCACGTGACAAAAGGTTGATCAGATAAAATTATTAATTAATTTTACCGATATTAATATTTTAATATATTGTTTTAAAATAGCTATAATTTGGTCAATTTTAATGTTACAGAAATGAAATATATATCATCTTGTAGCTAAAAACCAGATCTTTCGATCTGTCATAGAAATATCATAGTAGAAAATCGCTCCTAGTTACGTAAAATTAATTTGAAATTAAAGCTAAAATTAATTATTTTTAAAAATTTAAAAATAATTTTTTAATTGCGCTAGCCAATCAGAATTGTGCCATTATTTAGCCTTTGTGCCAGAATTTAGCCATTGCACCTGATTGCGCCGTGACTAAATTCCAGACTCAATTGGCTAAATTCCTGGCTTAATTCGTATTGCGGCTATCATCCCTAGTTGATATTTATCTTTAATATCCATCAAATGCAGTATAGGTAATGATTTAAAAATAAATTTATTATTTTTTATCAATTTTATTTGAAGTGTAATATCTCTATGTATAGATGTTCTATACATGTTGTCAAAACTATTGAATTGAATTAGACGCAATTAAAATTAAGAAAAATTGGAGTTGAATCAAAGCAAATTTTAATTTTTATTAGTGATTGACACAATTAGTTAAGTTAGACGCAATTAAAAATTGAAATTTTAAGAGTTGAGTCAAGGTCAAATTAGTTTTGATGACATGTATAAGATGTTCAATTTTATCACAAAACATATCATATGATATTCTTGGTTTAGGGAAATCTAATAAAAAAAGTTTGTGCAATTTAGATTACTCTTTGTGCTAAAATTAGTATTTTAAGTTTAGCAATTATTTTCTAATTTTATCATTTCACAAATACTTTTGCTAGGGGAGTATATATTTGTAATAAAAAATGTCAAAGACTAGTTATACCTGGTCAAACATGTAAAAAGGATTTTCTCATTTTTATTGTAAAATAACATATTGTGAAGAAGAAAATTGTCATTATATATACAAATATTTAACTGAAGTAGATTCATAGGTTATTTCATATCATTATTAATTTGAGATGTACACATGAATATTCAATATATAACAGATAAGGAATTTGCAAGATATATGGTAAAATATATTGCAAAACAAGAATTTTCATATATTTTCAATATCCATGAATGATAAATTATGAGAACATGTAATAGCTAGACGATTAGGATCAATGGAATTAATGTTTTTACTTTTAGGACATACTATTTGTAATTCTTCAGCTATTGTAAACTTTTTAAATACTGAACCACTGACTATATGNCTTAGCTACAAGATGATATATATTTCATTTCTGTAGCATTAAAATTGACCAAGTTATAGCTATTTTAAAACAATATATTAAAATATTTTTTTTTTTTTTTTTTAAAATAAGTGAGGTCTTGCTTTATTTATGATATACAAAATAAACCTGCATAAGCAAGTTATGCATATACAAAAAAAAACTAACTAAGTTTTTACAAACTACTGTTTGACCAACCACTCCGGCGGAAAGACCCGACGAACCCACCAGAACAACCCAATGAGCTATAAAAAAAAAATTTAATTTTTCCATTCAGTATGTTGTTGCTAACATCTGAAAGTCTCCTCCTAAACCAACCCCTCTGAGGAACAACATCCTCCACCACACAAAAATTTGAAAAACGCCTTCTTCCCCTGTCACCCCTAAAGAACAACAACGTTCCACCCCACTATTGTTTCTTTTTCCGTGCCAACGAGATCTTTTTGAAAATTTATAATACTCTACTACTCATACATGTGAATAAACCCATCAGGTACTCTTCCAGCAAGGAACATATTGGTAATAGCGGCGAGTCCTAGTAACTATCCTCATTGAATGGCTCCCTCCCATTAACATGGTATTCGAACTAAAAGTTCTCCCAGTATGTATTGTTGGTGATTGCGGTAGCTTCTATGAATTGGTGTCAATAACGGATCAAAAGATCCTCCCAGGTAGCTGCAGTCCATGGCCTCGGTTTTCGGATAGTGGTATGTTCCAATAAGTGTACTACCAGCCCTATCCTAAGTCTTCTTTTGTTGGAAGATCTAGACCTATCCATCGTATTACACTGGTTTAGCGAAACTCGCGTTTCTTCCAGATCCGTAGGGCCCCGACTTTGTTTCGAATTGATAAGCTCCCCACGTATATAAGAGGCTAGTATTATAATGCCAATAAAATTTAAACAACTGAACTAAACACCCTCAAAACCCACCAACTAACCCTCTGCTCAATAACAGCAACTCACGCCCCGGCGACAACTATAAAACATCACACTCCCCCGTCCTCCCACAAAACATCACATCCCCTGCATCCCCGCCGATCATCCCCTTAAGTATCATCATACCCCACTTTTGTATCAATGCGTCACCCCTTGATCGACAAGATCGACAATCAGGGTCAAACCAAAATTTGAAAATTCCCCAAAAACCATCCAAATACATGAAAAATGAAAATTCGTGGCGCAGACCCTTCCCCTACTCAAGGAAACCAAATAGTACCATATGATATCTTTAGTTTTCACGTTCATCCAGATACTCACGTAGACGACGAGGCGGAAACAAGTCCTTAAAAAACCCGAACTCCCTATCAGGTCTTAACCCCAGGCTTTCTCCCTGAGCTGATACGCCCAGTACCATCCAAGTACGCAACCCTCCGTTGTTTACGCTTCTTTCTAAAGAAAACAGAACCAGCTCAACAGCGCCAACGTTCGTAACTGTTCAGGTTGAAGCTACTCCAATAGTTTAGCCTTATCCGGTCCGAGTAGAGACCTCCGCACTAAACAAGCCCCCTAGTAGTCACTTAAGTTTTTACTGCGGAACCATAAGTGGAGACCGAGAGAGAGAAAGAGTTTTACAATACAATATATTAAAATATTAATATCGGTAAAATTAATTAATAATTTTATCTGATAAACCTTTTGTCACGTGACCAAAATTGCGCCAGCCAATCAGAAATTGCGCCTGAATTTAGCCAGAAAAAAATTAATTAACCTTTGAGCCAGAATTTAGCCGGCGCAATTTAATTAGCCAGAATTTAGCCAGAATTTAGCTGGCGCAAAATTAATTAGCCAAAGGTGCAATTATTGAGCCAACCTTCATATCAATTGAGCCTTCCACCCTTATACCTGTCACCCAAATTCAAAATCCAAATGCCAAAATCCCAAATGCCGAAATCCCAAATTCCAAATCCCAAATTATAATTAGTATTTTTTGCTGAAATCCCAAATTCCAAATCCCAAATACTAGTAATTTGTGCATTTTGGCATCCCAAATCCCAAATTATTTGGGATTTGGGCAACACGTATAGCTAGGGTACACTATACATGTCGTCAAAACTAATTTGGCCTTGACTCAACTCTTAAAATTTCAATTTTTAATTGCATCTGACTCAACTAATTGCGTCAATTACTAGTAAAAATCAAAATTTGCTTTGACTCAACTCCAATTTTTCTTGATTTTAATTGCGTCTGACTCAATTCAATAGTTTTGACGACATGTATAAGGTACACTATGTCTGCAGAACACATTCAACAATTAAATAAGGTAAACAATTCTTTTACGAGTTTGAAATTATATGCTACAATATATATGGATGACACGGTCTGGATCGCGAATAGCAGAAGCAGTCTACAGAAAATGCTTAGAATAGCGGAGGAATTTTGCGAGATCATAGACATTTCGATTAATGCGAAAAAATCCCAGGTGCTACATATATGCCCTAAAAAAGATGATGAACTGTTACCAATTCAGGTCAAAGATCAGCAGGTTATTCCAGTTAAAAAATCGATGCCTATTAGATATTTGGGAGTTTGGCTAACGCAGTCAGGTTCGAAAAGTTTTCAAAAAAATCTTATAATTGAGAAAGTTAAAAATGTCTGTCGAATTTTGAAATGGCAANTCAGGGTGATGCAATTTCGCCTCTGCTTTGGAGAATTTATTATGATCCGTTATTAGACGCAATGGAAAAAAGTGAGCTAGGGTACACTATGTCTGCGGAACACATTCGACAATTAAACAAGGTAAACAATTCTTTCACGAGTTTGAAATTATATGCTACAGTATATATGGATGATACGGTTTGGATCGCAAATAGTAGAAGTAGTCTTCAGAAAATGCTTAGAATAGCGGAGGAGTTCTGCGAGATCGTAGACATTTCGATTAATGCGGAAAAATCCCAGGTGTTACATATATGCCCTAAAAAAGATGATGAACTGTTACCAATTCAGGTCAAAGATCAGCAGGTTATTCCAGTTAAAAAATCGATGCCTATTAGATATTTGGGAGTTTGGCTAACGCAGTCAGGTTCGAAAAGTTTTCAAAAAAATCTTATAATTGAGAAAGTTAAAAATGTCTGTCGAATTTTGAAATGGCAATGAGCCACAGATAAGCTAGTTAAATATATTCTTAATCATGTGACATTTCCACAAATCGAATATCTGCTCAAGGACATGGTTTTATCAAAAAGTGTATGTAATATAGTAAACTCTACAGTATTACAGTTTTTTAAAAATAAAGTAGGAATCGCGAGATTGGCTATAAATAGTATTTTCTTTATGTCAGGAGGGTATAAATTATTTAATATTCAAAATCATCAAATTCAGATGCATGGAGTAAACTGGCTAAAGAGAGTTAACGCAGATAATGATGTGGGTCTTTCAATGCGAATTCGTTTATAGCAGTATCAAAATGCAATATGACATCATAAGTCAGTACTGAACAGTATAACAGTAGTTAATACTAAAATGGGTCATAATCTTACAGGAGATATTCTGAGAATGCTAAAGTTAATCGATTTTAAATTTCACATTTGTATGACACTACCAGGATCGTTAACTTTCCCAAGTAGAGGTTTTATTCTGATTGCTAAATGTAAAGATGTTAAATGGTTTAATAAATATCGTCAAAGCTTGAAAAATAGAAGAATTATGTTTTTTGATCAACTTTTTAATATAGATTTTAGTACCTTTTTACATTGGTCACATTTATTAATTTTCATAAAGGGGGTCACGAGAGGAATAATCCCAGGTTGGTATAATAATCTCGAAACTTTACACAATACACCTACTATTCAAAATAAATTAATGGAAATGAAAGAATTTCATAACTTTATAAATCTATTCATTGATATGTATTCTCTATTCAAAACGAAGGATAGAATATGGTATTCACAAAGAGACAAAGGACAATATAACATTGGGAAACTAACTAGAAAAAGGTCTCTGGAAGATGTTTTAGTAGACGATTATATCGCGCAGCATTTTGTACAAGTTAGCAGAGGGCTTGAGCCTACTTCAATAGTCAAGCCTTGTGAAAAATGTCTGATCAACATTAATTCTAAAGGGAATGATCCGAGATGCCTAATCGCTATAGACAAAAGTGAATCAATACAAATTCCTGTTAAAAAAAGTAAGAATTTAATATCGAATACTAGACATAATCAAATGGAAAAACGGATTGTTATGCCAGCTAAAGATATCAGAAAAATGCACCAAATTATCAACAAGGTTAAAAAAGGGGATACACCATATAATAACTTTATAACAGATGAGGACATAGATTTTGAAGAAACAACGTTTGAGGACTCCAAAAGGAAATTTTTAGAAAGTAAATTTATGACGGAAAAGGTAAAAGTGAACAAACTTGTCAAGATAACAAGTCAACTCAGACACTTTAATAATATAACAATGTATACAGACTATACATGTTCCCAAAATTGATTTTGGATTTTTGAGGTATTTCGACTTTTTGAGATTTATACAGAATCTATTCTATATATAGAAGTAAAAAAAGTACCTAGTTATATGTATCTTTAATTAAGGAATTTATCTGGGTAGTCAAAAAATTTCGGATTTTAAGTAAAATAATTTCGTCTTCTATGAAAAACTATTTCGACTTTTTTCCCCAAAATTGCAATTTCGGGGCCCCAAAATAATTTAGCGTGCAAGTATAATACAAACGGCTCATGTAAAGATTTTGACGGACAGTATGGAATGGGACTGGGTTGGATAATTCCTGAGTCAATGAATTCAATTGAAAACGACATTAGATTCAAATGTTATGTAAATCATTTTCCATCATCCACAAAGGCAAAATTATTGGCGATTATAACAGTATTGGCAGTTGCTTCGGTAGGGAGTGTAGTTAACGTTTTCACAGATAGTCAAAATGCAATTAATATAGTAGAGAAAATTGTGTCTAATAGGGATAAAGATATACAATGGACCAAGGGTAAAAATATTATATCCCGAAATGCAATTCTACATATGATTAAAGATTTAGATCTGATGGTGCAATGTCACAAAGTTAAAGTACATTCAAACGACAAATATAATGAAGAAGCAGATTCGTTAGCCAGAATAACGTGGAACGAAATTTTTTCCAGGGAAAGAATACAAGTTAACATACAAACCTTCAATACACCCATGATCATCTCATTATGGAGGGGTTTAGCTTTGGACATTTCTATCAAAGACACACTTCAGTCAATTAATGAACACACATGGACACAAAAATGGTTGAATCAAAACAGAATTAAATGGTAGATTACAAGAGACAAAGCCAGGAAAATTTATTGGAAATTTACAGCAAAATCGGTACATCCTTCCAAGATAATGACTTTTAAATCTGACTTCGGGGAATCAAAATTTAGACAATTTTTATTAAAATTACTTAACGATGAATTGCCAACTATCACTGGTCGAAAATTTACATAAAAGGAAACCATGGATTTATTAGTCGGATAAATATCCATTCTGCAACACTGAAACGGAAGATAATATTTATGTTTTTACGTGTCAAAGCTTTACTAACGAAAATCCATTTAAAGATTTAAAAGAGAAATTTATTAGAATGACACATTTTGAAGCAAATAAAATTAAACTGACACTGGTATTATTAAAGACCAAGAAAAAATTACAAACAGTCACAGAAAATTGGGAAAATCAGAAGGCCACTGCAATGGAATATTCGTGGATTACCCTTCCAGACATTATCGTAGGTTTGGTACCAATTTCCTTTGTATCAGCATGTAAAGAATTAACAGGCGATTCAATACTAGGAGTCAAAGTCGTGATCAAGAGCATATATGCTTTCAAAAAACATTTGTTCAGTATCTGGAAACAAAGGTGTAAAAGATTAATTCTGTGGGAAAAATCCAAAAACATTACGACAAATGATAAAAGGTCAAATAAATTGAAGTTTGTAAGTAATAATTCATTAACAGTAATAGAACGAAAAGTAGCTTTCGATGATATAACAGGTGCACCCTTGCATGATGCAAGTGTTGTGGTTACATCAGTTAGCAGACAACGGTATTCGTATATTCTAAATAAGGCATTGCTAAATACTCGTAAGTGGGTTGAAAAAATTTTTATAAATGGTATCAATTCTAGAGGGATTTCGCGTAATTTTTATTTTGACTAACATAGTTTTGGCTGGTTAGTTACTCCAATTCAAGGAGCAACAATGAGCTGTGCCGTAAATTAGGATTTGTTCTTAGTTTTAGCAAGTTTCTATATATATTCTTTTGTTTAATTGTTTATATTATTCATCAATTTTCAAATAAATAAACGTATTGGAGCGAGACTCCATTGGTTAAAAAAAAAAAAAAGTATTTGGTCAAACAGTGACTTTTGTCTAGTTAGTTTTTATTCTTCAATATTGTAAAATTTTATTTTGCTTAAAATATATTGGAAATGAATAAAGACGTGACCTCACTAATCGTTAAAAAAAAAAATTTTAATTTATTGTTTTAAAATAGTTATAATTTGGTTAATTTTAATGTTACAGAAATGAAATATATATNTTTGTAAGTAATAATTCATTAACAGTAATAGAACGAAAAGTAGCTTTCGATGATATAACAGGTGCACCCTTGCATGATGCAAGTGTTGTGGTTACATCAGTTAGCAGACAACGGTATTCGTATATTCTAAATAAGGCATTGCTAAATACTCGTAAGTGGGTTGAAAAAATTTTTATAAATGGTATCAATTCTAGAGGGATTTCGCGTAATTTTTATTTTGACTAACATAGTTTTGGCTGGTTAGTTACTCCAATTCAAGGAGCAACAATGAGCTGTGCCGTAAATTAGGATTTGTTCTTAGTTTTAGCAAGTTTCTATATATATTCTTTTGTTTAATTGTTTATATTATTCATCAATTTTCAAATAAATAAACGTATTGGAGCGAGACTCCATTGGTTAAAAAAAAAAAAAAGTATTTGGTCAAACAGTGACTTTTGTCTAGTTAGTTTTTATTCTTCAATATTGTAAAATTTTATTTTGCTTAAAATATATTGGAAATGAATAAAGACGTGACCTCACTAATCGTTAAAAAAAAAAATTTTAATTTATTGTTTTAAAATAGTTATAATTTGGTTAATTTTAATGTTACAGAAATGAAATATATATTATCTTGTAGCTAAGAACCAGATCTTTCGATCTGTTATAGAAATATCATAGTAAAAAATTGTTCCTAGTTATATAAAATTGATTTGAAATTAAAGCTAAAATTAATTATTTTTAAAAATTTAAAAATAATTATTTAATAAATTTTATAATTGTATCAGCCAATTAGAATTGCGCTATTATTTAGCCTTTGCGCCAGAATTTAACCATTACACCTGATTACACCGTGGCTAAATTTCAAGCTCAATTGATTAAATTAAATCTAGCTAAATTCCTGGCTCAATTTGTATTGCGCCTACTATCACTACTTTAGGGGCTAAATAATAATAATAATAATAATAAAATCATGAGGCTATAATAATAATAATAATAATAAAACCATAGGAACTAAATAATAATAATAATAATAATAATAAAATCGTGGGCTATAATAATAATAATAATAATAATAATAATAAACCGTAGGGACAAGAATCGTGGGGACTAAAAATTGTGGAAGAAAAAAAAAGAAGAATAATAATAAAACTGCAGGTTGTAATAATAATAATAATAATAATAATAACAAGAATCATGGGGACTAAATAATAATAATAATAATGAAACTGTGGAAGCTAAATAATAATAAAAATAAAATCGTAGGAATAAGAATCATAGGAGCTAAAAATTGTAGGAGATGAAACCATAGGAGTAAGAATCGTAAAAGCTAAAAACTATAGAAGACAAGAATAATAATAATAACAAAATCGCGAGGACTATAATAATAATAATAATAATAATAAAACCGTAGGGCTATAATAATAATAATAATAATAATAATAATAATAAAACCATGTAGTTATAATAATAATAATAATAATAAAACCGTGGGGCTATAATAATAATTATAATAAAACCGTGGGGGCTATAATAATAATAATAATAATAATATAATAATAAAACCGTAGAGGCTATAATAATAATAATAATAATAATAATAAAACTGTGGGGCTATAATAATAATAATAATAATAATAAAAATAAAATCGTAAGGATAAAAATCGTAGGAGTTAAAAATCGTGGGAGACGAAACCATGGGAATAAGAATCATGAGGGCTAAAAACCATAGGAGACAAGAATAATAATAATAACAAAATCGTAAGGGTTATAATAATAATAATAATAATAATAATAATAAAACCGTAGGGCTATAATAATAATAATAATAATAATAAAACTGTGAGATTATAATAATAATAATAATAATAATAATAATAATAAAACCGTGGGGCTATAATAATAATAATAATAATAAAACCGTAGGGTTATAATAATAATTATAATAAAACTGTGGGGACTATAATAATTATACTTGCATGCAAAATTATTTTGGGGCCCCGAAATTACAATTTTGAGGAAAAAAGTCGAAATAGTTTTTCATAGAAGACGAAATTATTTTACTTAAAACCTGAAATTTTTTGACCACCCAGATTTATTCTTTGATTGAAGATACACATAACTGGGTATTTTTTTTACTTCCATATATAGAATAGATTCTATATAAATCTCAAAAAGTCGAAATACCTCAAAAATCCAAAATCAATTTTGGGAACATGTATAATAATAATAATAATAATAATATAATAATAAAACTGTGGGGGCTATAATAATAATAATAATAATAATAATAATAATAATAATAATAATAATATAATAATAAAACCATGGGGGCTATAATAATAATAATAATAATAATAATAAAACCGTGGGGCTATAATAATAATAATAATAATAATAAAAATAAAATCATAGAAATAAGAATCGTGAAAGCTAAAAATCGTGGGAGACGAAACCGTGGGAGCAAGTGAGGGCTAAAAACTGTAGGAGACAAGAATAATAATAATAACAAAACTGCGAGGGCTATAATAATAATAATAAAACCATGGGGGGCTATAATAATAATAAAATTGTGGGGTTATAATAATAATAATAATAATAATATAATAATAATAAACCGTGGAGGCTATAATAATAATAATAATAATAATAAAACTGCGAGGCTATAATAATAATAATAATAAAACCATAGGAATAAGAATCGTAGGAACTAAAAATCGTGGAAGACGAAACCGTGGGAGCAAAAATCGTGAGAGCTAAAAATCGTGAGAGACAAGAATAATAATAATTATAAAACCGTGGGGGCTATAATAATAATAATAATAATAATAATAGTAAAACTGTAGGAGCTATAATAATAATAATAATAATAATATAATAATAATAAAACCACAGGACTACAATAATAATAATAATAAAATCGCGGGGACTATAATAATAATAATAATAATAATAATAAAACTGTAAGGATAAGAATCGTAAGAGCTAAAAATCGTGGGAGACAAAATGGTGGGAGCAAGAATCGTGAGGGCTAAAAATCGTGGAGACAAAGGAACTGTGAAGTAAGAAGAAGAATAATAATAATAACAAACCGTGGGGGCTATAATAATAATAATAATAAAACTGTGAGGGCTATAATAATAATAATAATAATAATAAAACTGTGGGCAAAAATCATGGAGACTAAATAATACATATGGGCTAATTGCGAAAGTCTTAAAATTTTAGATCAAGTAATATCCTCTCAGCCAATTATAATTTTATTTATTTTTTTGAAGAAATTTAAAAATTAAAAAAATCTCAATATTTTATTAAGGAAACTACTTTCATCTCCTAAATAAAAATATTCAGTACAAAATTTTACATATATTTGTAATTTTTAAAAATATTTTATTAAGTAAATAAGAGTTTAAATATAAGTAGACCTGTTAATAAGTACTTGTTAACCCATCAAACCCGACCCTAACCTTCTTACCCTGTGGAAATTTGTTTTATTTATTTCTTAAAAGGTTTAATAACGTTATTTTATCTTATTTTTTCTTTTATTTTGTTTACTTTACTTCAAAAGAACAACTTTACTTAGTAGTCAAAATCTGTTATCAATAAGTTTTATTAACTTTATTAAGAGGTAAATAAAAAAAATTTTTGTGTAATAGAAAATCAGTCAATTTTTATAATCAGCTGATATGAATAATAATAATAATAAAACTGTGGAGGCAAGAATCATAAGGACTAAAAATTGTGGAACCATGAGACAAGAAGGATAATATTAATAATAAAATCGTGAGGCTATAATAATAATAATAATAATAATAATAATAATAATAATAATAAAACTATTAATAATAATAATTTTTGTTTTACAATTTCGATAAGTAGTTATAAGTATAAATGTAGATTCTACAATTATATCACGTGTCATGTGTCATAAATATTTATTTATTTTAGACATCTCTTATATTTTTTATATTTTTCGTACTCTCACTCACTTTTATTTATTTATTTGAACATTTTTGAAAACTTTTACACTTTATTTATTTTAAAATATTTTGAAAATTTATGAAAAAATATAACAATACTTTATTTTTACTTACTTATTACATTGTTTTTCAAACATTTTTAAAAACTTTTATACTTTATTTACTTCAAAATATTTCGAAAACTTACAAAAAAATATAATATTTTTAAAGATAAATAAAAAATAATAATATTAAAGAATTTTAAAATATTTTGAAATCTTACAAAAATACATATAATATTTTCATTTTCGTTTATTTACTACAGTGTTTTTTAAATATTTTAAAGGTAAATAAAAATAATAATATTAAAGAATTTTAAAATATTTCGAAAACTTACAAAAAAATATAATATAATACTCTCATTTTTGTTTATTTTATACATGTCGTCAAAACTATTGAATTGAGTCAGACTATACATGTCGTCAAAACTAATTTGACCTTGACTCAACTCTTAAAATTTCAATTTTTAATTGCGTCTGACTCAACTAATTGCGTCAATCATTAGTAAAAATCAAAATTTGCCTTGACTCAACTTCAATTTTTCTCAATTTTAATTGCGTCTGATTCAATTCAATAGTTTTGACAACATGTATATACGTGTTGCCCAAATCTCAAATAATTTGGGATTTGGGACGCCAAAATGCACAAATTACTAGTATTTAGAATTTGGGATTTGGGATTTGGGATTTGGGATTTCGGCAAAAAATACTAATTATAATTTGGAATTTGGGATTTGGGATTTGGGATTTGGGATTTGGGATTTGGGATTTGGGATTTTGGCATTTGGGATTTTGGCATTTGGATTTTGAATTTGGGCGGCAGGTATAGACATGTATAAGTCAGACGCAATTAAAATTGAGAAAAATTGAAGTTGAATTAAGGCAAATTTTGATTTTTACTAGTAGTTGACGCAATTAGTTGAGTCAGACGTAATTAAAAATTGAAATTTTAAGAGTTAAGTCAAGGCCAAATTAGTTTTGATGACATGTATAGTTTATTTACTATAGTATTTTTTAAATATTTTAAAGATAAATAAAAAATAATATTAAAAAATTTTAAAATATTTCGAAAACTTACAAAAAAATATAATATTTTTATTTTTGTCTATTTACTATAGTGTCTTTTGAATATTTTTAAAGATAAATAAAAAATAATAATATCAAAGAAATAATAGTGATAATAATAGTAACAAAAAATAATTTTTTTATTTTTCAAAATTTTTAAAAAATTTGTATTATTTTAAATTTTTTTATAAAAAAAATAAATAAAAATATAAATAAAAATATAGGGATTTTCCAAAGATCACCGGCGGTAATTATCACCACCGGTGATTGTCACTCCCATGATTATCACTTGTAATATGATTTTCCTAAAATGGATATCATAGTTGTAAGACGGAAAATAGGAGTATTAGCTAATCATATGAATTATTAATAATCAGTTTGTGATTAAAAAAAAAATAAACGCGTTTTGTTAATTTTAAAAAAAACAAGTCACAAAAAACAAACATTTATCTAGTCACAGAGTTACAAAATATCAAAATGAATAATAACGATGTACACGAGTATTCCCTTTTTGCAGTAAGTTCTTCAGAAGAAGAACTTTCAGATGTTGAACAGTTACAAGAAGAGTTCAGAAATTCAAATAGTGAAGATTATCTATTATTTAATCTTAAGACAGGAGATGAATTTGAAGATTGGAACTCAGTTAAAAGACAAGTTAAAAATTATGCAATAGAACTTGGGTTTGAGGTTGTAAAGCGTCGGCTTGAGAAAAACAAATATGGCGAAATTGTGCGTCACACATTTGAATGTAAAAATTCGTACCAATATCGTCCTAAAAAGAAGGCAGATACAGAAGATACCCGTGAACGTGAAAGTGTAAAAATAAACTGTTCGTGGAAGATCAATTTTGGGCTCACTAGTGGAATTATACATATTACTTCTATATGCAAAGAACACAATTATCCATTACTTAAAAATAGAAACATAGCATCTAACCACCGTCTTAGTGCAGAAATGCTTGAAGAAATTGAATTCTTAGTTAGCGTTGGTTGTGGAGTGGGTCCCATTATTTGTGCACTTCAAAAACGTTTTCCTGATGAAATAATTCATCCAAAAAATGTATATAATGCAATTTGTCTTTTTCAGCGTGGTCAAAAAATAATGAAAACTGATGCTGCTGAGACATACGAGAAATTACATCAGTAAATTTTTTTAAACATAAGCCTTCGAAGTCCTTCACTCCGATAACCTTCGAATACCTCCAACATAAACGTAATATTTACGAAGGTTATTGGTACCGAAAACCTTCATTTTTATTAATAAAACGTAATACTCCGGAGGTTATTGATATCGATAACCTTCAATAACCTTCACTTTATCATAGTAAACGTAATATTTGCGAAGGTTATTGGTCCGATAACCTTCAATAACCTTTGAAAACGAAATTATTACAATAACCTCCGACATAAAAAATTTCCTGATGTAATAAAACAACAACGCGAAGAACATGGATGGTTTGTCGAGACAAGGTTGAAAGGCGAGGATAATCATCTTAGCAGCCTTTTTTGGATGAGACCATCGCAGANTGAAAGTGTAAAAATAAACTGTTCGTGGAAGATCAATTTTGGGCTCACTAGTGGAATTATACATATTACTTCTATATGCAAAGAACACAATTATCCATTACTTAAAAATAGAAACATAGCATCTAACCACCGTCTTAGTGCAGAAATGCTTGAAGAAATTGAATTCTTAGTTAGCGTTGGTTGTGGAGTGGGTCCCATTATTTGTGCACTTCAAAAACGTTTTCCTGATGAAATAATTCATCCAAAAAATGTATATAATGCAATTTGTCTTTTTCAGCGTGGTCAAAAAATAATGAAAACTGATGCTGCTGAGACATACGAGAAATTACATCAGTAAATTTTTTTAAACATAAGCCTTCGAAGTCCTTCACTCCGATAACCTTCGAATACCTCCAACATAAACGTAATATTTACGAAGGTTATTGGTACCGAAAACCTTCATTTTTATTAATAAAACGTAATACTCCGGAGGTTATTGATATCGATAACCTTCAATAACCTTCACTTTATCATAGTAAACGTAATATTTGCGAAGGTTATTGGTCCGATAACCTTCAATAACCTTTGAAAACGAAATTATTACAATAACCTCCGACATAAAAAATTTCCTGATGTAATAAAACAACAACGCGAAGAACATGGATGGTTTGTCGAGACAAGGTTGAAAGGCGAGGATAATCATCTTAGCAGCCTTTTTTGGATGAGACCATCGCAGATCGAATTGTGGTAAAAGTTTCATGATGTTGCAATAAAGGATAACACCTCACAGACAAACAAATACTGAATGTATTTGTCTTTAACAATTGTTGTTGATAACCATACACGTTCCCGAATGGTTGCAACGGCTGTGGTCTCAGACGAGACTAAAGAAACTTATCAGTGGATTCTTGAGTGTCTCTTACGTGCTACAAGCGGTCTTGCACCAAGAGTATTATTTACTGATGCGGATGCTGGTATTATCGCGGTCATTAATGAGACTCTTCCGGAAACAAAACATAATTACTGCATATGGCATTTAAAAAAGAATCTTGAAAAGAATTTAAAAGGAAAATTTCAAAAAAAATACAATAATTTTGTGAAGAAATGGAATTTGTGTCGAAACAGTTTTTCTGAGAAGGAATTCCAAAAACGATGGGACAATCTTCTTGTTAATTATTCAGAAGCACGAAAATACCTTGAACGGGCACTTGGTACTGATGTGACTAGTTGGACATTATGTTTTACGTACCATTCCTTTAATGCAGGAATACAATCGACCCAACATGTTAAGAGTTATAATACATTAATTAAAAGAACTGTTAACAGCTCTATAATACTATTTGAGCTTGACACTCAGATCCAATTACAATTAGATAAAGAAGAGCGATTTGAGTGGCAAGAAGAACAATCTAATCAAAATCCAACCGTCGGTTTACCTAATATTATTGGAAGATATTTTAAACGAATCGATAGCACTATTAAAAAATATCTTACACCACGGGTTTTAAAAATACAACATTGTCAAATGAATGAAAGTTTACTTTACCGTACAAGAAAAATTGAAAATTGGGAAGTCCGTGAGGTATGAAATTACAACTAGAAATACATTTATAATATTATTAAAAAAATTTTTTTTTATTTAGATCTATAACTTTGAAGAAAATACAAATAATATTACGCTTGATAGTAATGATGAAAATACAAATCTTAGATTTAATAATATTGGCGAAAAACAAAAGCAATATAACTATAATAAAAAAAAACAACAATATAATAATGATGAATATGAAGAACAAAACTGATTTGGTGAAGAAGAACGAGAGCGATCTGATAATAGAGAACAAGAACGATCTAGCAATTATCATGATCAACAAGAGCAATCCGGTGATAATGATAATGAGCAAGAACAATTTAATGGCAGTGATAAAGAACAAGAACGATTCAACAATTATAATAATCAACAAGAGCAATTTGATGATAGTGATGGCGAGGAGCAATCTAATAATAGTGATGGGGAACAAGAACGATATGATAAAAAGCAAAATCGATTAAATAATAATAATGAAGATCAAAATGATAATGATAAAAATGCTGATATATAAAAGAATGATGGAAAAATTAAATTTGCGGAAGATGACTATGAATCTAAAACATTAAACTTGCGCTCTTTGATTACATACATTAATCAAACTACTATTTATGAGGTTTGGAGTGTTAAATCTATTGAAGAAAACAAAGAACACTTTGTGATAATATATGGTGACACAAATCACTTGTGCACTTGTATGTGGCTTGTAACAAGAGGGTTAGTTTGTCGACATTTCTTTTCAGTGATGCTCAACTCAAATAAGGCTATGTTCCATATTGGTCTCATTCCATCCCGATGGTATAATGATGTGACCTTCGACCCTCGAAAAGAACTCTCGATCACAATTTGTAGTGAAAAAACTAGACCAAATGATGATAAAAACATATATGAGCACCAAGTTAGAACGAATTTTGATTTATTAAATAAAATTCATCATACACATCTATTCTCTGAAACTGTTTGGGCGAATCTTTCCCATAAAGCTAAATATAATCTAGGTTTTGGTTATGCAAAACAAGCAATTGGATTAGCTCTTGAATTGGGTTGTGAAGATGAAATAAATAAGATATTACGGAACTGGATAAACGAAAAAAAAATTGAGATTCGTGATAGTCAACCAGATTATATATCCAATAAAGAAAATTTGTCAAGTATTAGCAACCCTCATTAGACACGTACTAAAGGTGCTCTGAGAAAGCGTGTAAAGAATGCAGTGGAAATTGTTAACAAGTGAGTAAATTAAAGTATTTTATATATCAAAACAATTGAAATAAAAAATTAATTTTTATTAAAATAATAATAGGTGTCATGAAAAAAATAACACGCTGAATGAACTCTCTAGAAATGAAAATGCCATTCAAACCAAATATATTTGCAGTTTTTGTAAAGGTGTTGGACATAATTCTCGCAGTTGTAGTCTCAAAAAAAGATAACTTTTTTATAATGTTTATTTTGAAATCTGAACTAATATAATAAAGTTCTAATAATTTGATGATGTGTAATGATTAATAAAAAGAAACTATAATATACATTTGTAAAGTATAATAAAAATAAAATGAAATAAAGGTGTAAATAGTACATGAAAATTTAAATTGTTGCATGATAAGAAAAGTAATGGAGTATCAATATCGTAAGATAAAAATATCTAATGAAACATTTTTTAATAATATAAAAAACGGAACGTTAANAATCTAGGTTTTGGTTATGCAAAACAAGCAATTGGATTAGCTCTTGAATTGGGTTGTGAAGATGAAATAAATAAGATATTACGGAACTGGATAAACGAAAAAAAAATTGAGATTCGTGATAGTCAACCAGATTATATATCCAATAAAGAAAATTTGTCAAGTATTAGCAACCCTCATTAGACACGTACTAAAGGTGCTCTGAGAAAGCGTGTAAAGAATGCAGTGGAAATTGTTAACAAGTGAGTAAATTAAAGTATTTTATATATCAAAACAATTGAAATAAAAAATTAATTTTTATTAAAATAATAATAGGTGTCATGAAAAAAATAACACGCTGAATGAACTCTCTAGAAATGAAAATGCCATTCAAACCAAATATATTTGCAGTTTTTGTAAAGGTGTTGGACATAATTCTCGCAGTTGTAGTCTCAAAAAAAGATAACTTTTTTATAATGTTTATTTTGAAATCTGAACTAATATAATAAAGTTCTAATAATTTGATGATGTGTAATGATTAATAAAAAGAAACTATAATATACATTTGTAAAGTATAATAAAAATAAAATGAAATAAAGGTGTAAATAGTACATGAAAATTTAAATTGTTGCATGATAAGAAAAGTAATGGAGTATCAATATCGTAAGATAAAAATATCTAATGAAACATTTTTTAATAATATAAAAAACGGAACGTTAATAAGGGGCATGCCAGAAATCATCTGATATTCATTTACTATAGGGTTAACCCCCACCCCCTCCTGATAATCCTTATTAGGAATATTAAAAATTTTATAATTTATAGTTTATTAGATTCCTTACATCAAGACAAACATTTTAATGATTGTTTCATTCAAATTAAATATCTCTATGTCATGTTGTTATAATTTTTTAAGTTATATAAAGTGATTTCAATAACCTGTGATTCAATTTTTGTAATCTATAACTTATTAGTTTCTTCTTATTGAAAAAAATATTTTAATAATTTACTTTTTAAGTTATATGAAGCGATTTCACTAACCTGTGATTCAATTTTTGTGATCTATAGCTCATTAGATTCCCCTTATTGAGGCGAACATTTTGATAGTTGTTTCATCCAGATTGGACATCTCTATGACAAGTTATTAAATAAAACACACCTGTTTAATCAATAGATAAGATTCTATTATAATTATTTACATCAAATGGAGCGATTTTGATAACCTGTAATTCAATTTTAATAATTTATAGCTCATTAGATTCCCCTTATTGAGGTGAACATTTTGACATCTCTACGCCAAGTTATTAAATAAAACACATATTTAATCAATAGATAAGATTCTATTATAATTATTTACATCAAATGAAGCGATTTTGATAACCTGTAATTCAATTTTAATGATTTATAGCTCATTAGATTCCTCTCATTGAGACGAACATTTTGGTAATTGTTTTATCCAGATTGGACATCTCCACACCAAGTTATAAATTAAAACAGTTTTTTTATAAATTTACTTTATTGTATAAATTTTTTATATTATATAATTTAATTTTGTATAATCTTATATTAATATATATTACGTGCCTATATATTATATATAACCTGATAATATGACTAACCCCCCACCCCCTCTTTGAATCATCTGATTTCTGGCACACCCCTAACGGGCAATAAGTATATCGTTATTCAAAGTAGAATTTAGTAAAACAATATACAACCTGAACATGTCATTAGTAGGACGTATAGATCTCGTTGCAGTAGCGGTGTATAAGAGTAAGTATTATATTTCATTTGCTTGCTCTATTAGAAGACCTGTAAGAAAATAAATATTTTAAACGTTACTTATTGAACTTTGGTCCATCTACATATACAACGATATATACAAATATTATATACTGAACTCTACTTGAGGAATACAAATGCAAGTTACCAATTATTGCAAGAATTTTGGTGACAGTTATACTGTAACGAAGTAAATTGGTAATCAGATGAAATGTCACGGGGGATAACATTTTGTGACACTAGATGAACTTTCAGGTGATTGTCATCCTTGTACGAGGATAAAGGATAAAAAATGCTGTACAAAGATGAAGGATATCTCGTACGAGGATGAAGGATATCGTGCGAGGATAAAGGATGACGTACAAAGGATGAAGTATGAAGTACAAAGATGAAGTGTAAACAAAAAAGAAAATATAAATACGACTGTTGTCAGAAGTAAGTTAGCAATTAGTTACAAGACAGTTAGATATATTTTAACGAGTTAGTCATTAATTAATAATTAGAAATAATTCAGAATAATTCGAAACTCTTTAATAAATATTATATAGAAAAGTAAATTTCGTTCAGGAACAGGAAAGATACGTCACGTTGTAATATTTCTGTTGTTAAATGATACTTTGCTTTTAAAACTTTATATTTTATATTTTAATAAACTTATACTTTGTGTCGTAATATTGCAAAATATTATTAAATATTGTTTGATACTGCATTACTACTTTTACTTCACCTTACTCACTGTGCCTTCATGATTAATTTGATTATTATTTGATTATTATTATTATTTATTATATATTTATTATCTGTTTCGAGTATACATGTTCCCAAAATTGATTTTGGATTTTTGAGGTATTTCAACTTTTTAAGATTTATGCAGAATCTATTCTNTTTTGTGACACTAGATGAACTTTCAGGTGATTGTCATCCTTGTACGAGGATAAAGGATAAAAAATGCTGTACAAAGATGAAGGATATCTCGTACGAGGATGAAGGATATCGTGCGAGGATAAAGGATGACGTACAAAGGATGAAGTATGAAGTACAAAGATGAAGTGTAAACAAAAAAGAAAATATAAATACGACTGTTGTCAGAAGTAAGTTAGCAATTAGTTACAAGACAGTTAGATATATTTTAACGAGTTAGTCATTAATTAATAATTAGAAATAATTCAGAATAATTCGAAACTCTTTAATAAATATTATATAGAAAAGTAAATTTCGTTCAGGAACAGGAAAGATACGTCACGTTGTAATATTTCTGTTGTTAAATGATACTTTGCTTTTAAAACTTTATATTTTATATTTTAATAAACTTATACTTTGTGTCGTAATATTGCAAAATATTATTAAATATTGTTTGATACTGCATTACTACTTTTACTTCACCTTACTCACTGTGCCTTCATGATTAATTTGATTATTATTTGATTATTATTATTATTTATTATATATTTATTATCTGTTTCGAGTATACATGTTCCCAAAATTGATTTTGGATTTTTGAGGTATTTCAACTTTTTAAGATTTATGCAGAATCTATTCTATATATGAAAGTAAAAAAAGTACCCAGTTATATGTATCTTTAATCAAAAAATAAATCTGGGTGATCAAAAAATTTCGGGTTTTAAGTAAAATAATTTTGTCTTCTATGAAAAACTATTTCGACTTTTTTCCCCAAAATTGTAATTTCGGGGCCCCAAAATAATTTTACGTGCAAGTATAGTTTCGAGATAGGCAAGTTTAGATCGATTGATTGCTTGACCTACTGGCAGATAGAGCGTATTATTATTTGTTTATGTGATACAAACTGAGAGACTGATTTGAGAAATTGTTCGAAATACTCTGCACTCCTGTGACAATACGATCTGGAAGAGAGTTGAGAGAAGCGAGGAGTTAGAACTTTCTTGACCAGCTATGAGCATTCTTAGTTAAAGTACTCAAATGAATAAGCTAAAACATATCTTTCTAGTATTTGGCATGTACAATCTCTTGTTCAGTAAAGGGATATCTGGAGGTATGTCTAAAAAGTATTTAGAAACTTCGAAATGCTTAATCTTGCATACAAGTATAGTATTGTGCTGTCGAGGAAGAAAATAAAGCAAAAATGCAGTTAAGTTTTTTGCTGAAACACCATGATTATTATGTTAAAAAAAAAAAGTTTTTTGCCGAGACACATTTTTTAGCACTGCGTTATACTTCGAGAAATATTACTTGGCAAAAACTGTTTTATTAAATGCGAGATAGAGGAAATTGATTGGTCAAAATTTATATCGATTATTAAACATGGTATTCATTCAAAAAAGGAAAATTTTTTGGTGAAAATCACTGACAGTGAGAATTACTGACAGTGAGCTTTAGCAATACTCAAAAATATAATATAATTTTAAAAAGTTACGAAAATAAATGTAAACTTGCGAAATATTATAAAAAGTTTCAAAATTTTGTGTGAAATATTGCGAAAATATTATAAAATTTTGCGAAATTTTGCGAAAATATTATAAAATTTTGCGAAATTTTGTGAAAATTTTTGTAAACATTGTGAAAATCTTGTGAAATCTTGCGAAATTTTTGTAAAATATTGTGAAAATATTGCAAAATATTGCGAAATATTGCAAAATTTTTTTGTACAAATTTCTGAAGATGTCAGAAATTTGTGGAAATTTGCGAAGTGAAAATTTGTACAAATTTTCACTTATTAAAATTTCCTGATGAATGAGCTGTATGGTAAATTAGAATTTATTTTTAATTTTAACAAGTTTCTATATATATTCCTTTGTTTAATTGTATGTGTTATTTATTAATTTTCAAATAAATAAATATATTTGAACAAGATTTTATTGGTTAAAAAAAAAAAAAAAATAAAAACTTCTTTATCTATTAATATAATAATAAAAAAAATACTAAGTACAGTTAAAGTTTAACATATGAAGCATCTACTGTGAAAATTTCAGATTTTTAAATTAAGAATTGAGTTTAATATTAACAGTTAAATATCGAACGTTTTAAAATTATACTCTAAAGTTTAATTGTGTATTATTTTCCCAATTCTTAATATATAAGATTAAAAGTTTTATAAAAGATGTNTTGCGAAAATATTATAAAATTTTGCGAAATTTTGTGAAAATTTTTGTAAACATTGTGAAAATCTTGTGAAATCTTGCGAAATTTTTGTAAAATATTGTGAAAATATTGCAAAATATTGCGAAATATTGCAAAATTTTTTTGTACAAATTTCTGAAGATGTCAGAAATTTGTGGAAATTTGCGAAGTGAAAATTTGTACAAATTTTCACTTATTAAAATTTCCTGATGAATGAGCTGTATGGTAAATTAGAATTTATTTTTAATTTTAACAAGTTTCTATATATATTCATTTGTTTAATTGTATGTGTTATTTATTAATTTTCAAATAAATAAATATATTTGAACAAGATTTTATTGGTTAAAAAAAAAAAAAAAATAAAAACTTCTTTATCTATTAATATAATAATAAAAAAAATACTAAGTACAGTTAAAGTTTAACATATGAAGCATCTACTGTGAAAATTTCAGATTTTTAAATTAAGAATTGAGTTTAATATTAACAGTTAAATATCGAACGTTTTAAAATTATACTCTAAAGTTTAATTGTGTATTATTTTCCCAATTCTTAATATATAAGATTAAAAGTTTTATAAAAGATGTTCCATATTTTAGACTTTAAGATAACTTAATAACATATTTATTGTTAAGTTAATAAATAATTAAGTTTTTCAAATATAAATAATTAATATAATTATTTTCGAATTTTTTTTATTTTTTTAAAATTTTATTAAATTTTGGTTATTTTTATTCATGTCTAATTGAAGTAAAACTTATTATTAGATAGCAAGAAAAAATAGCAATAATTAAAGTTGTAGATATTATTTCTAGTTACAATTTCATATAAGATAGTTGATATTAAGGGTAGAAGGCTCAATTGATATCAAGGCTGGCTCAATAATTGCACCTTTGGTTAATTAATTTTGCACCAGCTAAATTCTGGCTAAATTCTGGCTCAAAGGTTAATTAAATTGCGCTGGCTAAATTCTGGCTCAAAGGCTAATTAATTTTTTTTTGACTAAATTCAGGCGCAATTTCTGATTGGCTGGCGCAATTTTGGTCACGTGACAAAAAGTTGATCAGATAAAATTATTAATTAATTTTACTAATATTAATATTTTAATATATGGATGAATCTAATTGTAACAACTTGTTACACTTGTTATATGTAACAACTCCAATCAAATTTTAGGATCAGGTGTAACATTAAGCGATTAACAAATCAAAACAAAAGATCAGTTGTGTAACTAAAACAAAGAATTTTTTTTTAATAATTTCAAGAAACTGTTTATAACTCAAAATTTTGTCTATGAAACTGTTTTTAATGCATTAAGTAAATATTTTCCAAATTAAATTTTACATATAAATTTTATCTATAAATATATAAAATAATTTTATTATTAAAAAAAAATAAAAAGGTTGTTACAAAATAACTTTTATAACAAGTTGTTACAAATACATTTATTCTTNTGTAGATATTATTTCTAGTTACAATTTCATATAAGATAGTTGATATTAAGGGTAGAAGGCTCAATTGATATCAAGGCTGGCTCAATAATTGCACCTTTGGTTAATTAATTTTGCACCAGCTAAATTCTGGCTAAATTCTGGCTCAAAGGTTAATTAAATTGCGCTGGCTAAATTCTGGCTCAAAGGCTAATTAATTTTTTTTTGACTAAATTCAGGCGCAATTTCTGATTGGCTGGCGCAATTTTGGTCACGTGACAAAAAGTTGATCAGATAAAATTATTAATTAATTTTACTAATATTAATATTTTAATATATGGATGAATCTAATTGTAACAACTTGTTACACTTGTTATATGTAACAACTCCAATCAAATTTTAGGATCAGGTGTAACATTAAGCGATTAACAAATCAAAACAAAAGATCAGTTGTGTAACTAAAACAAAGAATTTTTTTTTAATAATTTCAAGAAACTGTTTATAACTCAAAATTTTGTCTATGAAACTGTTTTTAATGCATTAAGTAAATATTTTCCAAATTAAATTTTACATATAAATTTTATCTATAAATATATAAAATAATTTTATTATTAAAAAAAAATAAAAAGGTTGTTACAAAATAACTTTTATAACAAGTTGTTACAAATACATTTATTCTTAATATATTGTATTAATATTTTAATATATTGTGTACTCTCTCTCTCCGTTCGATAAATTATTCAAAAAACACGCAGTAAAAAATTATTATTTTTTTTCTTGGTGCCTGTTAGTTGAAGATTAAGTCCGACCGGATAAGACTAACTATGGTGGACGATCCTAAGAAGAATATATGAAGTTTAGTCTATGAGTTTTGGCTCTGGTTCTTTTGACGAAAGGTGTAAATGGCGAATTTGACGTTTTTCCTGTGAAAATAGTCTTCATGTGGATAAGTCTGAGAACGAACTGGTGACTTGGTCTTAGTTGCCCTTTTCCGTTTTAACGTTTTGACTATACTTGCACGCAAAATTATTTTGGGATCCTGAAATTGCAATTTTGGGGAAAAAAGTCGAAATAGTTTTTCATAGAAGACGAAATTATTTTACTTAAAACCTAAAATTTTTTAACCACCCAGATTTATTCTTTGATTGAAGATACACATAACTGGGTACTTTTTTTACTTCCATATATAGAATAGATTCTGCATAAATCTCAAAAAATCGAAATACCTCAAAAATCCAAAATCAATTTTGGGAACATGTATACCTGCGACACCGTCACTTATCATTAAAAAAAAAAAAAATTTTAATATATTGTTTTAAAATAGCTATAATTTGGTTAATTTTAATGTTACAAAAAACTCTTTCTCTTTTGTCACAAAAATCGAAAAACAACAAAAAAATTTAAAAACGGTTCGGTGCCAGAAAAACATTAACAGTGTCGTATAAGGAAGGCCAAGGCTTAAGTATATAATACCACTCTTTCTGAGGCAAGGGGCTCTGCCGGACGAGACTGAGTTGGGGGCCTAATATCTACTATTATATACTTTTGCGGCGGTCTTCCTCCAAAAAGAAGCTCTNCTCTGGTTCTTTTGACGAAAGGTGTAAATGGCGAATTTGACGTTTTTCCTGTGAAAATAGTCTTCATGTGGATAAGTCTGAGAACGAACTGGTGACTTGGTCTTAGTTGCCCTTTTCCGTTTTAACGTTTTGACTATACTTGCACGCAAAATTATTTTGGGATCCTGAAATTGCAATTTTGGGGAAAAAAGTCGAAATAGTTTTTCATAGAAGACAAAATTATTTTACTTAAAACCCAAAATTTTTTGACCACCCAGATTTATTCTTTGATTGAAGATACACATAACTGGGTACTTTTTTTACTTCCATATATAGAATAGATTCTGCATAAATCTCAAAAAATCGAAATACCTCAAAAATCCAAAATCAATTTTGGGAACATGTATACCTGCGACACCGTCACTTATCATTAAAAAAAAAAAAAATTTTAATATATTGTTTTAAAATAGCTATAATTTGGTTAATTTTAATGTTACAAAAAACTCTTTCTCTTTTGTCACAAAAATCGAAAAACAACAAAAAAATTTAAAAACGGTTCGGTGCCAGAAAAACATTAACAGTGTCGTATAAGGAAGGCCAAGGCTTAAGTATATAATACCACTCTTTCTGAGGCAAGGGGCTCTGCCGGACGAGACTGAGTTGGGGGCCTAATATCTACTATTATATACTTTTGCGGCGGTCTTCCTCCAAAAAGAAGCTCTTTCGTCCCGGGAAGAAACACTAACAAAGAAGACTTTGGGTAGCTACCACAACAGTCTGGAGCGTAGTGAAGGAGTGCGACTTTGCGAGTGGTGAAAACTTGGGACATATTCACTCAAACGACACGGCACAAAAAATTTATAAAAATATTTCCTTCGGTCTTTTATTTGGGGTTTTACTTTTCATTTATTTTGGGTTTTCTTTCTGTCTTTAATTTTGGGAAACTAGCAACATGGTTTACATTCCTTAAAATAACACAAAAACACTTAAAAAATATTTCCTTTGACTTTTATGGTTTTGCAACTTTCACTTTATTTTGATTTTTTCAGTCTTTTTTTGGGAACTTTCGTGGGGAAAATTCAAATGTTGGTTTGCCCCCATTTTTGGTCACGTGAGGGAATTCGTTACACTTGAGATGTAAACAAACTAAAATAGATGCGACAATAAGGGGAAAAATTGGTCACATGCGGGAACATTACACGGCAGATGTAAACAAACTAAAAAGGTAACAACAAGGGGTTAATGGTCACATGATAAGATCTACATAATAACAATTTGGCCAGGAGAGAAATAGTTAACACGTGACGATTAGGTGCTTTTTCTGCCAATGGAAACACTTAGATATGCTTGGTCACTGACTTCGATCTATAGCGTCAACAACGGCGGTAACTATACGTGAGAAGTTAAACAGCAAATATCAGAACGTTCGACTTCGGCAACATAGGATACATTTCTCTCCTGGGGCCTAGGTGACACATAAAGTAACGAAAGGGGACGTGACGATAAGCTGATGGGGTCGGGGGTGAGATTAAAGGGGTCGTGGTGGGTTGGAAGGTTAGGGGTTTGAAGTTGTTGGGCGGTTTGTTGGGAAATGTGTTGGATGGTTAGTTGTCGTTTGATGGGTTGTATGTTAGTTGTAATTTTATTTTAGGAGATGTAGGTAGGTAGTTGAATGGTTGGCGAGGAGTTGGTGGTTTTTATTGGAGATCGGATTCCTTCGGGTGTGCAAGGTCCTTAGGCGTCTATCATGGCTACCCTATATGAGTGATAGGGGAGGAGACTAGATATACGAGCTGAAGATCTAGTCGTTTCCGACCAAGCCTTGGGATATACCTTACAAGAGCGGTAAGGGAGCAGTCTTTTGATGTGAGCTGATGCAATTGACATTTGCGACTTGGTATCCCAATTCTCCTTTTTTTTACCTGTACGGCCGTTGTGCGACGGGGCATTGAGTCCCTAAATAATTTGGCGAATGTGGGGTTTCCTCTTGGGATCACATTTCGTGGTCCTTAGCAAGATTGGGTCGTGGGTTAATCTATGAATTTGTTTTTATATGAATTAGCCCTAGCTTTACTTTTATTTTTCTATACATTATTGTTTGTAATTTTGAGCGTTATTGTAGTTCGGAATGTCAAAATAAAGTATTAAATAAAAGTACAATCATGTTAGCCAGTAAAAAAAAAAAAAAAAAAAATTTTAATGTTACAATTTTAATAATCCTCCTGAAAATTTCGAAAACACTACAACGAAGAAAAAAATTATATTTCTTCTTTTATGTAAATAACGACAACGAGAGTTTATAAGTTCCTCTATACAAACATTGTAAAGTTAATAAATATATTTATTGACTTAGAAATAAATATGACAAATAAAAAACAAAAACAAAAGAAGCCTCTCAGTAAGAAAGATGAAAAAAAACTGAAAAGNCTTGGGATATACCTTACAAGAGCGGTAAGGGAGCAGTCTTTTGATGTGAGCTGATGCAATTGACATTTGCGACTTGGTATCCCAATTCTCCTTTTTTTTACCTGTACGGCCGTTGTGCGACGGGGCATTGAGTCCCTAAATAATTTGGCGAATGTGGGGTTTCCTCTTGGGATCACATTTCGTGGTCCTTAGCAAGATTGGGTCGTGGGTTAATCTATGAATTTGTTTTTATATGAATTAGCCCTAGCTTTACTTTTATTTTTCTATACATTATTGTTTGTAATTTTGAGCGTTATTGTAGTTCGGAATGTCAAAATAAAGTATTAAATAAAAGTACAATCATGTTAGCCAGTAAAAAAAAAAAAAAAAAAAATTTTAATGTTACAATTTTAATAATCCTCCTGAAAATTTCGAAAACACTACAACGAAGAAAAAAATTATATTTCTTCTTTTATGTAAATAACGACAACGAGAGTTTATAAGTTCCTCTATACAAACATTGTAAAGTTAATAAATATATTTATTGACTTAGAAATAAATATGACAAATAAAAAACAAAAACAAAAGAAGCCTCTCAGTAAGAAAGATGAAAAAAAACTGAAAAGTGAAAAAAAATGGGAAGAAAAAATAAAGTCAAATAAAGGGAAAGCAAAGTTACATCCGGACGACGGGCTACCGAGTCCAGTATCCTCTATAATAAATACAACACAACTCTTCACCGCTAAACCAGAGACCCAAAACAGTTTACAGCATAGTTGGGCAACCTCTACAATGTCCAGGATACGGCAAGAAGAAGAAACGTATTTATCTCCTAACACTCTACTACTTGAACCAGAAGAGGATTATAAACACGCAAGCTCTTCAAGCTCTAATACTGAAACTCCTGACTATGAACTCTCTAAATATGAAACCTCTGAATACGAGAATCCCGGAGAGCTGATCTTTCAAGAAGGAAAAAATAAAAAAAAAGGGAAAAAATATATAAGACGCGAACACTCGGAAATATTCTCGTCACTACCTAATACTCCTAGTGACGATCGCAAAATTAATTTTGACTTGGAAAATACTGAAGCAGTCGAGAATTCAATGGAGATCGACAATACAGATGGGATGCGCAAACCCCCTACATATACCGAATATGGGTTGACTAAATCTATAAATAGACCTGCTTATCAGCACAAATCATACACCCGGATATGGATTGTGAGACAAGTGATGAATCATGTGATACAGAACTAATGCAAGAAGAGATAGGACTAAAACAGCAATTAGAAGGATTTAATACGGCCTTAGCATCCACGGATACTCTAACAGAATGGATAATTAATAATACGGAAGAATGTGCAAATATAAACAAGACAACATGGACATGGTCGCAGAGCTCTATATATAACCTGGATAGACAACCACAGTACTGTTTTTTTACGTTGTTTGATAAACGTGACAAGCCAAATCACCAAAAAGAGTTCGAAGAACTAAACTTCAAGTATATTACCAAATATAATAACGACGGTAAAGAACGGGAAGAAAATATCCCGGCCTCAATACTACGCCAACAAGTTAATGAATTAGTAAAACATATCATAGCATTAAAATATTACATTTGTAAAAACAGCACACCGCTTGAAGTATATCAACAGAAAAACGTCCTACGTAACATTTGCTATTTTTTAAGAATACCCAAACATCAAATTAACTTGAGCAAGGTGTTCAGCTCATTAAAGGAACATTGTACAAGCAAGGGGCAACTAATGTACAAACCACAGCTCCCGCAACGATGGCAAGATATTAATGACGACTTTATACGTAAAGAGTTCCAATTTCCTATTAAGTCCAGATTGAAGGTACCTCTTCTAATGTGTGCTTTACGCGACCGTTACACTTTTGGGCGATAGCTCCCAGCAACATATATATCTTTCGAAAGACTTAAAATAAAGAAACCACCACTCCCAGAAGATTATAGACAGTTAGACTTTGGGTTGGATAAGTTGTTCCCAGTCCCACAATTTGAAGAAAGCAGTAAGAGACATGTTTACATGGGAAAGATAAAGCGACAACTTCGCGAGAAATATTTCATTGGTAAAAGGCTCCCAGAGGATTTTTTTACCGTACAAGATGGAACAATAACTATTAAAACTGGTCTACCGAATCGAATGGAAGATGCAAACGCAAAGGCCAGGACGGTTTTTCCGGTACAAAAAAAGGAGTTAGTACCGGAGCTTATTAAATTAAGAAAATATTATCATTTTAACAGGATTCCCACGCATTGGATTATTAAAAGAAAACCTCTACCAAGTTTAGCCTCTGTTTCAAGAGAAATACAAACTTTTTTACCAAACGACATTAAAGTTCCAATTGAATCCCCCGAGAGAACAAAGGAGACCGTAAAATTTCTCCGTAAATACTACATATTCAAACGATTAAATGATACTTTTTTTATACGCACCGGAGACTTAAATTTTTCTCTACTTGATAATGGTAAACTAACACAAAGCAAAAAAAAGAATGTAAAACATAAAATAAGTGTGGTAAACCCAGCTGCTTTTTACGACTTGAAATAATAGGATATATAAAATAAAATAAAATCTTTTTCTTTTTTTTTTTCTTTTTTTTTCAGGGTCATGGCCTTCATGATTCTTCTTATAATATTGACACTGGGGCTTCGGCCTCTTCAAAATAAGTTATTATTTTGTATCTTAGGTTAGGCAGAAACATTAGTTTTAGTCAGTTTTTATGATTTTATAAAATGTAATCTTATGTATTTAGTATGTAATGTTACAAATTTATTCCACAATAAAAACATAACCAAGTTAGTCAACAAAAAAAAAAAAAAAATTTTAATGTTACAAAAAAAAAAAATCTCTTTCTTTTTTCTCGACTGATATTCAAAATGCGCAGTAAATAACGGAACGGGTTTCTATAAGTTCAACTTTAGTTGGAGGTTAACAGTCATACCAGATAAGACTAAAGGGCTGGACTGAGTTCTTGTAGGAATTTGTGATGTTATTTCTGGTGTTTGGTTCTAGGTTCTTTGGTGGAAAACGTAGACGGTTTCTTTACTTTCTTNCAAGTTTAGCCTCTGTTTCAAGAGAAATACAAACTTTTTTACCAAACGACATTAAAGTTCCAATTGAATCCCCCGAGAGAACAAAGGAGACCGTAAAATTTCTCCGTAAATACTACATATTCAAACGATTAAATGATACTTTTTTTATACGCACCGGAGACTTAAATTTTTCTCTACTTGATAATGGTAAACTAACACAAAGCAAAAAAAAGAATGTAAAACATAAAATAAGTGTGGTAAACCCAGCTGCTTTTTACGACTTGAAATAATAGGATATATAAAATAAAATAAAATCTTTTTCTTTTTTTTTTTCTTTTTTTTTCAGGGTCATGGCCTTCATGATTCTTCTTATAATATTGACACTGGGGCTTCGGCCTCTTCAAAATAAGTTATTATTTTGTATCTTAGGTTAGGCAGAAACATTAGTTTTAGTCAGTTTTTATGATTTTATAAAATGTAATCTTATGTATTTAGTATGTAATGTTACAAATTTATTCCACAATAAAAACATAACCAAGTTAGTCAACAAAAAAAAAAAAAAAATTTTAATGTTACAAAAAAAAAAAATCTCTTTCTTTTTTCTCGACTGATATTCAAAATGCGCAGTAAATAACGGAACGGGTTTCTATAAGTTCAACTTTAGTTGGAGGTTAACAGTCATACCAGATAAGACTAAAGGGCTGGACTGAGTTCTTGTAGGAATTTGTGATGTTATTTCTGGTGTTTGGTTCTAGGTTCTTTGGTGGAAAACGTAGACGGTTTCTTTACTTTCTTCCCGGGAGCGTATGAAAAGAAAATTTTTACTCCTTTCATACCAATACAAAGGTATATAAAGTAACGAAAGAACGGTTGGTGGCTATTACCTTTATCCCGGTCTTGGAAGTATCGCTTATACGAACGTGGGAAACGAAGAAGTCAACTAGTACTGTTTATTTTCTTTGGATAAGAAGAGGTTCTGCGCCACAAATTCTCCTTTTTTCATGGCAATAACTTTTTTGGAAGATTTGTCAAATTTTGGTTTGACCCTGATTGTCGATCATGACGATCATTTGGTGCATGATGAAAAATCACATGGATGAGCACGTGGAAATTGGACAACGATCGACAAGTTGATTTGGGGAGAATACGTGGGGTACAAAGGAGTCGACAGGGGATGAGGATGTTAATAAAATTATTGGGTACTTTAACTTATAATCTGCAGGGAGCTTGATTGAGGAAACGTAGCTTTCGGAGTGTGAGACATCAAGTGGGAGAACTTAGGTTCGCAAAGTAAATTACCAATGTAAGCTCACCTTGGACTGATCCACCGTGCAATTTGTCGTAGCCAGAAGGTCCGCTGAGTACCATGTTAGCACCGGGAGAATAATGTTTAAAGTATAGAGGGTGAGAAGTTGTTCTCTAAGGTGGTGTCGGAGAGTAGTACATCAGTAAATTTTTTTAAACGTAAGCCTTCGAAGTCCTTCACCTCGATAACCTTCGAATACCTCCAACATAAACGTAATATTTACGAAGGTTATTGGTACCGAAAACCTTCATTTTTATTAATAAAACGTAATACTCCGGAGGTTATTAATATCGATAACCTTCAATAATCTTCACTTTATCATAATAAACGTAATATTTGCGAAGGTTATTGGTCTGATAACCTTCAATAACCTTTGAAAACGAAATTATTACAATAACCTCCGACATAAAAAATTTCCTGATGTAGTTTATTTTGGTGGGTACGATGTTGTTCGTAAAGGAGTGTATGGGGATGTTGGGGTTTTTTTAGGTCACGATCTGTGACCGTTTGTTTTTAATTGACATTCGGGGTGTTTGCCTCTTCGGAATAAGTTATTATTTCGTAGCTACGGGTNCGTGGGGTACAAAGGAGTCGACAGGGGATGAGGATGTTAATAAAATTATTGGGTACTTTAACTTATAATCTGCAGGGAGCTTGATTGAGGAAACGTAGCTTTCGGAGTGTGAGACATCAAGTGGGAGAACTTAGGTTCGCAAAGTAAATTACCAATGTAAGCTCACCTTGGACTGATCCACCGTGCAATTTGTCGTAGCCAGAAGGTCCGCTGAGTACCATGTTAGCACCGGGAGAATAATGTTTAAAGTATAGAGGGTGAGAAGTTGTTCTCTAAGGTGGTGTCGGAGAGTAGTACATCAGTAAATTTTTTTAAACGTAAGCCTTCGAAGTCCTTCACCTCGATAACCTTCGAATACCTCCAACATAAACGTAATATTTACGAAGGTTATTGGTACCGAAAACCTTCATTTTTATTAATAAAACGTAATACTCCGGAGGTTATTAATATCGATAACCTTCAATAATCTTCACTTTATCATAATAAACGTAATATTTGCGAAGGTTATTGGTCTGATAACCTTCAATAACCTTTGAAAACGAAATTATTACAATAACCTCCGACATAAAAAATTTCCTGATGTAGTTTATTTTGGTGGGTACGATGTTGTTCGTAAAGGAGTGTATGGGGATGTTGGGGTTTTTTTAGGTCACGATCTGTGACCGTTTGTTTTTAATTGACATTCGGGGTGTTTGCCTCTTCGGAATAAGTTATTATTTCGTAGCTACGGGTTAGACGGTGAAATATTTTATGTTTTTAGTCTTTTCTTTCTTTGAAATGTAATTTTGTATATTCGTATATAAAAGAGCTAGTAAATAAAGGATTAAACCCAGCTAGTCAACCATAAAAAAAAAAAAAATTTTAATGTTACAGAAATGAAATATATATCATCTTGTAGCTAAGAACCAGATCTTTCGATCTGTCATAAGAATATCATAGTAGAAAATTGCTCCTGGTTATGTAAAATTGATTTAAAATTAAAGCTAAAATTAATTATTTTTAAAAATTTAAAAATAATTTTTTAATTGCGCTAGCCAATCAGAATTGTGCCATTATTTAGCCTTTGTGCCAGAATTTAGCCATTGCACCTGATTGCGCCGTGACTAAATTCCAGACTCAATTGGCTAAATTCCTGGCTTAATTCGTATTGCGGCTATCATCCCTAGTTGATATTTATCTTTAATATCCATCAAATGCAGTATAGGTAATGATTTAAAAATAAATTTATTATTTTTTATCAATTTTATTTGAAGTGTAATATCTCTATGTATAGATGTTCTATACATGTTGTCAAAACTATTGAATTGAATTAGACGCAATTAAAATTAAGAAAAATTGGAGTTGAATCAAAGCAAATTTTAATTTTTATTAGTGATTGACACAATTAGTTAAGTTAGACGCAATTAAAAATTGAAATTTTAAGAGTTGAGTCAAGGTCAAATTAGTTTTGATGACATGTATAAGATGTTCAATTTTATCACAAAACATATCATATGATATTCTTGGTTTAGGGAAATCTAATAAAAAAAGTTTGTGCAATTTAGATTACTCTTTGTGCTAAAATTAGTATTTTAAGTTTAGCAATTATTTTCTAATTTTATCATTTCACAAATACTTTTGCTAGGGGAGTATATATTTGTAATAAAAAATGTCAAAGACTAGTTATACCTGGTCAAACATGTAAAAAGGATTTTCTCATTTTTATTGTAAAATAACATATTGTGAAGAAGAAAATTGTCATTATATATACAAATATTTAACTGAAGTAGATTCATAGGTTATTTCATATCATTATTAATTTGAGATGTACACATGAATATTCAATATATAACAGATAAGGAATTTGCAAGATATATGGTAAAATATATTGCAAAACAAGAATTTTCATATATTTTCAATATCCATGAATGATAAATTATGAGAACATGTAATAGCTAGACGATTAGGATCAATGGAATTAATGTTTTTACTTTTAGGACATACTATTTGTAATTCTTCAGCTATTGTAAACTTTTTAAATACTGAACCACTGACTATATGGTCATAATCAATATTGCCAATCTATATGATTGATAAAAATGACGAAAATTCATATTATAATAATACAATAATGAAATATATGACTCAACCACATTTGCCTGAATTTGAAAATTTAATATATCTTCAATATTTTGAAAGATATTCTATAATACCATCATCTCCATCATCAACTAATAGACAAATTTATCAAGATGATTTAAATAATTATATTGTTAAAAGATCAAAGGAAATAATTATTAAATATCGATTTTTTAAAATTGAAGATGGTGAATTATATTTCTACCAACAACTATTATTAAAAGTATTAACAATAAGTGAGTTAGATTATAAAATAAAAGGTTGTAAATAAACTTGTATAAATAATAAATATTTGAATTTTAATAATTCAAAGAGGAATAAAAAAAAGAAGGAAATGATGTTTATTAAATTTATATTTTATTTCTCCGTGATAACTGATAAAATTGTTACATTACAATATAATGATATAAAGACAATTATTTATATTATTTACATATTTATTTATTTATTCATGCGTATGTAATAAATTATAATATTATATTGTTTATAAATATATGTACATTTTGCGAAGGCGGATAATAAATAAATAAAAATAATTGGCTTATTTCCTTTTTAATATTTTTTTTTNATATGACTCAACCACATTTGCCTGAATTTGAAAATTTAATATATCTTCAATATTTTGAAAGATATTCTATAATACCATCATCTCCATCATCAACTAATAGACAAATTTATCAAGATGATTTAAATAATTATATTGTTAAAAGATCAAAGGAAATAATTATTAAATATCGATTTTTTAAAATTGAAGATGGTGAATTATATTTCTACCAACAACTATTATTAAAAGTATTAACAATAAGTGAGTTAGATTATAAAATAAAAGGTTGTAAATAAACTTGTATAAATAATAAATATTTGAATTTTAATAATTCAAAGAGGAATAAAAAAAAGAAGGAAATGATGTTTATTAAATTTATATTTTATTTCTCCGTGATAACTGATAAAATTGTTACATTACAATATAATGATATAAAGACAATTATTTATATTATTTACATATTTATTTATTTATTCATGCGTATGTAATAAATTATAATATTATATTGTTTATAAATATATGTACATTTTGCGAAGGCGGATAATAAATAAATAAAAATAATTGGCTTATTTCCTTTTTAAAATTTTTTTTTTAAAAATAAATATATCTTGCGAAGGTGGATAATAAATAAAAAATAATAATTAGCTTATATTATTTCCTTTTCTCTTTTCCGTGAGGGTGTTGTGGTATTTTGTTTATTAAAAAAAATTTAAAAAATAATTGGCATATTATTTCTTTTTCTCTTTTCCGTAATATTTTTGATTATTAAAAAAATAAATATAAATATATATATTGTGAAGGTAGATAATAAATAAATAAAAACAAATAATAAATAATAAATATATGAATCACAGATTTTATTTAATTCATATGATTTTATATTTAATAATTCAAAAAAAAGAAGAAAAAATTTTGAGTTTCGTTTATATTTTATTTCTCCGTGAAAACTGTTACAATTGATATAATGATGATAAAACACAATGGAAATCATGCATATGTGATAAATTATATAAATTATTAATGAAAACAAAATATTTATTTTTTATCTCTTTCACAAATTTTTCATAAAAATCTTCGACAGTTTCCAAACTTTTTAATGCAACATGTTTCCTTAAATTTAATGAATTAGCACGATAAACAATTCCAATCTTCCTCTCGCAATTTTTGTAATATTTTCAAAATTGTTATAATCAAATTTTTATAATTATAGGGAAACTTTTTACTAGTGGAGATTTACATACTAAACATGTGGTGACACCAATGCAGTCATTATTATGTATTAGCGATAAATTTACCTCTGATTATTGAAGATAAAATTAAACTCAAGGAAGTTTTAAAAAATATTAAAAAAAAGTTTATTGACATGATATCTTTACTGTTATAGCTCAAAAAGTTAAATTAATGTTTACGCCGTTATTTCTAAATTATCATGATATAAAATATATATTGCCTGAAATATTTGAATTGAAATAATATTTCATTTTTTTTTATAAAAAATTACCCAAATTCTTTGAATTAGATGATTCCTGTATTTTATTATTATCAATAGGACTAGCTTATAAGTTGTTTTTTTATTATTATTATTATTGTCTGATAAAGAAGAAGTAGAATAATTATTGAATTGATCGAATTAGAAAAATGATGTTTTAAGCTTAATTCGCGTTTCCTTAATTTGTTGAATGTTTCTTTTTTGAATAATAATATTTAAAATAATAATAAATAATAAATAAAATAAAAATAAATCTTATAATATTATCTTGATTTATTTTTTTTTTATTTTTTTGTTCCTCTTTCAATAGTAAAGTATTTCATTTAACCGAATTTTTAAGTGCGATAAACTTGAAATTGATTTAATTGATTTTCGGTTTCGGATGTCTTTCATCATTTCTTTGATGTCTCTGATATTATCCATCAGTTTCGTTTCTTTCATCATCTCATCTTCCCATGGCTGATCGTTATATTATTATTATAATTATTCTATTATTTATGTTATTAATAGTTTTCAGCAAATCTTCAAAATTTCAGTAATATTCTAATCGCCCGCCCATTTATATAAGTATATGAGGATTAATATGTGCCGAAAAAATAACAATGTAAATTAAATAAATTATTAATTGTAAGTCAATACTATTTATATAGTAATAAATATAAAGCAGATAATAAATAAAGAAAACCTGATGAATTGGTTAACCATTATAATTTCTGTAACTTGTATAGGATATCCATTCACTCGATCATTCATTATATCTTCTACTCTCTCTATTATTTAAATATTAATTAATTTAATAAATATAATTTAAAATAAATAAAATATCAATATATAATTAACAATAATAAATAAAACATACCAATATACTTTTTATTTTCTTTGACCCCGATCTAATCCTTCCTTCCTTCCATATCATTCAAAAATTTTCAACTTTTGATTTCTCAACATCACAAGTTTTTAGCCTTCATTTTCTCCATTAACAATTTTTTATTTATATTATTTTCTCGAATTGATTTATTTTGTAATGATGAACATATATTCGTATATTTGACTTTCCAATTAATTCTGATNATTCATCAATCAAACATTTCCATCGTTCCTGCATATTTCTCTTCTTTTAAAAATCAGTCTACATGTACTTGGTTTTTTATGCATATCTACTTGATTGATTGATTTTGATTTTATTGTAAGTAATCGATTAATTTATTATATAGTTTAAATCGATTTTAATAATTTCGGCTTCATCGTGAAATTAATCACTTTTATGCATATCATCTGTTTTTAGTTGTTTCCGCAAACTATTTCTTTAATAACACTTCTACTCCTTTATCATTAACAAAAAAGAAAAGAAAAATCTCAGGAGGTGAATTGAATTTACCAAGGAAGAATTAGGCGGTGAATGAAGAAAATCATTAGTTTGATCCTTAGAATAAATTAATTACGCGAGACAATGCCGCAAGATCAATTTCATGTTTGCAGAAAAGTAATTTATTTTTATTTTTTATTTAATAATTTAGTAATTTATTAATTAATATTTTTAATACTTTATTTAAGTATAAACGTGAAATGATGAGATGTCACCTAGAAAATGTGAATATTATTAATGGTAAAGATAATAGTCACAGAGAAAATCTTATAATAAATTATGGGGGGGATTATCTAGTGTAAGGAAACAGAAGGATAATATAATGCGTGGGTACTGAAAACGTCTTTTTTTTTATTATTTCTATTTTTAAAGAAATATAAATTCAGTGGCGGTCAAAAGTATTGCATCACCTGGGCAAAAATTTTAAAATAGCAATAT
>PQFF01000095.1:88032-107339 GCA_003547095.1 Diversispora epigaea | reverse complement strand
TTTCTTTTCTTCTATCTCTGCTTTCTTTTCTTCACGTAGTTTATTTATCTCTGCTTCCTTTTCTTCACTTAGTTTATTCATAGTTTTTGAATAGTATTTTATAGTTTCTGAATGGTATTTCATAGTTTCTGAATAGGTTTTTGTAAATTCCGATGATAGTATCCTCATAAGTTTAAACGCCTCTGTGCCTCCGAGTTTGGTAAAATCAGAAGTTTTCACTGCTTCTGGCAAGGTAAGAGATTTATCGGCTTCGTTCTCACAATTATTTTTTTCTTCTTTCATAAGAGCATTATTTCCAGTGAAAAAGTACTTTTGCATTTTAAAGTTAACCAACCCCTTTCTGGAATAACGGTCGGCACAATATCTTAGAACTTGAGGTGTCTGAGGTGTCAAGTGTCGGGGTGTCAAATGTTGAGGTGTCAAGTGTCGGGGTGTCAAGTATTGAGGTTTCAAGTATCGAGAAAAAGAAATCATTTTGAATTCAAATTAAAATAAGTCAATCAAATTTTTTTGCAGTGCGGAAAGTCTATAAAAAAACTCTTCGATTTATATTATTTTGTATTTTCTAGTGTTACATGCGATTTTAAGCCAATAAAATTTTATCATATAATTGTATAAATATAGGTAGGAGAATTTTTTGAAATTTTACTCCCCCTTAAGTGACAATTTTTAAAATATACATTTGATTGATTTCTTAAAATATATTTAAAAACAGATGGTAGGTATATTTTAAGTGTATTTTAAGTATATTTTAAGAAATCCTTATAGAGTGTAATATAATTTCTATTGATTAGATTATATGATATTGAGTATTGATTTCAAATACTAATTTCAAATGAAAAGATTTAGGTCTAAACAAAAATAATTATAATTAATAATGTAATCTTATTTAATATTAGAAATCTATTTACCTTGTGATATATTCAAATCCAAATTTTGACTTTTAATGATATGTATATTAATATTATTAATGTCAAAATTTGTCAAAATCGAAATGTCTAAATATGATTTTATATATAGTATTATAGTGTTGATAATTCCCAATTAATTTTGTCTTTACTAAAATAAAATTTTAAGGAGATTTTATTACTTTTTTGCAAGAAAATCTAATAATTAATTTGCTTCATAAATGGAAGAAACGATTCAAAATGATTCAGAACTAGAATGCATATCTATCATTAAATTAAATTTTATTTTATTTAATTATATATCAAAATTCAATGAATATTTATTTAAAATTATATATTTAGAATGTTCAACATCAAAAAGTGATATCACTGATAACACTTCTCAAGATATTAATGTAAAAAAAATCTTCAGGAGTTTGGAATTATTTTAATCATTATTTAATAATGAGCAAAATAATTCAGATAAGCGCCTACTGACATTCAATTACATATTTAACGAATTGATAAATATTCATTCGTATATATTTTTTATTGTTATTATGATCGTTAAATATGAGAAAAGCACAAAATCTTAAGGAGTTTGAAATTATTTTGATCATTATTTAATAGTGAGCAAAATAATTTAGATGGACATTCAAATACATATTTAACGAATTCATTCGTATATATTTTTTATTGTTATTATGATCGTTAAATATGAGAAAAGCACAAAATCTTCAGGAGTTTGGAATTATTTTGATCATTATTTAATAGTGAGCAAAATAATTTAGATAGACATTCAATTACATATTTAACGATAAATATTCATTCGTATACGTATATTTTTTATGACTGAATTGTAAAACAAATAAACATTTACATATCAGGTTTGATTCCAAAATATCATTTAAACAAAAGCGATTCTAATAAATAGAGTTTTACCAAATTTGTAAACAAATGCTATTTCTAAAAATAGAGTTTTACCAAATTTGTGAAAAAATTGATTCTAAATTAGAATTTCTAATAAATAGAGTTTACCAAATTTGTAAATTTCAAAAATTCTAATAAATAGAGTTCTACAAAATGGCAAAACCTTCAACCTTCGTTTTTGTTGCTTTTTTATTCTCCTTAATCTCATTCAATAATGTTTCCGCCAGACCATTAACTTATGCTTTATGCAACGTGGGATGGTGTACATGTTCTGCCACTATTGGACTTACAACAGGCAAGAATTAAATCATAATTACTATAATTTAATACATATACTGTATATATACAGTGAACCCTCTATAAATGCACCCTCTATAAGGTGCACCCCTCTATAAATGCACCCTATGCTCCAAGTCCCATACATAATAACACTTAGTAAAATTCCCTCTATAAATGCATTCCCTCTATAAATACACCCTAATTTTGATTCCCCGAGGGGTGCATTTATAGAGGGTTCACTGTATACATATTTTTAAAGAAAATTATATTTACAATCATATGCATTTTTTTTTAATTTAGGTGGAGTAGCACTTCCCGCAATTGCCATTGCGTATAATATAGTTCAGGGTGTCTGTATGACTTCTTGCACAGTGTCATTCTTTGTTCGATCCCTTAATAAATTTCCATTCCTTTAATTGTAATGATGTATTAAGATAACAATCTTTCTTTTGCATTAAATTAAGCGTGACATGATATTTTAGAATACATTAGTTTATCATTTTGTTAATTTTTTATTAGATATAAATCAATCTTTTTTCTTGTTTTTATTCGTGTAGGAATTTTTTATATGTACAGTGCATCCAGAAAAATTTTAACCCTAAAATAAAAGATTAAAACATGTAACACAGACTTAAAATAGAAATTTTATCCAATAATTATAATAGATGTCTTACTCTTTCAGAATTATAGAATTGAATTTTATAAAATTTATTTTTGACAGAGTTAAAGTCAGGTAAATTCATATAAAAAATATATAAAATAAAATTGGGAAATATATAAATAGTAAAAATGTTATTTATTTTATTTAAAGAAATCTTTTAATTCATTATAAATATTATCCGATGTGATTTATATTTTTTTTATTTTTTTACTACAAATATTACCATATTATGTCATTCTTATAATCACGTTCATAAATGTTATTGTTCAAAATAATGTGCAAGCCCGCTCAAAATTGGGAAATATAAAAAATATGCTAAATCACTTTCTTTTAATGTCTGGAATGGTCATTGTGATTATGAATGTGATGGGTAGTGATGTGAATTCTGTTAAATAAATTATTTAAATAATTTAGTAATTGAAATAAACCATGTCCAATAATAAAGTTTGATATTATCTAAACTGTTATTATTATTTGTTGTATTATTATTATTATTATTATCGTTTGATAAAGAAAAAGTAGATGATGTTTTAAGCATTTTGAATAATAATAAATAATAAATAATATAAATAAAATAAAAATTAATCTTATAATATTACCTTGATTCAGGGACGATGATTTTCTGCGGTGACTAAGACCAAATTCTGTTTTTGGTTAATAAAAGTTATTTGCATTTATGTGATATCTTTTTTAGCCGTTCTGTACAATTATGTGACAAATTATTAATAAATTCTGTAATATTATGTGACATATTTTACCCAAATAAAGTAAAATTATTTTATTACGTTTTAAAATTTATTTCCATTAAAATATAACATGCTTAATTATTTGACGGTCACTACTTAATAAAGTATTATAAGTAGAAAAACTACGTTCTACACAGAAAGTTCACAATTGTTACAAAACATAATTCCATTGTCTTCTCAAAAACATCGGGATGTCTTCGCTATCGTGTCATTATTACACGATTATGGTCAAAATACAATAAATATAAATCAGGTGATTCTGTGATCTTTATTATAATATCCCAAATTATGTGAATCACATAATTTGATATTCTTATTTTAATGTGATTCCGCGATTTTCTGTAAATCACAGCAAATCATCGTCCCTGCCTTAATTTATTTTGATCTTATATTTTTGTTTCTCTTTCAATAGTCAAGTATTTCATTCAACCGAGATTTCAATGAATTTTTAAGTGACGATAAATTTGAAATTGATTTAATTGATTTTCGATTTCGGATGTCTTTATCATTTCTTTGATGTCTCTAATATTATTCATCAGTTTCGTTTTCTTTCATCATCTCATCTTTCCGTAGCTGATCATTATGTTATTATTATTCTTATTATAATTATTGCTATTATTTATGTTATTAATAGTTTTCAAAGCAAATCTTCATAATTTCAGTAATGATCCTAAACCTAATCGCCAACCCATTCATATAAATATATAAGTATATAAGGATTAATATGTGCCAAAAAAAAAAAACACTGTAAATTAAATAAATTATTAATTGTGAGTCAATACTATTTATATAGTAATAAATATAAAGCAAATAATAAATAAATGAATTGTGAATTGGCTTTCTCCGTTTAATCATTATAATTTCTGTAACTTATATAGGATATTATATTTTCTGCTCTCTCTATTATTTAAATATTAATTAATTTAATTAATATTGAATATAAAATTAACAATAATAAATAAAACATACCATTATGATTATACTTTTTATTTTTTTTGATCCCAATCTAATCCTTCCTTCCTTCAACTTTTGATTTCTCAACATCACCATTAACAATTTTTTATTTATATTATTTTCTCGTGTTGATTTATTTTGTAATGATGTACTTGTGGTTTATAATATTAGCATATTTGACTTTCCAATTGATTCTAATAATAAATAATAAATTGAATACTACGCTCAGTAATATCACGTATCTTTGTGCTAATTTATCAACCAAACATTTCCATCGTTCTTGACATATCTGGTTTCTTTTAAAATCAGTCTACTTGGATTTTTATGCATATCTACTTGATTGATTTTATTGTAAGTAATTAATTAATTTATTATGTATAGTTTAAATCGATTTTAATAATTTCGGCTTCATCGTGAAATTAATTGATGGAACTTTATTTTATAATTACAGAGGATTTAGATACAATATAAAAATCTGATAAAACGTTTCTCCTGGTGAAAATCATAAATCACATGGGCAATTAACAATCTTACACATATATTTTCTTATTACTTTATTTTTCTCAGTTTCGTCAATTAAAAATCGGCCTTCTAGTCTTTCTGCTCAAATTCCAAGTCGCAAAGTTTTTTTGTAAAGAGGGTATTATGCGGTTATCTGCAAGTAAGCTCTATCTTCTTGATGCTTAGGGTTTAGACAGCATTCACAATGAAATTATTATTTGAAGGGTTTTCATAGAGACTCAATGTAGCAGATTGTAGAAATAAATGTGTGGACGTTTTTTTTCTCCGAAAAAATATTGTAAGTGTATGCTGTATTTTTTTCTCGGAAAAAAACATTGAAACTGTATATAGTTCGTATTTATTCTTTTTTTTGAATTTCAATAACCCTATCATTTCTTTATTATTCTTCATCTGTTTTTAGTTGTTTCCGCAATCTATTTCTTTAATAACACTTCTACTCCTTCCTCCTCCATCATTAATGGATAGGATTTCACGTTTTGTACTACTGGTAGCACTCAAAATTCAATAAATTCACAATTTTTTGTTTAAAGAATCCTTTATATATTAGCACTATATTAATTATAATTAACAAAATATAAAATTTTAAAGTCATGACATTATTTGCAAAAATGGGTGTACTGTAGTGCAATATTAAGAATCTACAGATTTTAAAATTGATAGAATCGATATATAAGATAAAAAAAAATATTTATCTGGATTATACGTATTATGTAATTACTTCTGTGTTTGATTTGATCAGCATAGGGCTAGTTTGTTTTTATTGGATGATGATCAATAGTAACGTGACTGGTCAAATAATATTTAAACGAATAGAAATCTAAGATTCAGATCAGGTGATTAAAGAAAATTATCTTTTAAATTATTTAAATTATTTATATATTGGCAATAAATCAAAAATATCCGAGTTTTTATAAAAGATGTTTAAGATATTACATAGAATTTAAATATGTATATACGTGTTATTACAGATTCTATAAATTTAATAAAGGTATATAATATTATTAAAACGAATATTTTTTATATAAACTCTAGAACATGAGATCTCGAGATCTCAAATATTCAAATACTTGAAATAATTAAATACTTAAATACTTGTAATTATTATTTGAAATTTAATAAAATAGTTCAAAAGTAGTCATAAAATTTAATAAAAGTTTATATTAAAATAATAGTTTTAATAAAAAAATTTAAACATTACTTACATTACTCATCTATATAGTATATTACTATAAAAAATGTCTTCTATATAAACTTTCCCAAAAATTGGATCTTATTGGATCTAAATAGAGGAAACGAAGAAATAGTTTCAAAGAATACAATAATAAAGTTTCGTCATCTATTAAGTAGTCGTTCTGGTGACTTGTCATATGAGCGACCAAAATTCAATTGAACCTTATTGTAAAATAAGTTATAAATACTTATGTAACACGTTGATCAAAATCTAGACTTTCCCTATGCTGATTTGATCGACATTGCATATGTACCATTTTGAGTTAATGCCACAAATTAAATTAAGCCTCACATGAAAAGTTTGGTACGTAATAAGCCACTTATTATAAAGATAATTATAAAATGTGAAGCCTGGGTGGCTTCTTCAATCAAAACTGTCACAATGTAGAACATTGTACTACCGGTAGTACAGTGAAAAGAAAAATCTATCTGATCATTCGAATTACGCCACAAAATCAATTTCGTGTTTACAGAAAGTAATTTATTTTTATTTTTTTTATTCAATAATTTAGTGATTTATTAATTTTTTTAATACTTTATTTAGGTATAAACGTGAAATAATGAGATGTCACCTAGAAAATGTACCTTCATTAGGTAACCCAAAAGTGAATATTATTAATGGTAAAGATAATAGTCAGAGAAAATCTTATAATAAATTATGGAAATTGAAGGATCATATAATGCGTTGATACTAAAAATGCCATTTTTTTAAACACAAATTCAGTAGAAATAAATAATATCAATAATAATCGTAATATTATAGCATCTCTGTAAAATTTAATTTATAATATTTGAGAAAAGTTGAGAATCAATATATAGGATTTTTTTAAATATCGTCTTTTTGGTGGAATCGTTTTATTATATATTTTTATTATTCCTTATTGTGCTATGAAATGTTTGAGCAGTAACACCAAAAAAAAAGTGATTTTTGGTGAAAAAGGAAAATGTTTACACGCACCATCAATATTTAATGCGGTTCAGTAAAATAATATTTGGGTGTCTGAGTGACTCGTAGATCGTCAATTATGCAATTTTATCTTGTATGGATAGTCCACCTTTACTTCCATCTTATTCAAATAAACGAAATTAATACGAAAATATCAGACCCAAGGCAATCGTCTCATTTACTTCCCAATCCTTTTCACAAACTACAAGATCCGATTGACTATAAATTGGTTTTGATGTGGTATGATAAAGGCCACCAATACATTTCTTCACAGCTGCTAAAGGCACGTGATCCAAATCGCACCTATGTATCTTGTAGACTTTTCTTAAAATGTTCTTGTTCATAAAAAAATTTATGACACGTACTCCAAGGCTACCTTAACAGCAATGATTTTCCGAAGTTTAAACAGTTCTGTTGTTCACGCACGTAACTCGGCTTCTTCGTTCTTTTTTTTTCTTTGTTAATTCAAGTATCTCTGCTAATTTTTTAATATGATCCTTATATATTTGTCGCGTTTCCTTAATTTCTCGAGTGTTCCTATTTTGAATAATAAATAAATAATAATAAATAATAAATAAAATAAAATAAAAAAAATAAAAAAAATAAATAAATCTTATAATATTACATTGATCTATTTTTATTTTATTTTTTTGTTCCTCTTTCAATAGTCAAGTATTTCATTCAACCGAGATTTAAATGGATTTTTAAGTGACGAGATGATAAACTTGAAATTTATTTAATTGATTCCGGTTTCGAATGTCTTTCATCATTTTTTTGGTGTCTCTGATCTTATTCATTAGTTTCATTTTCTTTCATCATCTCATCTTCCCGTGGCTGATCGTTATATTATTCTTCTTCTTATTTTAATTAATGCCATTATTTATGTTATTAATAGTTTTCATAATTTCAGTAATAATCTAATCGCCCACGGATTAATATGTGCCGAAAAAATAACAATGTAAATTAAATAAATTATTAATTGTGAGTCAATACTATTTATATAGTAATAAATATAAAGCAGATAATAAATAAAGAAAACCTGATGAATTGGTTAACCATTATAATTTCTGTAACTTGTATAGGATATCCATTCATTCGATCATTCATTATATCTTCTACTCTCTCTATTATTTAAATATTAATTAATTTATTAAATATAATTTAAAATAAATAAAATATCGAATATATAATTAACAATAATAAATAAAACATACCAATATACTTTTTATTTTCTTTGACCCCCATCTTTTCCTTCCATCCTTCTATATCATTCGAACATTTTTCAACTTTTGATTTCTCATCACAAGTTTTTAGCCTTCATTTTCTCCATTAACAATTTTTTATTTGTATTATTTTCTCGAGTTGATTTATTTTGTAATGATGAACATGTGGGTTTAAATATTCGTATATTTGACTTTCCATTGATTCTGATTCTAATAATAAATTGAATGAATTAAGTATAAACAAATATGAACATGCGTTCCATTAATACAACGTTCAGTAATATTACGTAATCTTCGTGAAAAAATTTTATTGGATGATGAAAATTATAAATCACATGAGGCGATAAAATACGATTTCCGTTTGTAATGTAAAATATTCCTTAAGACATTTTTTGAGGTAAGAACCTATTTGTAATTAAAAATAGTTATTCAATCTTTTGTAATTTTACACACAATTTTATTTATTTTCTTATTACCTTAATTACTTTATTTTTCTCAGTTTCGCCATTTCAGTACTTAAAAATCGGTCCCAAAGTTTTTTCTTATCAAGAGGGTAGAACGCGGTTATTTGTAAGTAAGCTCTATCTTCTTGGTGCTTAGGATTTACTACACAGACAGCGTTCATAATGAATTTGTTTTTTGAGGGCTTTTCAGTTTGAGACTCAATGTAGCAGGACGTTTTTTTTTCTCTGAAAAAATATTGCAAGGATTTTTTCCTCGAAAAAAAATATTGCAACTGTACGTGGTACGTATTTATTCTTATTGTTATTTTTTTTTGAATTTCAATAGCCCTATTCTTCATCATTCTTTAATAACACTTCTATTCCTTCCTGCATCATTAACAAAAAAAGAAAACAAAATTTGTTAGGCGGTGAATTGAATTAACCAAAGAAGCAAATTATTGAAATAATATGAAGGGTAGTGATTTTTTAATTAAGCCCAAAAATCGATCAATAGGACGTAGCAAGAAATAACGCTATGTAATAAATCAATTAATTGAATTTACTGGAAAAAGAAAATCATTGAGATAAAGATCTTGCGGCTGAACAGAGAGAATCATTGCTTAATCATTAGAATAAATTAATTACGCGAGACAATGCCACAAGATCAATTTCATGTTTGCAGAAAAGTAATTTATTTTTTTATTATTTAATGATTTAGTAATTTATTAATTTATTATTTAATATTTTTAATACTTTATTTAGGCATAAACGTGAAATAATGAGATGTCTCCTTGAAAATGTACCTCAATTAGGAACCCGAAAGTGAATATTATTAATGATAAAGATAATAGTCACAGAGAGGGATTATATAGTGTAAGGAAACAGAAGGATTATAATATGTGGATACTGAAAACCTCATTTTTTTATTTATTTATTTTTTTAAAGAAATATAAATTACATTAATTATTTTATTTGTATAATATCAAGTTCAATAATCATAATATAATAGCATCTTTGTAAAATTTAATTTATAATATTTAAGAAAAGTTGAGAATCAATATACAGGATTTTTTTTAAAAAATATCGCTTTTTTCATCTATTATATTTTTTTATATCCAAAAATTATATATTTTTTCATTATTTTCTAAAAATTATTATGTGAAACAGTCCCCGTGGTTCACTGTTATGAAAGGTTTGAACAATAAAATCCAAAAAGGTGAAAAAGTAAAATGTTTACGCACACCACCAAGAAAATGAATAAAATAAAATAATACGGATCAGTCAAAATAATATTAGGGTGTCTGAGTGACTCGTAGATTGTCAATTATACGATTTTATCTTATGGATAGTCCACATTTACTTCCATCTTATTCAAATAAACGAAATCAATACGAAAATATTTGAAAATGAGACCCAACAATCATCTCATTCACTTCCCAATATTTTTACAAACCACAAGATCCGTTTGACTATGAATTGATTTTGATATGATAAAGGCCACCAATACATTTATACGTGATTCAAATCGCACATATGTATCTTGTAGACTTTTCTTAAAATATTCTTGTTCATAAAAAAGTTTATGACACGTACTCCAAGGCTACCTTAACAGCAATGATTCTCCGAAGTTCAGTTCTGTTGTTCGCGCACGTAACTCGCTTCTTCGTCTTTTTTTTTCTGTTTATTCTCTACATTCTTTTCTTCCAATTTTTTAATATGATCCTTATATGTTGTCATGTTCCTTATATATTTTAGTTATCGTATCTAAATAGTTTTTCATAAATGTCAATAATAATTCCGTTACAAATTTGTGTTTTCGAGTGCGGTAAAATCATGAGTTTTCACTACTTCAGTCGAGGTAAGAAATTTGTTGGCATCGATCTCACAATCTTTTTTCCTTCTTTCATTATAACATTATTTTTAGTGAAAAAGCATAGACCCAAGGCAATCATCTCATTTACTTCCCAATCTTTTTCACAAACCACAAGATCCGTTTGACAAATAAATTTGGTTTTGATGCGGTATAATAAAGTCCACCAATACATTTCTTCACAGCTTATAAAGGCACGTGATTCAAATTGCATGTATCTACTACTAGACTTTTTTTAAATTTTTCTTGTTCAGTCAACGTTTTTAAAAAAACATCAACAGGTTCTTTTAGATTGAGAGGAACGTCACTTTTACCCGTCTTGTAATTCTATTGAGAAAAACTACAATAAATAAAATGTAAAAAAAAAAGTTTATAGCATGTAAAAACTTACCTGACTCCGGATGTATTCCAAGGCTACTCTAACATCCACAATTCTCCGAAGTTTAAACAATTCTGTTGTTCGAAAACGTAAATTAGCTTCTTCGTCCTTTTTTTTCTTTATTAATTCATTTATCTCCTCATGTAGTGCTTTCGTTTCTTCTTGTAGTTTATTTATCTCTGCGTTTTTTTCTTTTATCTCTGCATTTTTTTCTTCTATCTCTGCTTTCNATTTGTTGGCATCGATCTCACAATCTTTTTTCCTTCTTTCATTATAACATTATTTTTAGTGAAAAAGCATAGACCCAAGGCAATCATCTCATTTACTTCCCAATCTTTTTCACAAACCACAAGATCCGTTTGACAAATAAATTTGGTTTTGATGCGGTATAATAAAGTCCACCAATACATTTCTTCACAGCTTATAAAGGCACGTGATTCAAATTGCATGTATCTACTACTAGACTTTTTTTAAATTTTTCTTGTTCAGTCAACGTTTTTAAAAAAACATCAACAGGTTCTTTTAGATTGAGAGGAACGTCACTTTTACCCGTCTTGTAATTCTATTGAGAAAAACTACAATAAATAAAATGTAAAAAAAAAAGTTTATAGCATGTAAAAACTTACCTGACTCCGGATGTATTCCAAGGCTACTCTAACATCCACAATTCTCCGAAGTTTAAACAATTCTGTTGTTCGAAAACGTAAATTAGCTTCTTCGTCCTTTTTTTTCTTTATTAATTCATTTATCTCCTCATGTAGTGCTTTCGTTTCTTCTTGTAGTTTATTTATCTCTGCGTTTTTTTCTTTTATCTCTGCATTTTTTTCTTCTATCTCTGCTTTCTTTTCTTCATGTAGTTTATTCATTGTTTCTGAATGGTATTTCACAGTTTCTGAATGGTATTTCATAGTTTCTGAATGGTATTTCATAGTTTCTGAATGGTATTTCATAGTTTCTGGATGGTATTTCATAGTTTCTGAATAGGTTTTTGTAAATTCCGATGATAGTACCGTCATCTCTGTTCCTTCGAGTTCGGTAAAAACAGGAGTTTTCACTGCTTCTGGCAAGGTAAGAGATTTATCGGCTTCGTTCTCACAATTATTTTTTTTCTTCTTTCATAAGAGCATTATTTCCAGTGAAAAAGTACTTTTGCATTTTAAAGTTAACCAACCCCTTTCTGGAATAACGGTCGGTACAATATCTTAGAACTTGAGGTGTCAAGTGTTGAGGTGTCAAGTGTCGAGATGTCAAATATCGAGGTTTCAAGTATCGAGAAAAGAAATCATTTTGAATTCATAAGTCAATCAAATTTTTTGCAGTGCGGAAAACTCTTCGATTTATATTATTTTGTATTGAGGGTTACATGTGATTTTAAGCCAATAAAATTTCATCATATAATTGTATAAATATGGGTAGGAGAATTTTTTTGAAATTTTACTCCCTCCCTTAAGTGACAATTTTTAAAATATACATTTGATTGATTTCTTAAAATATAGATGGTAGGTATATTTTAAGTATATTTTAAGAAATCAATCAAATATATTTTAAGTATTGTGACTTCTTATAGAGTGTAATATAATTTATATTGATTAGATTATATGATATTGATTATTGATTTATACTAATTTCAAATGAAAAGATTTAGGCTAAACAAAAATAATTATAATTAATAATGTAATCTTATTTAATATTAGAAATCTATTTACCTTGTGATATATTCAAATCCAAATTTTGACTTTAATAATATGTATATTAATATTATTAATGTCAAAGTTTGTCAAAATCGAAATGTCTAAATATGATTTTATATATAGTATTATAGTGTTGATAATTCCCAATTAATTTTGTCTTTACTAAAATAAATTTTTAAGGAGATTTTATTACTTTTTTGCAAGAAAATCTAATAATTAATTTGCTTCATAAATGGAAGAAACGATTCAAAATGATTCAGAACTAGAATGCATATCTATCATTAAATTAAATTTTATTTAATTATATATCAAAATTCAATAGATATTTATTTAAAATTATATATTTAAAACGTTCAACATCAAAAAGTGATATCACTGATAACACTTCTCAAGATATTAATGTAAAAAAAATCTTCAGGAGTTTGGAATTATTTTGATCATTATTTAATAATGAGCAAAATAATTCAGATAAGCGCCTACATTCAATTACATATTTAACAAATTGATAAATATTCATTCGTATATATTTTTTATTGTTATTATGATCGTTAAATATGAGAAAAGCACAAAATCTTCAGGAGTTTGGAATTATTTTAATCATTATTTAATAATGAGCAAAATAATTTAGATAGATAAGCGCCTACTGACATTCAATTACATATTTAACGAATTGATAAATATTCATTCGTATATATTTTTTATTGTTATTATGATCGTTAAATATGAGAAAAGCACAAAATCTTCAGGAGTTTGGAATTATTTTGATCATTATTTAATAGAGAGCAAAATAATTTAGATGGACATTCAAATACATATTTAACGAATTCATTCGTATATATTTTTTATTGTTATTATGATCGTTAAATATGAGAAAAGCACAAAATCTTCAGGAGTTTGGAATTATTTTGATCATTATTTAATAGTGAGCAAAATAATTTAGATAGACATTCAATTACATATTTAACGAACGAGTTGATAAATATTCATTCGTATACGTATATTTTTTATTGTTATTATGATCGTTGGATATGATAAAAGCACAAATACAAATGACTGAATTGTAAAACAAATAAACATTTACATATCAGGTTTGATTCCAAAATATCATTTAAACAAAAGCGATTCTAATAAATAGAGTTTTACCAAATTTGTAAACAAATGCTATTTCTAAAAATAGAGTTTTACCAAATTTGTGAAAAAATTGATTCTAAATTAGAATTTCTAATAAATAGAGTTTACCAAATTTGTAAATTTCAAAAATTCTAATAAATAGAGTTCTACAAAATGGCAAAACCTTCAACCTTCGTTTTTGTTGCTTTTTTATTCTCCTTAATCTCATTCAATAATGTTTCCGCCAGACCATTAACTTATGCTTTATGCAACGTGGGATGGTGTACATGTTCTGCCACTATTGGACTTACAACAGGCAAGAATTAAATCATAATTACTATAATTTAATACATATACTGTATATATATACATATTTTTAAAGAAAATTATATTTACAATCATATGCATTTTTTTTTATTTTTAGGTGGAGTAGCACTTCCCGCAATTGCCATTGCGTGTAATATAGTTCAGGGTGTCTGTATGACTTCTTGCACAGTGTCATTCTTTTGTTCGATCNAAAAGCGATTCTAATAAATAGAGTTTTACCAAATTTGTAAACAAATGCTATTTCTAAAAATAGAGTTTTACCAAATTTGTGAAAAAATTGATTCTAAATTAGAATTTCTAATAAATAGAGTTTACCAAATTTGTAAATTTCAAAAATTCTAATAAATAGAGTTCTACAAAATGGCAAAACCTTCAACCTTCGTTTTTGTTGCTTTTTTATTCTCCTTAATCTCATTCAATAATGTTTCCGCCAGACCATTAACTTATGCTTTATGCAACGTGGGATGGTGTACATGTTCTGCCACTATTGGACTTACAACAGGCAAGAATTAAATCATAATTACTATAATTTAATACATATACTGTATATATATACATATTTTTAAAGAAAATTATATTTACAATCATATGCATTTTTTTTTATTTTTAGGTGGAGTAGCACTTCCCGCAATTGCCATTGCGTGTAATATAGTTCAGGGTGTCTGTATGACTTCTTGCACAGTGTCATTCTTTTGTTCGATCCCTTAATAAATTTCCATTCCTTTAATTGTAATGATGTATTAAGATAATAATCTTTCTTTTACATTAAATTAAGCGTAACATGACATTTTAGAATACATTAGTTTATCATCATCGGTTAATTTTTTATTAGATATAAATCAATCTTTTTCTTATTTTTATTCGTATATTTTAATGTAGGAATTTTATATGTACAGTGCATCCAGAAAAATTTTAACCCTAAAATAAGGTTAACTTTAAAAGAAATTTTATCCAATAATTATAATAGATGTTGTCTTACTCTTTCAGAATTATAGAATTGAATTTTATAAAATTTATTTTTGACAGGGTTAAAGCCAGGTAATTCATATAAAAAATATATAAAATAAAATTGGGAAATATATAAATAGTAAAAATGCTATTAAAGAAATCTTTTAATTCATTATGAATATTATCCGATGTGATTTATATATTTTTTTATTTTTTTACTACAAATATTACCATTCTTGAAATATAAAAAATATGCTAAATCACTTTCTTTTAATGTCTGGAATGGTCATTGTGATTATGAATGTGATGGGTAGTGATGTGAATTCTGTTAAATAAATTATTTAAATAATTTAGTAATTGAAATAAACCATGTCCAATAATAAAGTTTGATATTATCTAAACTGTTATTATTATTTGTTGTATTATTATTATTATTATTATCGTTTGATAAAGAAAAAGTAGATGATGTTTTAAGCATTTTGAATAATAATAAATAATAAATAATATAAATAAAATAAAAATTAATCTTATAATATTACCTTGATTCAGACGATGATTTTCTGCGATGACTTAAGACCAAATTCTGTTTTTGGTTAATAAAAGTTATTTGCATTTATGTGATATCTTTTTTAGCCGTTCTGTACAATNATTCGTATATTTTAATGTAGGAATTTTATATGTACAGTGCATCCAGAAAAATTTTAACCCTAAAATAAGGTTAACTTTAAAAGAAATTTTATCCAATAATTATAATAGATGTTGTCTTACTCTTTCAGAATTATAGAATTGAATTTTATAAAATTTATTTTTGACAGGGTTAAAGCCAGGTAATTCATATAAAAAATATATAAAATAAAATTGGGAAATATATAAATAGTAAAAATGCTATTAAAGAAATCTTTTAATTCATTATGAATATTATCCGATGTGATTTATATATTTTTTTATTTTTTTACTACAAATATTACCATTCTTGAAATATAAAAAATATGCTAAATCACTTTCTTTTAATGTCTGGAATGGTCATTGTGATTATGAATGTGATGGGTAGTGATGTGAATTCTGTTAAATAAATTATTTAAATAATTTAGTAATTGAAATAAACCATGTCCAATAATAAAGTTTGATATTATCTAAACTGTTATTATTATTTGTTGTATTATTATTATTATTATTATCGTTTGATAAAGAAAAAGTAGATGATGTTTTAAGCATTTTGAATAATAATAAATAATAAATAATATAAATAAAATAAAAATTAATCTTATAATATTACCTTGATTCAGACGATGATTTTCTGCGATGACTTAAGACCAAATTCTGTTTTTGGTTAATAAAAGTTATTTGCATTTATGTGATATCTTTTTTAGCCGTTCTGTACAATTATGTGACAAATTATTAATAAATTCTGTAATATTATGTGACATATTTTACCCAAATAAAGTATTACGTTTTAAAATTTATCTCCATTAAAATATAACATGCTTAATTATTTTAATGATTCTTGACGGTCACTACTTAATAAAGTATTATAAGTAGAAAACTACGTTCTACACAGAAAGTTCACAATTGTTACAAAACATAATTCCATTATCTTCTCAAAAACACTGGGATAAATATGGAAATTTTTTTTCTTCGCGATCGTGCCATTATTACACGATTATGTCAAATATAAATCAGGTGATTCTGTGATCTTTATTATAATATCCCAAATTATGTGATATTCTTATTTTAATGTGATTCCGCGATTTTCTGTAAATCACAGCAACCTGCCTTAATTTATTTTGATCTTATATTTTTGTTTCTCTTTCAATAATCAAGTATTTCATTCAACCGAGATTTCAATGAATTTTTAAGTGACGATAAATTTGAAATTGATTTAATTGATTTTCGATTTCGGATGTCTTTATCATTTCTTTGATGTCTCTAATATTATTCATCAGTTTCGTTTTCTTTCATCATCTCATCTTTCCGTAGCTGATCATTATGTTATTATTATTCTTATTATAATTATTGCTATTATTTATGTTATTAATAGTTTTCAAAGCAAATCTTCATAATTTCAGTAATGATCCTAAACCTAATCGCCAACCCATTCATATAAATATATAAATATATAAGGATTAATATGTGCCAAAAAAAAAATAACACTGTAAATTAAATAAATTATTAATTATGAGCCAATACTATTTATATAGTAATAAATATAAAGCAAATAATAAATAAATGAATTATGAATTGGCTTTCTCCGTTTAATCATTATAATTTCTGTAACTTATATAGGATATTATATTTTCTGCTCTCTCTATTATTTAAATATTAATTAATTTAATTAATATTGAATATAAAATTAACAATAATAAATAAAACATACCATTATGATTATACTTTTTATTTTTTTTGATCCCAATCTAATCCTTCCTTCCTTCAACTTTTGATGTATCTTTGTGCTAATTTATCAACCAAACATTTCCATCATTCTTGACATATCTGGTTTCTTTTAAAATCAGTCTACTTGGATTTTTATGCATATCTACTTGATTGATTTTATTGTAAGTAATTAATTAATTTATTATGTATAGTTTAAATCGATTTTAATAATTTCAGCTTCATTGTGAAATTATCGCGGTTTTTAAATTAGTGCAATCATGCGATAAAATGATTTACTAATTAAAAACCGAATACCTTATCAATATGATTATATAAAAGTATTTGTATTACATATGATTTACAGATTTAACAAATACCAAATGATGATGAGTCACCTGCGCATCTATTTATTACATTTTGATCTTTTTTTTAATACCTTTACATATAGTTTTTATACTAATTACAAAATTGACTAAAAGCGATTACTAGCGATTACCTTTGCGATTACCTTTGCTTATTTGATTAAAAAAGCTTTATATAGCTTTATATAACCTTTATATGGCTTTACATAGTTTTACATAACCTTTATATTTGCAAAAATATATATATATATATATTTTTTTTTTTTGTATTAGGGACAGCCCTCACGACTGGTCCAGTGACTCGCTTGTGCAATTTTTTGGAAACTACTTTTATGAACCACAGTCCTGATTTCGTTCCTTATATCTACATTGGACCGCCACTCAGTCAACAGGCAAATGCCCTCAAGGCAGTATATATCTTACTATTAAAAAATATATTTTCAAGTATGTAGTTTCAGAATCTTCGAGGATCCCCAAGACCTTACAAATTAGTTTTTTCTCAAATGAACATTTAAAATTAATAGTTTTTTATATATTAATTAGAATAAACTCAAAACAAGAGGTCAAAAATTTATCCTGTATTGTCACTTTTCTTGTTAAAAATTATTTGAATAGTCAGTTAGTAGACTAGTTAAAAAATTGTAAACTTGAAGAGAAACAAAAATAGAAACATGCATCAGTTGATGTAATAGCAAAAAAATTAACTGAGATAATTAAATATTTTCCTGAATTACAATAAATTTATTTTTTTATTTAAAAAATTCAATTTAAAAAACACTAGTCAAAATGAGGCAAATCGGCAATATCAAAATTCGGCCGACTTTCGGCTGATAGCCAAAAAAAATCAGCCTAAATTCGGCCATTAATAAATTTCAGCCAAAATTCGGAAATTCCGAATTTTGGTCGAAACTTAAAAATCAACTTTAAGTTAAGTTTCGACCAAAATTTGGAATTTCTGAATTCGTGCTGAAATTTGGTACAATATTTCGATACGCTGTTTTGTTGTCGAAATGGACATTTCGGAAATATAAAATTTCGGAACAATTCTGCCTAAATTCAGCTTATCCATTTCGAAAATATGATATTTCGGCTTATTAATAAAATTCGGCAAAAATTCAGAATTTATTAAAAGAATTCTTGTTTCTTGCCGATTATTAGACATTTAAGAATTATATATAAAATAAGCATATTTCATTCACAATATTGTCAATATCAAAATTCGGTTAACTTTCGGCTGATTGTTAAAAAAAATTGGCTCTTAGAAATTTTAGAAAATTTTGAAGTGATTTTTAAGTTTCGACCAAAATTCGGAATTTCCGAATTTTGGCTGAAATTTATTAATGGCCGAATTTAGGCTGATTTTTTTTGGCTATCAGCCGAAAGTCGGCCGAATTTTGATATTGCCGATTTGCCTCATTTCGACTAGTGT
>PQFF01000095.1:0-38608 GCA_003547095.1 Diversispora epigaea | reverse complement strand
TTTAGATCTATAGAATAGTAATGTGAATAATGTGCTGATTTCACTATAAAATAGTTTTAAAAAGTAATAGTTAGTACCTTTAAATATTTGAAAATATTCTAAACTAATAAAATAAATGAAGTATTATCCACTTACAACTCTATAAACTCCTTTAAAACTATTTAATTACTCTTCTTTCTTATTTAGATCTATAGAATAGTAATGTGAGTAATATGCCAATTTTACTATAAAAATAGTTCTAAAAAGTAATAGTTAGTACCTTTAAATATCTGAAAATATTCTAAACTAATAAAATAAATATAATATTACTTACTTATAACTCTAAACTCTTTTAAACTATATAATTATCTTTTTAACTCAAAATAATAATTGTAATATAATATTTAAAGAAAAAATATCGTATCACAGATTAAAAAAATAATTTACAGATTAAAAGAATAATCCTCGGATTAGAAAACAATCCGGATTAATTCTTCAATCTGTAATCAATCCGTGATTAATTCGCGGATTGATATATATAATCCGAATTAATCCGAATTATATTTTTTTTAATCCGGATCTTTTAAATTTTTAAAAAATGATCCGTTAATCCGTGCCACCACGGATAATCTGTCGGATTGACAGATAAGTCATCCACGGATCGCACCTCTAGTATAGACACAATATATTTTCTATATAAAACTAATATCAATTTTATTATTTCTAAAAATTTAATAATAAAATAATTTTAAAAAAATAAATCGCAATTATATCACATTGATAACGCGGTGATATTTAATAACATCGAAATAATATCTTCAAAATATTTTTTATATTTATTACGATTGTCGTAATAAATATAAAAAATATTTCAGAGATATTATTTCGATATTGTATAATATCAAATTGATATCAATTCAATATCATATCGATATTTTTGAAAAACAACAATTTCAGCAAAAAAAGAATATTACAATAAACTTCATACAAATATGTTGGATGAAATCATAAACTGGTGTGAAAAGATCATTCGCAAAACATGACAAGATGTGAAAAAAATTTTTAACGAACAAATAATATTTACTATACATGTCGTTAAAACTAATTTGACCTTGACTCAACTCTTAAAATTTTAATTTTTAATTGCATCTGATTCAACTAATTACGTCAATCACTAATAAAAATTAAAATTTGCTTTGACTCAACTTCAATTTTTCTTAATTTTAATTGTGTCTGACTTAATTCAATAGTTTTAACAACATATAAAATACTAAAAAATGATGACAAATTTTTAAGTAAAAGAATAAAAAAAAACAGGGTAAGTATCAAAAATATCTGGAAATTTATTATTTCTAATATACTAATAATATATATAATTTGTATTAATAGAAAAAAAAGGAAAAAGGTAAAAGTTTTGATTTAACGTCTAGCGAAAATTCAGATAAGAAAAAAGAAGAGGAAAAAGAGAAGGAAAGAAGTGAGGAAAGAAATAAAGAAAGAAGGGAGGAAAGAATAGAGGAAAGAGAAGAGGAAGAAGATAAAGTTTTATATGAAGGAGAAAGCATTTCACAAACTTAAATTAATTCTAAAAATATTCTGAAATTTTTTTATTAATTATTTTTATGTTTGAAAAAATTTTTTAATTTTTTATTATAAAAAATAAAACATTACAGAAGTTTATAAAATTTAAAAAAATAATTTCGCAATATTATGAAATATATTTATTAACAAAATATTTATTATTTTTGTCAAAACGAGGTATAATATATACAATATTATCTATAATTTCAATTGAAATTAAATTATATAACTCCACTAATTTTAAAAGAGGACAATTATAGAGATAGGAATTTTTTTGAAATTTAAAGTCGTATCATTGAACTAATGCGAGATTTAATAGAGATTTTTCTTTAATTTCAATTTTTGTCATTAATAAAATTTACCATAATATAATCCTTTATCAAATTTATAATCAAAAGATTCATTAGAATCCATCGAAATTACTACATTACTGAACCATAGTTTATCATGAAATTTGTTTTTTGCCCTTATTATTGATCTATTTTCTAAAGTTGCTGTACCATATATAATAATATCACATTCCTTAATATCTTTAATTTCTAAAATATTTTCTAAAAAATTATCGAAACATTCTAAAAATTGGTCAAAACCAGCATAGGGATAGTTTGTTTTTATTGGCCGGTGTGATCAACAATTTCGTGATTGACATGATGATCAAAATTTTAATTTTATTGGTTGGTGATCAAAATCTTGTGATTGGTATGATCGATCAAAATTTAGATCAAAAATTTAACGCGCGATTTGTTTTATCAAAATAAAAATAATCATACTTCTTTAACAATCTCATTAATTATTCCAATATGGTTCAAAAAAATTCTGGTCCCTGTTCAATACAGAATTGTAATAGTCAAGGATCACGTTTTTGCCAATTCATCCCATTAGCACATAAAAAAACTCAAAAAAATGGAAACTATAAATATTATATTTATTTGAAAATCGGGCAACAACTGTGTCATACTCATTATATGCGTATTGTTGAAGCTGACAGTAATGAAAAGTTAAAATCACAAGGTAATATTATATGATCATAAAATTTTTATTTATATTTATATTATAAAATAATTTATTTGACATTTTATTTTATAGAACCAAAAAATTATTCATTTGTTGAACAAGTTACCATGCTTACAAAAGTTTTATACTAGGAAAACAGGGACTGTTATAAGTCCGGAGATAAATTATTCAATAAATATTAAATTATATACAGNTTTAACAATCTCATTAATTATTCCAATATGGTTCAAAAAAATTCTGGTCCCTGTTCAATACAGAATTGTAATAGTCAAGGATCACGTTTTTGCCAATTCATCCCATTAGCACATAAAAAAACTCAAAAAAATGGAAACTATAAATATTATATTTATTTGAAAATCGGGCAACAACTGTGTCATACTCATTATATGCGTATTGTTGAAGCTGACCATAATGAAAAGTTAAAATCACAAGGTAATATTATATGATCATAAAATTTTTATTTATATTTATATTATAAAATAATTTATTTGACATTTTATTTTATAGAACCAAAAAATTATTCATTTGTTGAACAAGTTACCATGCTTACAAAAGTTTTATACTAGGAAAACAGGGACTGTTATAAGTCCGGAGATAAATTATTCAATAAATATTAAATTATATACAGAAAATATTAATTAATAATGATATGTGGTCACGTGGGTGGACAGACGAACAAATTTTTGAAAGGTCCTCTAGTATGTTAGGTCCCGTGACTCATATTAATATTTGGCACATGAAGTCACATGGATGGACAGACGAACAAATTTTTTTACTGACTGCTACTATACCTGAAAATGTAAGTCCTACGCTATGCTCCGGACAATAAGCAACGTGGTAATATAGAACTAGATCCAACACAATTTCAACAAATGATCATAAAAACTGAGCCATGCTTACAAGGTTTTTTTGATAAATTAATGAAAGCACTTATTCCAGATAGAAGATCTATATATAATAAAATTGAAGCACAAAAGACTATTGTGACATTATGTTATATAATGGTGGGATTAAGAAACAAATTTGCAAATGATCTTAAATTGGAGATTGGATTATACTTGTCATCTTCAGGTGCAACACGTACTGCAATTATACTTGCACGCAAAATTATTTTGGGGAAAAAAGTCGAAATAGTTTTTCATAGAAGACGAAATTATTTTACTTAAAACCTGAAATTTTTTAACTATCCAGATTTATTCTTTGATTGAAGATACACATAACTGGGTACTTTTTTTACTTCCATATATAGAATGGATTTTGCATAAATCTCAAAAAGTCGAAATACCTCAAAAATCTAAAATCAATTTTGAGAACATGTATAACTGCAATTGATACAATGAACAGTATTGGACTTTCTGCATGTTATACAACAGTTAATAATTTTAAACGAAAACTTGCAAATGAACATCCTTTAAAAATTAGAGATTTTTTTAAGGAACAGGTAATAAATATAAAATTATTTGGTTTTTTATTTTTTTTTAAATAAAATTTTATATTAATTAATTTAATTTCAATTAGCACAATTACTTATATATTTATAATTTGGATGATTATCATGACATTCATGAAAAGCGAAGACCTGATACTGTAACTCTATCAACAGTAAAACATATGGCAACTTGTATTTGTAAGCAAGTTAAAGCTTGTGCACCAATACCTATTATTTTTAACAATGAATCAATTCATAATCCAGCAAATATTGATGCAAGTAACATTTGTTTTCAGTTAATACACAAATATCATAGAATATTTGATATTTCATATTCAAACTGTAAAAAACAGTGGCTTTCTAATAAACAATCTAGTATAAAGAACTTTGATCAAATAGAATTACTTATAGTTCATTGTTATGACGATGCAATTGTAGAAAGAAAAGAGGAACGCTCAATGAAAGGTTTTCGATTGATTGAATTACAAGAAAAAAATCTTCATTCAATAAATGATTATATTAATGCACTTCAAATTAGGAATGGTAGGCGCAATACGAATTGAGCCAGGAATTTAGCCAGATTTAATTTAGCCAATTGAGCCCAGAATTTAGCCACGGTGCAATCAGGCGCAATGGCTAAATTTTGGCGCAAAGACTAAATAATGGCGCAATTCTGATTGGCTGGCGCAATTATAAAATTTATTAAATAATTATTTTTAAATTTTTAAAAATAATTAATTTTAACTTTAATTTCAAATCAATTTTACGTAACTAGAAGCGATTTTCTACTATAATATTCTTATTACAAATCGAAAGATCTGGTTCTTAGCTACAAGATGATATATATTTCATTTCTGTAACATTAAAATTGACCAAATTATAGCTATTTTAAAACAATATATTAAAATGTTAATATCGGTAAAATTAATTAATAATTTTATCTGATCAACCTTTTGTCACGTGACCAAAATTGCGTCAGCCAATCAGAAATTGCGCCTGAATTTAGCCAGAAAAAAATTAATTAGCCTTTGAGCCAGAATTTAGCCGGCACAATTTAATTAGCCTTTGAGCTAGAATTTAGCCAGAATTTAGCTGACGCAAAATTGATTAGCCAAAGGCGCAATTATTAAGCCAACCTTCATATTAATTGAGCCTTCCACCCTTACTTCAAATAATATTAGATATTGATAAGAATATTAAAATTTTACATAATAGAGTAGCACCATTAGTTGCAGATTGGCCTGGGCAGTTATTTATTAGAAAAACATTAACACATTTACATAAAACAAATTCCCAATATTCAATACCAGATGGAATCAATTCTTTTATTCCAATTCTAGGTCCATTACATGTTTCTCTTAATAGCAGAGAACATGTTATATTAATATATCATTCCTTCTTTGAAAAACTTTTCTATTTTGTTTTTGGATCAAGAAAAGTATTTGCAAAAAAATCAAAACCATGGAGAATCAACTTGCTTCTTGATTTGGCTTATAATGGATAGTGTAAAATTAGAGATGTAATTAACTTAAAATTTGGATGTACCTGTAAAGATACTGAATATTGTATAATGGTAGATTTATTGGATAATATTATACCTAGTACATTAGATATATATGCTATACTTTTTTGTTCTGGTTCTTATGATGAATATATTGAATCCATTTTTCAAATTTGGACATTTGCTTTACGTTGGAAACAACACAACTACAATAAAGCTCCATTGGCTTTTCTTTCTGATGTATTTTATTGGGAGAACATTAAACATCCTTTTGCAGAAGTAATAAAATTATTTTTAGTAAACTTTAATGATTACTTTGTTGAAAATATGCATAGCAAAATCCGTGCACATACATTTACAAACAGTAGTACAGATAATATTATAAAACAAGCTTATTTAATTGGTATACCAATTATTTTATTTATTTTTATTTATATAAAAATATTTTATAAATTTAATAATTTTACAGATGAACGAAATTATAATGAACTGAAAGATATATTTCAAAGATCAAAAGAATATCTTTATAAACCATCATCATTAAAACTATTATCAGAAAAAACATCACTATTTTTATTAAACTATTTTCAAGAAATATATAAAAATCAAGGAAAAGGAACATTACATAAAAAAAGAAAAAAAATAGAGTATAAATTAGTTACCTTAGGAGAAACTGTTGATTCAAGGTGTCTTCCAACAGGATATAGTACCAGCAAACCCTCATCACAAGATACTTGTGATCATTGTAATAAAAAACTTAATAATGGTGAAGTATTAATGTGTGGTCATGGTTACCACTATGAATGTTATCAGATTCTTGAGTATGGGTGTCGTTACTGTGAAGAATATTACAAGCGCGAAATTTATAGCAATATAAAATCATTTTTAAAAAGGTTAGAAAAGGGTCCCAATATCCTTACTCCTGAAGAAAATGAAGGTGAAGAGATTTTAGTTGAAGAGAATGAGGTAATAGAAGAGGTAGAAATGAATAGAAGTCAAGAAGTACATAATAAACTTTTAGAACATCAGTAAATTTTTTTAAACGTAAGCCTTTGAAGTCCTTCACTCTGATAACCTTCAAATACCTCCAACATAAACGTAATATTTACGAAGGTTATTGGTACCGAAAACCTTTATTTTTATTAATAAAACGTAATACTTCGGAGGTTATTGATATCAATAACCTTCAATAACCTTCACTTTATCATAATAAACGTAATATTTGCGAAGGTTATTGGTCCGATAACCTTCAATAACCTTTGAAAACGAAATTATTACAATAACCTCCAACATAAAAAATTTCCTGATGAAGCACTTAACTGTATTAACACTTGGTAATATTATATAATTATTTGAAAGGTTCGAAATTAATTAAAAAATTTAATAATAATATAATAATAATATAATAATAATATAATAATAATAACATAATAATAACATAATAATAATAAATAAATAAACATTACTCGTATTAGAATAGTCTTTTTTAATATACTATTATAAAAATACCCTTCTAAGCAAACTTTCTCAAAAATTGGATCTTATTGGATCTAAATAAAGGAAACGAAGAAATAGCTTTGAAGAATATAATTATAAAATTTCATCGTTTATTAATTAGTGGTTTTTGTGACTAGTCATATGTGCGACAATTTTTCAATTGAACGCTATTGTAAAACTAATATAAATATTTGTGTAACCCGATGATCAAAATCTAGACTTTCCCTATGCTGTCAAAACCTTTAATTATATTATTGTTAATATTTGGACTGATTATAAAAATTGACTAATAATCTGTTACACAAAATTTTATTTTATTTATCTCTTAATAAAGTTAATAAAACTTATTGATAACAAATTTTGACTACTAAGTAAAGTTGTTCTTTTGGAGTAAAGCATCAGGAATTAAATATAAACGTTCTAGTGCGTCCAAAATATGCTAATTTATAGCATCCTACGAACACCACCTACATTCATATAGCATATTAAATATGCCGTTCTAGTGCGTTCTCTGAACGCTTCGTATATATAGTGTACTAGAACTATACTTGCACGCAAAATTATTTTGGAGCCCCGAAATTGCAATTTTGGGGAAAAAAGTCGAAATAGTTTTTCATAGAAGACGAAATTATTTTACTTAAAACCCGAAATTTTTTGACCACCTAGATTTATTCTTTAATTGAAAATACACATAACTGGATACTTTTTTTACTTCCATATATAGAATAGATTTTGCATAAATCTCAAAAAGTCGAAATACCTCAAAAATCCAAAATCAATTTTGGGAACATGTATAACTAGAACGCACCGTTCTAGTGCGTTCTCTGAATGTTTTGTATATATAGCGTACTAGAACGTATTATTCTAGTGCGTTCTCCGAACGTTTCGTATATATAATGTACTAGAACGTACCGTTCTAGTGTGTTCTTCGGACATTTCGTATATATAGCATACTAGAACACCTCTATATAATTTCGGATGAAGTAAACAAAATAAAAGAAAAAATAAGATAAAATAATGTTATTAAACCTTTTAAGAAAGAAATAAAACAAATTTCCATAGGGTAAGGGGATGGGTTAGGTCGGGTTTAATGGGTTAACAAGTACTTAATAACAGGTCTACTTTATACATTTTGTCAAAACTATTGAATTGAGTCAGACGCAATTAAATTGAGAAAAATTGGAGTTGAATCAAGACAAATTTTGATTTTTACTAGTAATTGACGCAATTAGTTGAGTCAGACGCAATTAAAAATTGAAATTTTAAGAGTTGAGTTAAGATCAAATTAGTTTTGACGACATGTATAGTCTATTTATATTTAAACTTTTATTTACTTAATAAAATATTTTTAAAAATTACAAATATATGTAAAATTTTGTGTCAAATATTTTTATTTAGGAGTTGAGAAGTAGTTTTCTTAATAAAATATTGAGATTTTTTCGATTTTTAAATTTCTTCGAAAAAATAAATAAAATTATAATTGGCTGAGAAGATATCATCTGATTTAAAATTTTAAAACTTTTGCAATCAGCCCATATGTATTTATTTTTTCACAAAAATATATATATGTTTTTGTTAATTTTGTTTCAAAAAGCTTCGATGAAAAGTTCAACAGTTTAGTTGACTTCTTCTTTTTTTGTTTTTTATTAATCACGTTTATTATATCTTGTCTTTTCAACTAAATTTAAAAGTTATGAATTAATTAATAGTTCATTTATATTATTTATAATAAAATAGTTAACTTACTATTTTCATTATTTGATCTTCCACATTTTTTTTATTACTTATTCAGTAAGGGATTTTAACAAAATCTTTATGCAAACTTTCGTAAGTTTTTGTTGTGTATCCATTTATTGCACTGAACTGACGAATTGATTCGAAAATATAATAAATTCACGAATGAAATTTTGGAAATTTTAAATTGAAACGTAAATGTAGTTTAANAAGATCAAATTAGTTTTGACGACATGTATAGTCTATTTATATTTAAACTTTTATTTACTTAATAAAATATTTTTAAAAATTACAAATATATGTAAAATTTTGTGTCAAATATTTTTATTTAGGAGTTGAGAAGTAGTTTTCTTAATAAAATATTGAGATTTTTTCGATTTTTAAATTTCTTCGAAAAAATAAATAAAATTATAATTGGCTGAGAAGATATCATCTGATTTAAAATTTTAAAACTTTTGCAATCAGCCCATATGTATTTATTTTTTCACAAAAATATATATATGTTTTTGTTAATTTTGTTTCAAAAAGCTTCGATGAAAAGTTCAACAGTTTAGTTGACTTCTTCTTTTTTTGTTTTTTATTAATCACGTTTATTATATCTTGTCTTTTCAACTAAATTTAAAAGTTATGAATTAATTAATAGTTCATTTATATTATTTATAATAAAATAGTTAACTTACTATTTTCATTATTTGATCTTCCACATTTTTTTTATTACTTATTCAGTAAGGGATTTTAACAAAATCTTTATGCAAACTTTCGTAAGTTTTTGTTGTGTATCCATTTATTGCACTGAACTGACGAATTGATTCGAAAATATAATAAATTCACGAATGAAATTTTGGAAATTTTAAATTGAAACGTAAATGTAGTTTAAATATTTTAACAAATAGTTTTGTCCATTTAAACGTATTCTTCTAAAAAGGTAAATTATTTAGTATATAATTAATAAAATCAAACTTTTAATCTTTAATAATATACCTGAAAATTTTCGAGATTGCTTTCTGTAAATATTTCTAATCTATTCATCATATATATTTTATTTTATTTTGCGTATACTTCTAATAATTTTCTATTTTCAACAAAATCTTTAATATTATTTTTATTTTCTTCATATAAGTTATTTACTACAAATACTATTACTTTTATTAGAATTCTATATTCCTTTGCAGTCATTCTGAAAATTGATTGAAGTCTGTTAGTGAACATTTGAAATTTTTGAAATTGTGAAATTTTTAAAAGTCTATTGTCTATTTTACTAACTAATGAACTATCTTGTTTTTGAAGAAGTGCTTAAGTAAATTTTATTTGGTAATGAAATAATCCCAAATCTAAATGGTGCATTCTATCTGGAACTGTTGCTGTATATACATTTATGCTTGGTAAAAATCAAAAATAATTAGGGATATTTTCCAAACTCACATCCTGTCTAGCATATACATGTTCCCAAAATTGATTTTGGATTTTTGAGGTATTTCGACTTTTTGAGATTTATGCAGAATCCATTTTATATATGGAAGTAAAAAAAGTACCCAGTTATATGTATCTTCAATCAAAAAATAAATCTGGATGGTCAAAAAATTTTAGGTTTTAAGTAAAATAATTTCGTCTTCTATGAAAAACTATTTTGACTTTTTTCTCCAAAATTGCAATTTCGGGGTTCCAAAATAATTTTGCGTGCAAGTATAGTCCAGCATCATTATAAAAGTATTCTTGCATATTTTTATTATTATGAAAAGTTATATCGGACAAATCGGTATTTGATAACAATGTCTTTGAAATTAAACAAAAATGACAAGGAAAGTTTGAATTAGTTGATTTGTATACTAAACTAAATGTAACAACTAGGGATGGTAAGTGCAATACGAATTGAGCCAGAAATTTAGCCAAATTTAATTTAGCCAATTAAACCTGAAATTTAGCCACGGCACAATCAGGCACAATGACTAAATTCTGGCGCAAAGGTTAAATAATAGCGCAATTCTGATTGGTTGGCACAATTATCCCTTAAACTGTTTTGCGGGCAAATTTGCTCGTATTTTATAAAAATTAATGTAAATCCTTTAATAATTTCTTTAAATATTGACCAATTATTTTTGTAATTTTTATAGATAATGATTATATATTTTTATTTAAAATTTTAAAATTTAATAAAAATATCATATGTACAAAAAAAAATAAAAAATAAAATACTTTTGTTGAATTTTTTTATTTTAAAATTTTGAAAATAATTGTTACATATATAAGTCTTTTATTTACTAATTAAATATCAAAAATGTTATTAAGTAACCTCAAAGTTTAGAATGAATTACATTTACCATAAAGTTTTCATGCCCATTACTTTAAATTTAACTAAATAATAACTGCTTATATTTTAAAATTTTAAAAAATTATTGTATAAATTTTAAAAATTTATTCGGTTAATTTTAAAGTAATGGGCGTGAAAATTTTGTGGTAGATATGATTCATTTTCAACTTTGAAGTTGCTTAGTAATATTTTTGATGTTAATTAGTAAAAACAAGTTTTACAAATTTAAAAAAAAATTTTGCTCTTAGGCGATACAAACTTATATAATTGGTTTTTATATCCCGGCCAGGTCAATGGAACCAGATTTTAAAATTTTTTTTTTTTATAATTAACTAAAAAAAATTTTATTTATTATTATATGAAATAAATTGTAAATTTTGCGATTTCGTGACTTTACGATGCAGTTAATAAAATAACATTAATTAAGTTCTTATATGTTTTAGTTTATTTTTACTTCCTTGTGTCCACCTCAAACGTTTTTTCAAATTGGTAATATTACTTTTACAATCATTGCATTGTGGACGCTCACCTTTTACTGGCTTAGAGACACTTGAATTGTCGCATTCAATATAAATATCAGGATGAATACTATACATTTTGTCCAAATCCCAAATAATTTAGGATCTGGGATGCCAAAATGCACAAATTACTAGTATTTGGAATTTGAGATTTGGGATTTTGGCAAAAGATACTAATTATAATTTGGGATTTCAGCATTTGGGATTTCAGCATTTGGATTTTGAATTTGGGCGGCAGGTATAATGAATACTAGCCAAATAATATGGTTTTTCTACTTGAGATGCACAGGACATTGAGTCATTAACAAAGACCCTTGAAAAAAGTTCATGAATAGTATTTTCTGTATTATTACTGGACTCTTCCTCTACAATTTCACTGGACTCTTTCTCTACAATTTCACTGGACTCTTCCTCTACAATTTCATTGGACTCTTCCTCTACAATTTCACTTGTCTCCTCAACATTTTCAGGTTCGAATTGTTCATTTTCATTTTCTTTATCTATATTTTCTTGATTATTAATTTCTTTATTATTCGGTGATATAGCCATCGTCAAGTCACATATGTCATGAAATGACATTCCACAAGTGTAAAATATTGTATCTAAGAATCCTTGTAAAATCGTTTTATCATTTTCAGAAAGTTTTTTTGTACTGAATAAAAGACGTGACTTTTCACATTCAATGCATTTCATAGTGATATCAACATTTTTTGCATGTGCAGCAGAAGGGTAAAATGGCATAATATACTTTGTTTTTATTGAATTTTTTTTTGTTTTCATTTTTGCATTTACTAAAGAAGATCTATGTTGTTCTGTTGTTTGTATACCATACAGTTCCTCAAATGGCTTGTAATGCAAATTATCTCCAGGTACTGGATCCGGAAAATAATGTAATTGTTCAAATTCTTCTTGTGAACAACGAGGAGGATGACAAATCGTACGAACTGATTTGCCACACTTCTTGATTGCAAAAAAATAGTGTCTTGTCTATACGTGTTGCCCAAATCCCAAATAATTTGAGATTTGGGACGCCAAAATGCACAAATTACTAGTATTTGGAATTTGGGATTTGGGATTTCGGCAAAAAATACTAATTATAATTTGAAATTGGGATTTGGGATTTCGGCATTTGGAATTTCGGCATTTGGAATTTCGGCATTTGGATTTCGAATTTGGACGGCAGGTATAGTCTTGTCGTACAACAATGGTTTAAGAATTCTTGCAGAAGTGGCTTTAAATAAAGATATGTTATTTAATTGTTTCATAATAATTTTTTATTTAGTACTTTCACTTTACTTACTTTTCTCTTTATTTGTTCTGCAGTACGATCTTCATAAGTATACTATCATCAACAAGTTGAATTATATTCCAGAATCTTTCTATTTCTATTTCAAATGCTGTAATAAATATTTCAAATAATTCATCTTTAAGTGACTGACGATTAAACACATCACTAATTAAATTAATTGGGGTTTGAAGACTTGCAATAAGTTTTTCCTTCAAGCTAAGATTTTCTTCAGCAATTTTACGAATTTCATTCATTGTTCCTACTTTACTTATTAATTTTTCTGATTCATTATCCATTTTAGCTCGTATTAAACCAACACTCTATAGTCCTAGATTCAAAATTGACATAATGCGTTCAACAGGATTTTTCTATGAATGTTGTGGTGGAGTTCGAACAACAACAAAATAATCAAGATCTAATGCAAGAAAAAGACAAATATAAGAGAGTTGAACACGAGCATATGTACATTAGTGATCTGGTTCTCCATCTGTATAAAGACACAATATAGGTTTATTTGAAAGACCTTCTTCAAGAAGTATATTATATAATTCAGTTGCATGTCGAAGCAGTGAAAAAGGTTGAAAAATTGGATCCTTTAGTCCAATGTATACTTTTCCTGCATAAAAATCACCATTTATAGATTTGGGTATATTGTATATTATTGTTATACTAGATATGATTCCTGTTTTAGTATAATCGTGATCAGCAACTTTAAATATAGTATCTCTACTAATCACCACTTTCTTTCCTCTCTTTATTGCTGCAACAGGAAACCTACATCTGGAAATTTTTTATATCGGAGGTTATTGTAATAATTTCGGTTTCAAAGGTTATTGAAGGTTATCGGACCAATAACCTTCGCAAAAATTATGTTTATTATGATAAAATGAAGGTTATTGAAGGTTATCAATATCAATAACCTCCGGAGTATTATGTTTTATTAATAAAAATGAAGGTTTTCGGTACCAATAACCTTCATAAATATTACGTTTATGTTGGAGGTATTCGAAGGTTATCGGAGTGAAGGACTTCGAAGGCTTACGTTTAAAAAAATTTACTGATGTAGGTTCTCCAACTTTGCAATGATACTTATCATCTAAAAAGATAAAATTTGTAACTTCACGGAACTTAACAACAAATTCTTTTTGATATTGAAATAATGTTGATGCATAATGAACATCTTGATGATAAGCTTGTAATTGACGTGTTTGAATCATGAATTTTAGAGGTAGGCGACCAGAGAATTGTAAACTATTAAGTCGTGTNAGTGAAAAAGGTTGAAAAATTGGATCCTTTAGTCCAATGTATACTTTTCCTGCATAAAAATCACCATTTATAGATTTGGGTATATTGTATATTATTGTTATACTAGATATGATTCCTGTTTTAGTATAATCGTGATCAGCAACTTTAAATATAGTATCTCTACTAATCACCACTTTCTTTCCTCTCTTTATTGCTGCAACAGGAAACCTACATCTGGAAATTTTTTATATCGGAGGTTATTGTAATAATTTCGGTTTCAAAGGTTATTGAAGGTTATCGGACCAATAACCTTCGCAAAAATTATGTTTATTATGATAAAATGAAGGTTATTGAAGGTTATCAATATCAATAACCTCCGGAGTATTATGTTTTATTAATAAAAATGAAGGTTTTCGGTACCAATAACCTTCATAAATATTACGTTTATGTTGGAGGTATTCGAAGGTTATCGGAGTGAAGGACTTCGAAGGCTTACGTTTAAAAAAATTTACTGATGTAGGTTCTCCAACTTTGCAATGATACTTATCATCTAAAAAGATAAAATTTGTAACTTCACGGAACTTAACAACAAATTCTTTTTGATATTGAAATAATGTTGATGCATAATGAACATCTTGATGATAAGCTTGTAATTGACGTGTTTGAATCATGAATTTTAGAGGTAGGCGACCAGAGAATTGTAAACTATTAAGTCGTGTTGGATCCTTAGGCCAAAATTGTAATCGTAATTATTGTGCACTAGGAATTACTGTTTCTGGTGGACACTCATGTTCAATTTGATGCAAAAGATCATTTACTGAAATTGTAATTGCAAGATGAACGACCGAATCATATCTACATTCATCTACAGTAGTTACAGCATTTGTTGCTTTTCCTTCAAGAAACTGAGCTGCAATTTTCCAAAAAGTATTATATTTACTGGATCTTCCATTGTTGTGCTCACGCAGATCAATAGTAATTTCTGGATCACCGAGATCTAAAGCAATTTTAACACACTCATCAATTTTTGTTTTATTTACAGTTTCAGCTGCAGATATGTCACCTGTTAGCATTCGATAAATTGTTCTAAGTAATGATGGTTTAGTTTTGGGAAGAAGTAAGTCGCAGGTACGTAGATAGTTTATTCGCATTGCTCTTGTGTAATAATATGGTGTATTGGCTTGTAGCTCACTAATGATTCGTTTATTTTCTTGTAAAATTATTGTCTTGTCAGCTTGTTCATCAATTTTCCATAATGAGATTGCATTATAAGCATTGTTTCCAGAATTAAACTGATATTCGCCAATTTTAAAAGAAAATGCATGAGATAAGCCTTGAATATAATGTATCCTTGTTCTATAACACAAAAAATTTCATTAGTCTCTATACTAACAATTTAAAAATAATATTTCTTTACTTACACAGGATCATTTGGCAAGTATTCTTCGATATCAACTAGTTTTTACATAAGTAAATTTATAAGGAATTGTTCAAGATGAAAGTATTTAGTTTTATTAACAGATGTAATCCAAATATTCTGATTATGGACTTTAATTGTTGTAGCTTGATAAATAGATCGTACAGGTGTTTCTGATATGTGATTTGCAGCTGTGATATTATGTTGCTGATGCAAAAATCTAATATAATCTGAAATAGTAATGATAAAACTGTCAAATGCATTACGAAGCCAATTAAAATTTATGCTTAATATCCAAGATGATGTAGAATATGGAGCAAGGATTTGACAATGCAAATTTAATTCCATTAGTAAATTTTTTTAAACGTAAGCCTTCGAAGTCCTTCACTCTGATAACCTTCGAATACCTCCAACATAAACGTAATATTTACGAAGGTTATTGGTACCGAAAACCTTCATTTTTATTAATAAAACGTAATACTCTGGAGGTTATTAATATCAATAACCTTCAATAACTTTCACTTTATCATAATAAACGTAATATTTGCGAAGGTTATTGGTCCGATAACNCTTTACTTACACAGGATCATTTGGCAAGTATTCTTCGATATCAACTAGTTTTTACATAAGTAAATTTATAAGGAATTGTTCAAGATGAAAGTATTTAGTTTTATTAACAGATGTAATCCAAATATTCTGATTATGGACTTTAATTGTTGTAGCTTGATAAATAGATCGTACAGGTGTTTCTGATATGTGATTTGCAGCTGTGATATTATGTTGCTGATGCAAAAATCTAATATAATCTGAAATAGTAATGATAAAACTGTCAAATGCATTACGAAGCCAATTAAAATTTATGCTTAATATCCAAGATGATGTAGAATATGGAGCAAGGATTTGACAATGCAAATTTAATTCCATTAGTAAATTTTTTTAAACGTAAGCCTTCGAAGTCCTTCACTCTGATAACCTTCGAATACCTCCAACATAAACGTAATATTTACGAAGGTTATTGGTACCGAAAACCTTCATTTTTATTAATAAAACGTAATACTCTGGAGGTTATTAATATCAATAACCTTCAATAACTTTCACTTTATCATAATAAACGTAATATTTGCGAAGGTTATTGGTCCGATAACTTTCAATAACCTTTGAAAACGAAATTATTACAATAACTTCCGACATAAAAAATTTCCTGATGTCATTTGCATCAAAGGATTTTCGTGATTCCTTATATGATTTCAGATCTGCTCGATCAAAAAATTCAAAAAAAAGTTTAGGTATGTGATAGTTACAATTTTCAAGTTTCTGATAATCACGTATATCAATATACCAGATTGTTTCAGTTAAATTGTTAATGAATTCTTTTCCTTGTATATTGGCATATGATTAAGATAACCATCCTCCATCATAACTATGAATCCAATCGACAAAATCAAAACAGAGTTTTTGTTTACGATTTATTTTATCAGATTGTGAGAAAATAGATAAGTATAATTTAGTTTCGCATGCATTTTGCATTAGGATTAAAAGGCTGTTCTGTTGTAATGTTGGATTAAAAATTATATCATCTATTTTAAGCTGATAGTGTATACATCTTCCTATATTTGTTGTAAGTTCTAATATATTACAAATTGGGTTGACTTGAGTTGTAGCTGCAACGGGTGTTTCACTTATCTTGACACATTCTATTATTTCAGAACTTGACACAGATATGTTGTTTTCAGAAGATAATTCATTATTTATAAGCTTGATAAAAAAATCTGCTATTGTCATTTCAAAAGGAATACCATCTATGAAGAATCTTTGATTCTTTAGAGATACGTATGTTTGCAAATGGCATTTTTGAAAAGAAGTTTTTAAAGAAATTGTTCTACCACATTTAATTTATAGTTTGTACTATACATGTCGTCAAAACTAATTTGGCCTTGACTCAACTCTTTAAATTTTAATTTTTAATTGTGTCTGACTCAACTAATTGCGTCAATCACTAATAAAAATCAAAATTTACCTTGACTCAACTTCAATTTTTCTTGATTTTAATTGCGTCTGACTCAATTTAATAGTTTTAACTAAAGCTCCTCAAAAGCCTTAAGGCTCATGAGCCTAGCGAGCTGAGTCGAGCCAAGTCAAGCCTGATATTATAGGTTCATAGGCTTGCGAACCTTAGGCTCACGAGCCAAGCTCAACTAAAGCTTGATTTATATGGCTCAAGCCGGCTCGCGAGCCTTATAATAGGCTCATGAGTAGTGTTGTTAAATTCAAGTTGGACTGAACCGAACCGGATCGAACCGATGAGGCTGAACCAGTTCGACTTGAGAGTTTCAAGTCATCAGTCCAGTTTGACTTCAAGTCGATCGACTTGCGGTTTGGCTTGACTTCAAGTCACCAAGTCGATGGTAAGTCGATGGGACCGATGAGACCGATCACATATTATTATTTTTACGTTTTATTTTATTTTATAATATAATAATTTTTGATTAATAAATTTAATTGACCCAATCGGTCCCATCGACTTCTAATTGAAGTTGATGGAACTGATGGGACCGATGGGACTGATAGAGTTGAACTATATCATGTGTTATTATTTTTATATTTTATTTTATTTTATTATAATAATAATTTTTAATTGATTAACCATCAGCCCCATCAACCCCATCAACTCCATTGACTTATAATTAAAGTCGATAGGGTTGATGGGACCGATAGAAAATAAATAATAATAATAATTTTGAATTAATTAATTTCATTAACCCTATCAGCCCCATCAACCCCATTGACTTGTAATTGAAGTCGATGGGGTTGATGGGGCTGATGGGGTCAGTCAACCTATCGACCCCATCAACCCCATTCGGTCCCATCGACTTGAACGGTTCGGTCCAGCTTGGTTTGACTTATACTTTCAAGTCTATGGGGTTTGGTCCAGTTCAGCTTGACTTGCTAACGGTTTGGCTTGACTTGGGTCTCAAGTCAAACCAAGCCAGACCGTTAACAACACTACTCACGAGCCTCATAATAGGCTCGCGAGTAGAGGTACAGACTTATGCTAGGACCTGAGTCACGTCTTCATCTCAATTTTCACGTCAATTTGTCACAATGTAGTAAGACGTGACCATAGTAGTAAGATAGTAAGACGTGACCATAGTAGTAAGACGTGACTATGGTCGTATGTCATAACCATGGCGTATGTCGTAACTATGATCGTATATCGTGACCATAGTCATATGTTTGTATTTGATAATTAATAAATTATAATAATCGATAATTAATATTTAATATTATTACCATAATTAATTATTGATACGATAATAATAATTATTATTCCGATAATATAATTAATATAGTAATAATTAATTTATTATTATTATAATAAAATAAATAATTAATAATAATAATAATTATTATTATTTCAATAATTCGATAATAATTATAGTAATAATTATTTCAATAATTCAATAATAATTATAGTAATAATTATTTTGATAATTCGATAATAATTATTATTAGCAATAATTAATTATTTCGATAACAATTATTTTAATAATAATTATTCTCAAAATAATTATTTCGAATTATTGATAATAATAATTATTTATAATTATTTCAATACTTCGATAATAATTATAGTAATAATTATCGATAATTAATAATAATAATTGTTATTATTAATTAATTATTTCGCTAACAATTATTTTGATAATAATTATTTTTGAAATAATTATTTAATAATTATTATCGAAATAATAATTTTTAAATAATTATTTAATTATTGATAATAATAATTAATAATAATATTTGTCTATTATTAATTTTATCTAAATATTTTATAATATGAGATATTTGATTATTTCGATAATTCGATAATAATAATTATTATCAATAATTATAGTTATCGATAATTATTAGTTATCGATAATTATTAATAATAATTATTAATAATTATTAATATAATTACTAATAATATAGTAATCGTAGTTTAATTTTAATTATATAATATAATAATTAATATAATAATAATATAATAATTGGTAATATAATATAATAATATAATTTTTTTTTTTTTTTTTGTTTCAGCGAGGCCTCGCCTCAAATTTTATTAATTAGAAAAACAGAAAGTTTCTTATACATAAGATACATAACTTATTCTAATGACTATTAGTTAAAGATGAGACTCAGACTAACCCGAAGGGACATGCCTGTAACCTACCGCCTGACAATAACAATTGCCCTCAGCATNTATTTAATTATTGATAATAATAATTAATAATAATATTTGTCTATTATTAATTTTATCTAAATATTTTATAATATGAGATATTTGATTATTTCGATAATTCGATAATAATAATTATTATCAATAATTATAGTTATCGATAATTATTAGTTATCGATAATTATTAATAATAATTATTAATAATTATTAATATAATTACTAATAATATAGTAATCGTAGTTTAATTTTAATTATATAATATAATAATTAATATAATAATAATATAATAATTGGTAATATAATATAATAATATAATTTTTTTTTTTTTTTTTGTTTCAGCGAGGCCTCGCCTCAAATTTTATTAATTAGAAAAACAGAAAGTTTCTTATACATAAGATACATAACTTATTCTAATGACTATTAGTTAAAGATGAGACTCAGACTAACCCGAAGGGACATGCCTGTAACCTACCGCCTGACAATAACAATTGCCCTCAGCATGTTAAGGCCCTGCCGAACAACCTATTTTATACAACCAAGTCCAATTACAGCTATCTTTGATAACATGATTATATATAAATCTATTTAATGAAAATAAAAAAGAAATTTTGCTTCTACTATAATTATGATTGTTTTTATTTATGATGTTTGTTATACCTTGTGTAGTATTGTTAAGTACACTATTGTTATCTGTGTTATTGGTCTGAGATGTTACTGTTGTATCAAGTGTCTCGTTACGGACCTTCTTTTTCCATTTATTATTACTGATTCCATTCTCAGTTTCCCACTTTTTAACCGCTGTACATCTATCCTTCCATATATGAGTATGTAAGAAGAATTTAAATTGATTAAATACGTCGTCTATTATTTGATCAGCCAACTCACGTGTTACAACTTTTTGCAAAACTATATCATATACAGTTATCGGGATCAATCCCAACATAACATCAATGAATGATAAGTGATCCGCGTCTCGTATGTTCACATCTCGGGGAATATGAAGTTCCTTTAATGCTTCTAGTGTTTTGCACATATTTTTGCACGTATCCCCACATGCTACGGTAGTCATCTTGTTTACTAACAAATTAATAAGTTTATTTCTGCATGAGTGTATATCAATTAAATTTTTTGGACATGTCAACACGTGTACTTGATCTTCTTTTTCTAGATTGCGCCGGATACAAGAATCATTTTCATATATCTTTGGGAATCTGTCCTTTAATTTCTCTAGTGTGGGCAGTTCATTATTAAATAATTTAACATTAAAAGCTCTTTGCTGGGTTTCCTTGTTATCTGTTATATTGCGATCAATATAAGAAAGCATTGTCGTTCTTCATGACGACTCCCACTGAATCTGCTTGCTTTTAAAAGCAGAGATTGTAGAGATGTTCCGATTGAGCGGTCTCCATTTTATCGGGTATTTAGCCTTACCCAATTTTTTAGTAAAACGTCTTAAAGGCTCCTCAATTGTTTCTGTATTCCAACAACTCACTGCATTTACAGACGTTAAGGACTGTAAGTCTGGAAAGCATACAGGTTTAAGACAACCTTCTCTTGCTAATTTATCTGCTGTTTCATTGTGGATAACTTCCGAGTGCGCTTTAACTTTTTCCAGCCGGAGTGTTAAGTTCTGAACGTTAGCTATTTCTTCTATAGCTTTGACAATTGTCCAATTTTTAAGTTTCCTATGTGCTTTTCTTGGGTTGGCAGCTGCATTAGCTATAGTATCAATAGCTGCCTGGCTATCTGTAAAAATATATAACCTTGAACGCTTTGGGGTAGCATAAATTGCCGTTAGAATTGCCATAAGTTCCGCACGTGTCAACGACGCGAAATTTTCTACTTTACCACTAAAATTAAACTCTGTATCATTCTCATCGAGTGCACATCACCCACAACCCATTGTTGTTACGTGTGAATTATTATTATCTTTTTTAATTAAGGATCCATCCGTATATATCCTAATTGACATACTACTAGAAAGTTTTAAACGAATGTCATCAAGTTTAGTCTGAATGTTTTCTTTTGTCCAGAAATTTTGAAATTTCGCGAACATAGTTGCTCTATCTCGTGCATTGTTACTAATGTAAACAGTTGGAGGGTCTATGGAACGTATTGAACCAACTGGTAACGAATCTTCTATAATTTTATCGATACCGTCTCTAATGGCGTTCTGAGATGAGCGAAGTCAGAGTCTATTTAAACGATCTGGAGTTGATCGTAGTGATACTACACTTTTAACCACGTTTATACTAACGGATTTTGCCATGCTCGTCTTGATAAGACATACATCTTGATTTTTAAGGTTGGCAACAAGGCTCCTGTCACCTTGGGCACAGCCCGTACATTTTTCTAAAACTGAGTTTCCCGAGCTCTGTGAGCTAACTTCTTTAATATGATGTTGAATTGTGAATTCGTCTTTATTAAGCATTTTTCTTTTTTTTCCAATAAGTGGGTGAGTTCCTTCATCATTTTGTATAGCTACCCAATTAATACTATTGCTTTGTTTACCGATATTCCAGTTACATATATTATATCGTTCACCCAAGGTTGCCTGCATTTCTGCTGACAAAACTCGTGTTTTAATATCTGTTAATAATTTGTTTTCAAGTGTTTTGAATCAACCAGGTTTAGGGCCCCATCGATCATTGTTAGTAATTTCTTGCCAGTGTAAAAGTATTTTACCATTATGTGAAACTAACTGTTCCAGAAACATCAGTTGCCTGTGTCGCAGACTTTTTCTGATCAACCGATATTGACTTTCGTCATCTAATATTTCTTCTATTGTGATATTATCCCCTTAATTAATAGATTGTTGTTAAGATTTTTGGATAACTTGAATGTCAGATCATATGTTTTACAAATAACTAATATATCATTTAGCAGGGACTGTCCCCGTTTAGTTTTCATTGTGAATAACGATTCAGTTATACTTTGTCCTGACCAAAAAGAATTTTGGAGGTGTTGTAGGCGTACCCGCGTGGAGCAACCCAACATACCTTTATCATTTAATCTATTGAACAAATTATTGCTTTGCATTTGCAACTGACGATCCCACAAATGACATACATCATACGCTTCTTTTGCATGTATTAGAGCATTTGGCGCCGTAATAGGCAGTAACGCCTTATTTTTGATCATCGAGATAAATTTAGTTGTAATCTTTAAACATTCCTTTTCTGAAAGCGTCATATCATTTAGACTGTACTCTAGCATTGGTATTACAACTGCATTAAAAATATAAATTGCTTGTTTATCTGTAATGGGTTTTCCTTTAAGAATATTGGCCATATAATTTGTTAACTTTTTAAGTCGATCCTTTTGAAATTGTTTGGAACCATTTTCCGTAACGTAAACCCCAAGTGATCTAACGGGGTAGTCCTTTGCCACCAGGTATAACGTTTCGTCTCCCATTAGCAGGCCTTCCGATTTGGCTTGAGAATTTACGTTGATGGCAATCAGGTATAATTTACTTTTATTAATTGTAATATCGTTCATTTGATAAAATTCATTTGCAATTGTGAGTATTTCTTCCATATTTCGTTTGTTAGGGGCGATCCAATTCATATCATCCACATAGGCAGCCACAGAGGCTTGCACACTAAGTCTCTTCTTTGAATGTGAGTGTAAGTTATTAATCCATTTTTCTTTCATAGTATAATCCAACTTAGATTCTGCTATCTGATGCACTAATGGATTATAAAAAATTCGCCAGAAAAGGGGGAAATAATATCTCCTTAATCTATACCATCTTCTACATTATAAGCTAACGTATTACCATGCGATATAAGGACTTGATTTTCTCTATTACGTAATAATTTCTCTATTAAACTCACGAAACGTTCAGGGATTCTAATACGGCGTAATGCCAATATAAGTGACTCTGCACTAACTGAGTCAAAGGCTTTACTCATGTCTTGAAACATAATCCATAGCTCTCTTTTATTATCACGAGCATCCTCCATGATGTTGTTAATAACGTGAATAGGACTTTGCGTGTCATCTCCTGGCAAACCAGCATAGTTGTGTTTTGATAGGATTTTTTTGGTACTAAAGATATTAGCTAACCTATTATTCATTATTTTCATAAAGATTTTTCGGCCTGTTTCCAGAAGTGTAATTGGCCTCGTTATATTCAGATCATTAGCCCACGCAGTAGTTTTTAGGATTGGGTATATGTATTCTAGTTTCCACTCACGTGGCATGTCATTTATATTTAAGGACATATTGTGACGCCAAAAACAGTTACAATTAATTTATTTATATATTTATTATATTCATTTATATTATATTTATTTATTTATATTTGTATTTTTATCTATTATTTATTATTTATATTTATTTATCTATAGTTTATTATTTATTTACTCAAAATGTAATACGAATTAATGTGCAAGGTAAATCATCTAGGTGACTCACCTAGGTGACTAACCTAGGTGACTAACCTGGTACGATCACCTGTTACTAGGATAAAATCAAATGTTATACGAACCTAAAATTGATCTACCAAGATAATTAGGAGGGCAAAAGGATATAAATATGAAGAGAATTTGCCCTAGGTTTAAAAAGGGAAGTTCCAATTCTCTTAAGTTTTAATCCTCTTAGAATAGTTTTGAATTTAATTAATCTTTTATCCTTATTAATTTGCCTTAAAGAATTAATAAATCTTGTAATCATTAATTTATTTCTTATAATTTATAATAATAAACTTATATTTATCCCATATATCATTTCTTTGTGAAATTATAACTTATACCAAATAACTTATTGATTATTGGTAAATAAATTATTAATTAAACTCCACGCCTTGCTAAGTCACAAACTAACTTGGTGTGTTAAAACTACCCCTCACTACAAAGAACTCACTGTATATATATTTCTTTTGTTTAACTTTCTGTGTCGTAGTGAATTGATATTTATAGAATTTCACGTAGCGAACAGTTAGTTGTTTATTTGATTTAGTTTTATTATTTATTTATTTTTATCCTTCAGACCCTTGTTCAGCTTTTGAGCTTGACAAATTGGTGCCTCCTGTGAGGTAGTGAAATTCATTCATGTTTAATTGGAATAATCATATAACATTAAATAACAATCACGATAATATTCATTTAAATACCCCAGTAGATCTTCACCCTATATTTTATAATAATTTAGATTACTCTTGTTTACTTTGTTATCCCACCACTGATCATAATTTGTTTTCTAATCAATTTATAATTTTTTGGAATTGGTTTAGAACCAATTCATCTGCTTTTAGTTTTTCTAGTATAACTTTAGATATTTTTCAACAATTTTTACAAGCTACTAGTAATAGAACTCGAACTATTTCTATTGATCATTTATTACAAACTTTTAGATATAATCAACCTGAAACTCGTGATAATTTAGTCCCACTTATTCTTAATTGTGCTCATTACACCCAGTTCTTTACTAATAATTTAAATCAACTGAATTATTTACAAAACCTTGATAATTACACAACTCCAGAACCAACCGAATCCGAAGATTCAAATTCTGAAACTGATAACGAACCAGAAATAATAATGAATAATCAACAAGCTCGCGCCTTGACCCAAGCCATTCGGCAAATGGCTGAAAACGTAAATATTAGAAACACAGTACCAATGCCAACATTTGCAGGAGGACAACAAGACCCTGTTGAATGGTTAGAAGAATTTGATCGTTGCGCCCAAATAAATGGATATAATGATAACTATAAAGGACAAGTAATAAGTGGTTACTTGTTAAACGAAGCTTACACCTGGTTTCTACAAACACAAGCCAACCATGCTACCGCTATTCAATCTTGGAATAACCCAGTCAATCGAAATTTTATAACCGCCTTTCGAAACAAATTCTGTTCTCAAGGACGAATCCTTCAATGGAGATCTGAGCTCCAAAATAAAATGCAAGGCCCAAACGAAACTGTCGATCAATATGCATTAGCTATAAAAAAGTTAATTAAACGAGTCGACCCTGACGACCATTGGAGTCCTTCTGACAAAATTTATCAGTTCACAAAGGGATTACGAAGGGAAATTGCTTACCAAATCCGTCCTCACCTAACTTTTCAAAACAATGTTACACTGGAGCAAGTAGTGGAAGTTGCCCGACAACTAGAGGAAAATAATTATTCATATCCCGAAGTTTTAACTGGCTTCCAAAACCAAATACCTAATAACCCGATGCGACTGAATTATTCTCAAATTCCAACACAAACGAATTCTGTAGAAACAGCAATAAATAATGCTTTGGAACCCTTATTACAGGCCTTGGGACAAATGAACTTTAATTCATCTACTTTACCTGTTAATAACATGGGAAATAATTACCAAGGAAATATGGGACAGAATAATCGACAAAATAATAGACAACCTAGGCCACCGCCCACTTGCTATAAATGTAAACAAGTTGGTCATATTTCACGCAACTGTCCAAATGGAGTAAATCAACAAAATCCAAATGTACCCCAAAACCAAATACCTGTAACTTTGCCTGTCGCACCAGCAACAACAAATTTGTACGCACAACAGATTCCTATGCAACCAATTCAACAGACGCAACCTGTACCACAGTATATACCACAACAATTTCCGATGCAACAGAACGTACCAATGGCTCAACAAAATCAAATACCTTTACAGAATGTAAATCCCCAAGTTCCCAATCAAGGAGGACCTAATGTTTTTGTTGCACTTAATGAAAATAATCCTATACAAGTCGAACAACATACTTACCCCGAGCAGTCAAAAAACTAGATAACGTACCCCGAGAGGGCGGGAGTACGTCTGATGATCAAAATCCCTCGTTTGTTGGAGGTGACAAAGGTAACTCTCAAATGGACCAGTCAGTATGGAACCTTCCAAATGAATCTCAGATGCAAGATGTTCTCATTGAAGTTCAGGATACCCGTAAAACTACTGCCACCGGATCTAGAGGAAAAAGGGGTAAGACTTCTAATAATAATGAAGAGGAAGGAGACCCAAAACGAACTAAACAAGTATCCTTCTTCGACCGGCCATTGTTGGAACAAAAGACTATGCCTTATTCCATAGTTGAAGATCTATTACATACAAAATCAAATGTTACTATTGCACAATTAATAAATATACCTAAAATAAGGAATGAGTTAAAAAAGGCAATTACTCCGAGACGAAAACGAATACCAAAGGAAAAGGAACAAAAGGATAAAGGAAAGGCTAAGGCAACTGAATCTAATTTGGCAACAACTTACAGTAACACCCCGATGATTTGTAAAGGACAAGTAGGAGGATGGACTGTTGATATAATCCTTGATAGCGGTTCCTCTACCAGTATAATTTCCAAAAAGTTTCTTGATTACTTACAGAAGAAAGCTACCCGAAGGTCTAACCGAATGATCACTGGTATCCATGGTGATAAAAAGTCTAGCTTGGGAATTTCAGATAACATTGCTGTACACATCGAGGATGTTGTTGTCTCCACTGATATGGAAATAATTGATACACAAGCCTATAATCTTGTACTAGGAACCGACTGGTTACGAAAGGCGAATGCAATAATTGATTATAAAAACTCTAAAGTCTCAATTTCCGATGGATTCCGTCAAGCCCAAGTCTCTTGTCGAAACTCTACTAAACCACTCTTACCGGCAATAAATTTGGACGAAGAGGAATCTGAGGATGAGGATGATGAAGAATATGAAAGTGACGAAGAGGAAGATGAAGATAATGTAACTATGGCTTTGGTAGCAGGTGAAGATGAAACCCCTGATCAACACTTTTATAAATTTTCTCCTTGGGGAATTGAAATTGACCATGAAACCTTTACTTGGGAAGAATATGACTACATGAACCGACAATTCAATCCTTGGCTAACGAAACAGAAATACCGACATGAAGTAAAACATTGGTTTACCGGACCTGATAAGGAATGTTGGTGTCAAAAACAATTAATAACTGAAGATGACACGTGTGAAGGTTGTCTTGATGATTACTCCCGTTGGGAAATGATACAAGTAATACCCTACCAGGAAATTAGAAATGCCCAATCCTTTTTAGTTTCTGGAGGAGCTGAGGAATTAGCCCAAAATGAATATAATTATATTATCCAAGATATCTTTCAGAAACACCCTGAAGTTATTGCGAAGGATATTACGCAATTAGGACGCACTAACATTGTTACCCATCGGATTGATACAGGAAACGCCCGGGAGATAAAACAACATTATTACAGAATGTCCCCCAAACACGAATCTTTTATTAAGGAGGAAATAGGCCGACTTAAACAACAAGGTCTAATTGTTCCCTCACATAGTCCTTGGACCTCCCCAGCTCTCGTAGTAGGAAAGGCAAATGGAAAACTCCGTCTTGTAATTGACTACCGACAACTAAATAAAGTAACTAAACCCGATGCATACCCCCTTCCTAAAATTGCTGACATGTTAGATGCGCTCGCCCATTGTAACTACTTTTCGACCCTTGACTTAACCTCTGGATTCTGGCAAGTACGAATGAACGCCCAGGACCAGGAGAAAACTGCCTTCAGTACTAAATACGGAACATATGAATTTACCGTTATGCCTTTCGGATTAATGAATGCCCCTGCAACTTTCCAACGCCTTATGGATAGTGTGTTCTATGACATCACTTGGAAGTTTGTTCTAGTTTACATGGATGATATTATCATTTATTCAAAAACAGTAGAAGAACACCAGCAACATCTCGAACAAGTAATACAACTTTTAATCAAGGCAGGATTAAAACTAAATCCTGACAAGTGCGATTTCTTCCGAAAACAAATACTTTTCCTCGGTCATATGGTCTCTGGTGAAGGAATTAAACCCAACCCCATGTTAGTTGAAAAAATTAAAAACTGCTTGCCTCCCACTTCAAAAAGGAAGGTCAGATCTTTTCTAGGACTTGCCTCATATTACAGAAGATTCATCCGAGATTTCTCCAAAATAGCTAAACCTCTGTACACTTTGACCAAACAAAATGAAACCTTCCGCTGGACGGATACTTGCCAAGCAGCCTTTGAACATTTGAGAACCTGTTTAACGACACAACCCATTGTAATTTATCCCGATTTTGCCAGACCATTTATTTTACACACTGATGCCTCTGATTATGCTGTTGGAGCTGTCCTAGCTCAAGTAGATGACAACAAAAGAGAACATGTTATTGCTTATGCCAGCCGAATACTAAATGACGCCGAACGAAATTATACTGTGACTGAGAAGGAATGCCTTGCCATCATTTGGGCTACCAAGTACTTTCACCATTTTCTACAAGGACATGAATTCAGTATAGTGACAGATCATNATTAAAAAAGAAAAAAAAAAAAAAAAAGGGGGGAAGATATCATTAGATAAGTATTTAATACTTAACATTATTCGAGAAATTTCTAAAGGAAATTTTGCAAATTAGATATTCATTTTTAGGAAATATAGAAAAGGAATCGAGCATCTCGCAGGAGCTCGAAAATTAAGGAGGAAATGGTTGTGACGCCAAAAACAGTTACAATTAATTTATTTATATATTTATTATATTCATTTATATTATATTTATTTATTTATATTTGTATTTTTATCTATTATTTATTATTTATATTTATTTATCTATAGTTTATTATTTATTTACTCAAAATGTAATACGAATTAATGTGCAAGGTAAATCATCTAGGTGACTCACCTAGGTGACTAACCTAGGTGACTAACCTGGTACGATCACCTGTTACTAGGATAAAATCAAATGTTATACGAACCTAAAATTGATCTACCAAGATAATTAGGAGGGCAAAAGGATATAAATATGAAGAGAATTTGCCCTAGGTTTAAAAAGGGAAGTTCCAATTCTCTTAAGTTTTAATCCTCTTAGAATAGTTTTGAATTTAATTAATCTTTTATCCTTATTAATTTGCCTTAAAGAATTAATAAATCTTGTAATCATTAATTTATTTCTTATAATTTATAATAATAAACTTATATTTATCCCATATATCATTTCTTTGTGAAATTATAACTTATACCAAATAACTTATTGATTATTGGTAAATAAATTATTAATTAAACTCCACGCCTTGCTAAGTCACAAACTAACTTGGTGTGTTAAAACTACCCCTCACTACAAAGAACTCACTGTATATATATTTCTTTTGTTTAACTTTCTGTGTCGTAGTGAATTGATATTTATAGAATTTCACGTAGCGAACAGTTAGTTGTTTATTTGATTTAGTTTTATTATTTATTTATTTTTATCCTTCAGACCCTTGTTCAGCTTTTGAGCTTGACAATATTTATTATATTTCTTAATACTTCAACAGCATTACCCGGCAAGTGTTTAAACCATTCGTACTGTAAATTTGATTGTCCCGGTGCTTTCTTATTAGGCAGCTTAGAGATAATATCTTCTAATTCATCAGTACCTACTTCCGAAAGTAGTGTATTATACCATGCTACATTAATATTTTCTTTAGGTGTATAGAATGTCTCCCACTTACGCAAAAGATTGGTATCTAAGTTCCGTTTTCTAGTCCAGTTACTGAAGTGATTTTTTACGATCCCCTTAATCGTTTCTCCATCATTGACTATTACCGGATTGTCATTCGTATCTATCGTTATCAAACGATCCATCACAATCGATTGTCTAGGTTTATCCAAGATACTATTAATCATACGTTTTGGATTTGATTTAAGATCATCCCAACGGCGCTCAATTGCTTTTTGAATACGTTAGAGTGTTTCTTTCTTTTTTTCTACACGTGCGATTCCCTGATAATGTAGACTCTCAGCTTTCAAAGCATCTATCAATTCAGAGATTGAGTTATTTTCGTTGAATAGTTTCTCGATACTATAATTAAGATTAATTAGTTTTGTTTTTTCTTGGGCGATTTTGGTTTGTTCTTGGATCCATTTAAATGATTTATGTCTGTTAACTATTACGAATCTACATATTTTGTTTACAGATTTAGCTATTTTAAAGTTTTTGAGTGTATTCTTTTTGACTACTTTATTACGCTTAAGCATTTTGTTTTTAGGCATAGCCCGATCAGCAACATCTGTAATAATGTTTTTAAAAGTCTCCCAATTCTTATTAAGCGTCTCGTAATTTGCAGTATATATATTATTTCGTTCAGTAAACGTTGATTTTTCTAATTGTATTCTAACATGGTCGGTAAATCTTGCCCATTTCTCGTCACACATTCCTTTTAAATTATATTTCGGACCTACGTTTCCAATTGACTCTTTATCGCGTGCAATATGCCAGTTTTTTTTAATCTTGACACCAAGCCACTTATGGTCACTATCTGTTATTACTTCCAAATTATCTAATTCACATTCCTCAAGTTTATTTATCCATTCATGAGGGATCCATACAGCGTCGATACGGCTTTTTTCAGTTGAGTTGTCACAGGTCCATGTGTAGCCACCTTGATCAGGATACAAGACCCTATAACTATCAATTAGATCTTTACTGGTTAACGACGAGAAAATTTCGCATTCAGGTGTTTCTGTTACATTATTATTGTTTCTATCCAAATTTGGCGTAGGGACGGCATTGAAATCTCCAGCTACTATTAACTTATATTGTTTACGTTTTGCTTCACTACACCAATTATTGACCTGGTTTAATAAACCAACTCTTTCAGTTTTTTTACTTGGAAAATACACTTGAATAAAGCGTATTATTGTTTTTTTTGGAAGCACCAAGTCAATAGCTATCGCTCTTCCTTCATATCTTCTAACATTACAAACATATTTATTAAGATCTTTTTTTATAACAATGGCGACACCGGCCCCCATACCCATAGAGGACCAATGTATTCTATATTTGGAACTGCCTTCGATAAACCATTTTTCTCCATTTTCTTTAATGTTTGTTTCTGAAATACCTACGATATCAGCATTCTTTGTTTTGATAAAATTAAAAAAAATTTGCCGTTTAATTGGGTCATTAAACCCTCTAACATTATGTGTTGCTATATATATATTTTGATTGTCTATGTAATTTTCTGTATTATGTATATTACTACGCACACTCGTCGTTTTTTCGCTTGTTTTATTACTATTCCCTGATAAATTAGAATTAATCGAACTATTATTATTATTATTATTGTCTGTCATAAATAAAAATTATAAAGGGAGGGAACTATTTATTGAGGCGAGCCTCTATTTTTTTCTTCAATAATTACATGAACCGTTTTACCGGCAGGTGTCATGACCCGGCTTTCAATATTATCTAACCGATTTACTAGTTGGTTGATGACATTAATTAACCTGTTATCCGATGAACTCCCACTAATATTGGTAGGTGGGGTTGAGTTTTCCGGTTCAACAGAGTCTTCATCCATATCGACGTCATCATCTGAGTCGAATGAATCTTGTTCGAAGTCAGCGTTTGTTTTATTCCATATATGTTCTTCTAAGGCAGTTAATCTTTCAGAAACCTCTAAAAGCAGAGATTCGATACGACTTAATCTATCGTTTGCATCGCCAGTGGATGCAGGTTTGTTAAATCTATTTTTCTTTGTTACATCTGCATATGTTGTATTTCCGGTTTGTCTATTCAATGTTGCTAAGTATCTGGGATTATATTTTTTATAGATGGCACTGAGCTTTTCAAGACTATTGACTTTCTTTTCTTTAAACTCAGCGTCTCGTTTTGTCAAAAGACAATTACTAATGAGATGCTCGATTAAGTAGCACCTGTGGCAGGTTTTAGTAGTAAAATCTACAATTTTGATAGTGGTTGTTGTATTTTCATCATTCCAAGAGGCGTTCAAAGCTATATTTCGTGTTTCGGGAGAAACAAAAGAAACTATAGCCTCTCCTCTACGTCGATAAGAAGTTCGTGTTCTAGGAAAGTAACATGTTTTTGCCCTGACTTTTTCAATAGTTGGCATAAGTTTCCTGGCCGTGATACCATTTGGCAAGCCAATTACTTTCGCAGTAAATTCTCCACGTGACTTGAGCATTTCTGCAGTGAAATTAAGTGGCGTAACTCTAAATGAGTCATCACCAATAATAATACTCCAATTTTCAAGGATTTTTTCTGCACTATTTTTTTCTTTAAATACAATTACGGCTGATTGCCACATGTCATTTGTTCTAAGGTTCATTCTTTCAATATCCCCAAAAGTAGAAGATATTTCAAAAGCTAGTTCTTTGTACTTCATACCAATAGGAATGTCCCACAACTTGATACCATGCATGATATCTCTTTGAGGATTCCTTTTAAAGATTACAGCCCTATGCATGTAGCTCGGCTGTGCTGCATCTACGCTTACATTGATTTTTTTAGCTGTATTCATTTTTTCTTCATTGTCAAAAAAAACAGAAATCATTCTTTGTCTATTGAAAACTTCTGAATTAACCGTAATTAATTCCGTCACTTCTCTAAATGAGTCATCACCAATAATAATACTCCAATTTTCAAGGATTTTTTCTGCACTATTTTTTTCTTTAAATACAATTACGGCTGATTGCCACATGTCATTTGTTCTAAGGTTCATTCTTTCAATATCCCCAAAAGTAGAAGATATTTCAAAAGCTAGTTCTTTGTACTTCATACCAATAGGAATGTCCCACAACTTGATACCATGCATGATATCTCTTTGAGGATTCCTTTTAAAGATTACAGCCCTATGCATGTAGCTCGGCTGTGCTGCATCTACGCTTACATTGATTTTTTTAGCTGTATTCATTTTTTCTTCATTGTCAAAAAAAACAGAAATCATTCTTTGTCTATTGAAAACTTCTGAATTAACCGTAATTAATTCCGTCACTTCTCTAAATGACCTTTTAATTTTTTCGATTTTGTCCCCGATAGTTTTACCCGGAATTCGTGAAGCGAACGTCCAAATTTTATATTTCTTAACCCCAAAGGCTTCACGCCATTCATGTTGGTTTTCATTAATATCTTCAAAGGAGATGATTGATTCATTATCTTCTACAATGGTTGTTTCTTGATTTTTACTTGTTGTATCGTTATCCACGACTTTCTGTTTACCTTTTCGATTGGTTACTTGTTACCATTCTTGAGTACCAATATTGCTATCATTATTAAAGTTATCTTCTTCCAAATTCATAATATTTTGTTCATCTGTTGAAATGTTTTCTGCTTCCCAAGTTGTTTCTTTGAGCTGGGTGTTGTTTCTTACGGTGTTGGAGCTTTCCGACTGAGTTTCTCCTTGAGAGACTGAGTTTTTTTCAGTAGTGTTTTTCCCCAAGTTTTTATTATTATTTTTTTTGTCAAGAGGGTTGAATTTAAACCTGTTATGTGAAGTCGTCGGACTTCTAGTGGAGGAGTAGTTAGCGACCTTCCTCCTAGGTCGGTCTTCCTGTTCGCTCATATCTGAGCAAAAATTCAATAAAAGCTATAAAAAATAAAACTATTTCAGATTTTATTTACTGCGTATTTTTTAAAAATAAATGATAATCGGAAAGAGTTTTTTTTATCTTATAATATAATAATATAATAATAAATATAATAATTAAATATATATAATAATAATTTATTATTTATTTTAATTATATTAATTATACTATATTATATAAAATATTTATCTATAGTTATATATATGACTATAGTTATAACTATACATGTTCCCAAAATTAATTTTAGATTTTTAAGGTATTTCGACTTTTTGAGATTTATGCAAAATCCATTCTATATATGGAAATAAAAAAAGTACCCAGTTATGTGTATCTTCAATCAAAGAATAAATCTGGGTGGTCAAAAAATTTCGGGTTTTAAGTAAAATAATTTCATCTTCTATGAAAAACTATTTCGACTTTTTTCCCCAAAATTGCAATTTCGGGGCCCCAAAATAATTTAGCGTGCAAGTATAGTTATAATACATGACTATAATTACAGTTAACTCACTCTACAACGAAATTTGATGTAACGAATTTTTTGATAGGGTCCCAATTTTTCTATAATAAAAAAAATTTGATATAACGAATTTATCTAATTAATTATGCTATAACGTAGTACGAAATTTATCTGGTGATCATATATATTAGATATAGTGAATTTATTATTATAACGAATTTTTTTTTCGTATAACGAAAGATTTTCAAATAAAAATTTCAAATAATTATAACGAAAATCAAGGAGGTATTTACAACTTCTATCATTACAACTAGCAGTAATTTTGGAAGCTATCTTTATTAATCTATAATTTATAGTCAAAATGAATAAAATATCTTTTTTTTTATTTTTTTGTATCTTTTTTTTTGAAATGATGGAGGAAGAAGATTCAAATCCTTTACCAAGTATTACTCATAATGAAGTTATTGAATTATATGATAAAATAATTTTGTATTTGGGGCAACAGGAGGAAAATTTTGATACAAAAAAAGGTGAAATTAAATATGTGAAAAAATTAAAAAAAGAAGCTATAAGATGTAATTTTTTTTCAACAAGACAAAGTAATCTTGATAGTTTTATTAATGATTTTAATGAAGATAGTTATTAAACATATTGTATTCAGTAAATAAATAATAACAAAATAATAAAATTATAATTTCGATTTTATTAATAAAATATATAACGAATTTTTAAAAATATTCGTAAAACGTTATACCGGATTTTTTTTTGAATTTCGTTATAAGATTAACGAATTTTTTTATAACGAAATCCTGATTGGGCCAGCCACTAATTTCGTTGTATGGTGAGTTGACTGTACACTACAATTACATCATTATATCTCACCACTACAGTTACGTCTTACTACTACAGTCACATCTTATTACTACAGTCACGTCTTATTACTACAGTTACGTCTTATTACTACAGTCACGTCTTACTACTATAGTTACATCTTACTACTAAAGTCATGACTTACGACAATCTTTTAAAAAATAAAAAATTTACATCTCATCTACGTCTATGCTGTGACTTGGAGAGGTGTCATAATCTCACTATAAGTCTGCACCTCTACTCACGAGCTTCATTGTAGGCTCGTGAGCCTCATAGCAGGCTCGCAAACCTCATAGCAGGCTCGCAAGCCTTATAGCAGGCTCGCAAGCCTCATAGCAGACTCGCGAGCCTTATAGTAGGCTCGCAAGTCTTAAAAATTTTATCTGTTGCACAACAGATAAAATAATAAAAAAAATTCTATCCGTTGCGCAACAGATAGAATAATAAAAAAATTCTATCTGTTGCGCAACAGATAGAATAATAATAAAAATTTTATCTGTTGTGCAACAGATAGAATAATAATAAAAATTCTATCCATTGCGCAACAGATAGAATAATAAAAAAATTCTATCCGTTGCGCAACGGATAGAATAATAATAAAAATTCTATCCGTTGCACAACGGATAGAATAATAATAAAAAATTCTATCCGTTGCGCAACGGATAGACAGTGATGTTCAAAATGTGCTTCCAATGAAATTTTATTGGAATTGGAAGTTCGATTGGAAGAATTGAAAGTTCCAATGTCTCACGTGCATTGAAATCTTCCAATCAAATACTTTGGCTATTGTATATAATAATTGAAGTTCCAATATTTCCAATGCTTCTAATATACTCTTTTAAATGAATATGAATATTCAATAATTGATAAAAAAACAAATAGGAATTAAAAATTTGTTTAATTCTTACAAATACAATGTTAAACTAATAAAATTTAATAAATTATATAATAAAATTTAATAAATTTCTATAATATTTATGTCATGTATCTTATAATAAATTTCTTCCAATTCTTTCAATGAAAATTTATTGGAATTGGAAGCCTATTGGAAGGATTGGAATTGGAAGTTCAATAGTGCTTCCAACTTCCAGAGAACATCATTGCGGATAGAATAATAAAAAAATTCTATCTGTTGCGCAACGGATAGAATAATAAAAAAATTCTATCCGTTGCGCAACGGATAGAATAATAATAATAAAAATTCTATCCATTGCGCAACGAATAAAATAATAAAAAAATTCTATCCATTGCGCAACAGATAAAATAATAATAAAAAATTCTATCTGTTGCGTAACGGATAAAATAATAATAAAAATTCTATCCGTTGCGCAATGGATAGAATAATAATAAAAATTCTATCCATTGCGCAATAGATAGAATAATAATAAAAAATTTTATCCGTTGCGCAACAGATAGAATAATAATAAAAAATTCTATCTGTTGCACAACGTATACCTGCCGCCCAAATTCAAAATCCAAATGCCAAAATCCCAAATGCCGAAATCCCAAATCCCAAATCCCAAATTATAATTAGTATTTTTTGCCGAAATCCCAAATCCCAAATTATAATTAGTATTTTTTGCCGAAATCCCAAATCCCAAATCCCAAATACTAGTAATTTGTGCATTTTGGCATCCCAAATCCCAAATTATTTGGGATTTGGGCAACACGTATAGCGCAACGGATAGAATAATAATAAAAAATTATATCCGTTGCGCAACAGATAGAATAATAATAAAAAATTCTATCTGTTACGCAACGGATAGAATAATAAAAAAATTTTATCCATTGCGCAACAGATAGAATAATAAAAAAAATTCTATCTGTTGCGCAACAGATAAAATAATAATAAAAATTCTATCTGTTGCGCAACGGATAAAATAATAATAATAATTTTATCTGTTGCGCAACAAATAGAATAATATAAGGCTCGCGAGCCTATGAGCCAAGCCAAACTTTACTTATATAGGCTCGGCTCGGTTCAAGCCTAACTTATAAATTTAGGCTCGAGCCAAGCCTAAACTTTTGAGCTTCATCAGGAATTAAATATAAACGTTCTAGTGCATCTAAAATATACCGATCTATAGCGTCCTACGAACACCACCTACATTCATATAGCGTATTAAATATGCTGTTCTAGTGCGTTCTCCGAACGCTTCGTATATATAGCGTACTAGAACGCACCGTTCTAGTGCGTTCTCCGAACGTTTCGTATATATAGCGTACTAGAACGTACCGTTCTAGTGCGTTCTTCGAACGTTTCGTATATATAGCGTACTAGAACGCACCGTTCTAGTGCGTTCTCCAGACATTTCGTATATATAGCGTCCTAGAACGCCTCTATATAATTCCGGATGTTGACTTGGCTCGAGCTTTATGAGGCTTGGTTCGGTTCGATTCATAAGGAGCTTTAGTTTTGACGACATGTATAGTTTGTATACAAATTATGTAATCAACTTTGTATCTTAATTTCATTATAAAATAAAATTATCAAGAATGTGAATTATTTTTATTTTGTATACTGCAAAAATTAAATTATTATCAACTTTTTTCATGAAAGAATAGATTGTATTTTTTTTGTATAATTTAATATACAAAAAATTTTTAAACATATAAAATTTTTGACCAGGTGGTCAGGTTGTGAAATAATAAAATTTCCGGTTAAAATTTAATAAAAAATTTTTTTTTTATAAAAATAAAAACCTGGGTGGCCGGGTATATATATTTAATCTTTGTTATGTAAACCAATTATATAAGTTTGTGTCACCTTATTTAAAGTTGAAATTCTACTTCATAATCCCAAAAATTATCATAGTAATTATTTTTTATCATAATTAATTCTATATTTTCTATTATTATTTTAACCATCTTCGATCAATTTTCAAGAAGATGTTTAAAGATAAAAAGTAAATTTTTGTAAAATCGGTACTTTATTAAAAAATAGTCAATTTTCAAACACGAAGATCATATGACTTTTATACAGTGCGAAACCTCTATAATAGGCACCTTGTATATCTTTTAATCTAGTGATCAGAATTTTATAAAATTAGTACCATAAAATAGCTTTTGAAGAGATCATCAGGAAATTTTAATAGGCGTAATATTCCGTAAACTTTTTGGTCCATAATTTCTCCGGAGAATTACGACACCCACAGAGATCTTCGAAATAATTTTCCGGAGATTTTCGAAACGTAA